>JAPZDX010000024.1:7027200-7037321 GCA_029783625.1 Naso annulatus | reverse complement strand
CTTTTCTGTGTCATTTATGATAAGAAATAAATATTATTTGTGTTTTGGACAGTTGTTTGAAGCAATCTGAAGATGTCACATTTGGCTCTGGGACAGTGAAATGAGCATTTTTCACACATTAAGACATTTCATGTAATAAACGATGAATCGATTAATCGTGAAAATAATCGTCAGATTAATCGATATTAAAATTATCGTTAGCTGCAGCCCCAGTATGAATGTGAAGTAGCTAGATGGGACAAACCAATTTCCTCTGTTTTCAGAAATATTTCAGCAGCTTATAAAAAACTACAGTATCTGTATTTGGCCGTGGGGACAGTTTTTTCATTTGATATTCAATTGCACTTTAACTCTCTGATATGATAAAATGTATTACTTACAGTGTGTATATAGAATTTTAAAACTAATCTGTTAAACACCTCAGAGCTTTAAGATGTGGATTAAGCATAAGACGTATGAGCACAGTCAAGGTGCATCTTTAATGATATAATATTCATCATATTCAGTATTGTATGCATTTAGGTGACTCATCATTTCAATTTCATCTCGGGCACTTAACAGCTAATGCATCAGGCGTGCTAACCACTAATGACAACACACACATGTCACAGCTAAAGAGGACAGGGCATGTGCATTATTACCACTGCATGATAAAACAACACCAGTAACTGACCGTACTGGTTTAATCAACCAAACGTGATGAATCTGAAATAGGCCAAGTTGTATCATTTAAACTACAAGTCGGGTCAGAGCTGCAGCTCCACCGCAGCAGATACGCTCCAATGCTCTTAGTTACCATCACTGTCACCGGGCAGTGAGATTGGGATTTATGACCTATAGAAACACGGCTATTCCACCTCAGTCATTACACCTGAGGAGGGACAGGGAGAGATGACAGTCAGTCAGTCAATCACTGCATTGATTCCTCCACAGCAAATCTCTGAGTGTGCACGCTGATGCCTTTCCTGCCATCATCTTTCATCGTGACACACACACACCAGCAGCACATAACTCTATTTTTTCAATCACCTTTGTGACATCTGTGACGTACTGTGTGCGTAAGGAAGCACGCGCACACACACACACACGCACACCAATGCACCCGCACACAGCCCACCCACTGAGCCAATCCCATTACCAACTGGAGCTCATTGGTTCTTAACCCCTGCACCCCTGACGCAGACTTCACTCGGCAGCATCATTTCCAGCTCCATCACTCAGAGTGACACGGCAGCAGGACAACAAACCAAGGATGACAACAGCATTAAGTCCTTCTCTCCATTACAAAACATAAAAACACCTCTTTGCTCTTTTTCTCTGCTCACAGAGCACAACACAACGAGGTCATGGCTTACTGCCGTTTACAGGAGAGTTTGGCTTTTAGGTTCAGTGCTATTATTGCACAGTGACAGTTTCCAGCTAAAGCAAACCCATCATGACATGAATCAATTTGTTCAATTAGCCCATGATTCAGACTTATAAAGTGAAAAAAAAAAAATTGGATTGCAATGATTTTGAAAGATATTGTAATTGCAATGAATAAAAGTTTTAAAAACATATCATTTTTAATTCAAAAATTGTTATAGGATAATGTTGTTTTTTTGGGGTCAGTACTCTGTCAGAGAGGCTAAAATGTATGAATTCTTAAATGAAAAACTTTGCCTTTCACAAAAAACAATAACTTCAGTCGCAATGCTACAAATGTATTCAAACAGATGACGATGGCTCATTTACATTTTCCGTGTCACATGCACTGTCTGTGTCACTGTAGGGGGTCACATGTCGATGTGTTGAAAATCTTGTGGTTAAAAATATATAACATCAAAAAGAAAAGTCTGAAAATGATATTTAGAAGAAAGATTACATGGTTAGATTCATCAGTGAGTTTGCTAGTTGGCAAAAAAAGAAAACTGAAGCTATTTTGGACACTTTGCATTAATTTTCTTCAATTTACAGACCAAATTTGCAGACTAGATTCACCACGAATGAACAAAACCAGCAGAAGCAGCCTTGAACAAGAACAGAATAGATTCAGAGACATGCAGATAACGACTTTGTCACAATGTGTGATGAGAGAGAAACCATTAGAAACAGGAAACAGGAAAACAGGAAAAAATTGCAGGTGCAGTTAGCAAATTTATGACTTATTTCTCACTCCTGCTGAGACAGAAAAAAATCCAGGGGATTACACACACACACACACACTCAGATAACACTTTCACTTCATTTAACGAGACACACAATCTCCCTCCTCCTAATCAACCGTGGTAGGGGATAGCTGCACCATACAAAGCACCCCCTTCCTCCCTGGGGTTCAAATTCACAAAAGGTAAAAATAATTTTTTGAGGAAACGATCCAAGGCAAAACAGGAGAGCTGTGAAGTAAAGGGCCACACTGTTCTTTGGGTGAGGGCAACCCTCGAGATAAGACTGTTATCTGACTGACGAGGGAGACGAAGAGGCAGGGCGAAGGCGGAGGGATGTGATCCCCTGAATACCTTCATTGTTGCTGCCAACAAAATTGAAACTCATTAAGGGGAAGAATTCTTTGAAAGCTTTACATTGGAGGAAAGATTTCTAGAGTAATTGAAAGAAGGGAACCGTTTTAAAGGATTAGTTGAGGATTTACTCACGTGTTTCTCTGAAAAAGTGCATTGGGGAGATGGCTGCCTGTAAAGTTAAAATAAACTGAGGGCTGTTAAACCTGACTTCACAAGATTCTTGACTCTTTATGTACTTATGCAGCAATAAACACAGAAACTGAGCCAAAAAGAGACATATCATTACATTGTTATCGTACTTAAAGCTATTTTTGCAGGTAAGGTCACAAACGAAAGAGAGAAGCTCGCAAAACATCTACCTACAGAAGGACCTATGGCCAGTGAAACAAAGAAAATTACAGACTTCAAATAATAGCAGGTGGGCAGGCAAAGAAGAGAGGTCGTGTTTTTCTTTGCTTACATAACAGGTCGCTCTGCTTGGAAAGAGAGACACACCTGGGAAATTTAATCCACACCTTCCTCCCCAAGCAGCTGTTATGTGTCCACAGCATCCCGAAAAATGCTGAGCTTGGCGACTGTGTGCCACCATTTTTTCTCAACTCTAAATACACACTTTTACATCACAGATGTTGATGGAGACCAGCATATGGGTGACAAAAAGGTGTGAGGTGTTGGAAACAAGCCATCATTAGGTGACACAGCTGGACCATTTCAAGGAAAAACCCAAGGTGGTATAAAAAGAGTTTGTTGCTTCATGAGGTGAGAATGTGAACAAGCACACACCTCATTGTTCCTTTTCGGTTATCTATTACTATCTATAGATGAAACAGAGTATAGTAAATATGATAAATGTTTCAGTGGTGGACCTATGAAGTAGGGCCCAACCAATATATCGGTTTACCAATATTATCGGCCAATATTGGCCTACTGCAGATGTATTAGTATATATTGGTATCGGCATATTTGTTCTACAATAAGTGCTGATGCTAAAACTATTTTTCAAGGCTGGAAAAAATACTTGGACTAGTGATTTCAAATAGTGTAATCATGTAGTTTGTCCAGCAGAGGACGGTCCCTTATTTAACTGGTAATTAGCGAAGCGTTTACTGTTTGATGCAATGATGTTTGGAATAAATTTTGTTAGGTATCCTTCCTCCATTACATATCTTTGTCACATGTATTCGATAACCACATTCAAAATATCATATATAGAATAACCGCCGATATATCGGATATTGGAATTTTCTTACCCCCTTATATCGGCATTGGCCGCAAAAATCCCAAATCGGTCGGGTCCTGCTACAAAGGCATACACTGTGGATTTCAAGGACTCATGGCATGGAGCAATGGATTGTTTTTTAATTCTGTGGCCCAGGGGTTGGCTTGCATGGGCCAGCTGCAGAGAGCTGTGCATCAGATGACACACTTTTTTTTTGCACACACACACTGTTGCATGAACATGAATAAAGGAAAAACACACACCTACACACACAGACGTGCACAGATACACGCAGACACAAATTAAACCACCCACAGGCATCTAAGAAACACATGCAGGCATTTCAACACAAACCACCCACCCACTGTTCATATTTTCTATCCCCTGGACACACACACACACACACACACACACACACACACACACACACACAGCAGGAAGAGCTGTGAGGACACCATCTGAACTATGAGACATCCATTTAATTTCATAGTGTTACGTCTGCAGAAGATGAGCCTGCTTTTGCTTAATAACACTCACCAATCGCAACTGAGAGTCCATTCATTGAGGAGCCTCCCTGTTGTATTATCAACCTTTCAAGCATGGACACCAAAGTCAAAACTTTACCAAAGATAGTCAATATTCACACGTACACGTGCCAGTGGTGTGAAATGGTATATACATTTCCTGTCTCCTAAGTGGGCGAAGTCACATCTCCCATGGAGACAGTCAGGAATCACCATCCATCCGCCTCGTCTGAGAGTGTTATAACTTTGTGTGAATGGATTAAAGCAGATGGATTTTGCGTCACATGACATTTGTTTGATGTAAGTTTTAACTTTTAATTCATGGTTTCACCTGCAAGACCATTTAAATGTCCGTTTATGTCCGTTGTGAAACAAGGCGGGAGGCACCGGTTCACTGATCTGGCCAGATTGTGTTGCTGAGACAGAGACAGGTCTGGAACAAAGTTAATTTTCTCCGGGGTTTTTTTGTCTGAAAAATGATATTTCTGTGTCAGAATGTTCAGAAGATATGTGTCTGTGAAAAATGGGGTTAAGGCTTTGGTATGTGCATAGCCTTTATAGGTTTTACAACTGATTGTGTGAGGTGGCCAGAGTACGGCCACCCCAGACTACCCGTTTAGCTCCGCCCCTGAGTGATCCTTCTTTTTGACCAAGTAACAAATATACTGAAACTAACAGGGAAAAGAGAAATAAACAAAATATCTAGAAAATAAATAAATAAATGGATTTATTCTTAAAGAGTAGGTTAATAATTTTGTCAGCCCTTTTTTCAAACCTTATTCGTCAGTATTAACAATAAAACGATCGTGCAGGAGTAACTGGGTGTCCTCTTCTCGCAGCCCTGCCAGCTGTTGTCTGTCCGTGACCTGACGCGCTGAGCAGCCGCCCGGTGAGCTGATGCGTCGCGGCGCGTAGACTGAATGAGCAGAGGCGATCACCCGCAGACAGCCGCACTGAGAGTCTCCGACCCGCCACATCCTCAGTGCAGAACAGAAATCTGTGACAATGTAAACGTCGGATCTGTCGGCGGACCTCGGCCCCCCGCTGCAGGAGCTCATCTGCGTGTTTCCAGAATGTGATGCGGCTGTAGCTGCGTCCTGAGGACCGCCGTGGGTGAGCAGAAAGGTGGGCTGCGTCCAGCCAGCCTCTCCATCACTACAGCAGAGCCGAGCGCTGCGGATGGTATTTTTTTAACTCCCCGTCGTTCTCAATCCTCTTTGTGGTGAAGTCACAGGAACCGACCAAGACAACCTGAGAGAAGGAAGACATTTCTTTCAGCCATCAGAGGAGCCAGCAGCACGCACATTCAAGATGAAATTTCCGACTGAGAATCCAAGAAAACCAGGGAACATGAATCCCCCACCAGGTTAGACTGCTGCTCTCTGAACAGTATTTTATTGTTGGAAAAGGCTGCAGTGTGTCAGACTGACTGCTGTCAAACTGTACGGGGCCACGACAGTCTGACGTAATTTGGAGATGCTTCATTTCAAGACAATGTCGGTAGTTTGTGTGTTGAAATGAAAAGCTGCTTTCTGAAACGTTTCCTGTATGACACAGAGAGACTCGGTGTGTTATCTGGTCTGCAACTTGATGCACAACAGTCCGCGTTCACTGAAATGCACCGTTACACCGCACGGGCACATGACGAAGGATGAAGTTTACTGCAGCGGGGGGGGGGCATGTGTTTACCTGAGACACGATTCAGTGGATCAGGAACATGTTGCACACACACTGGATTTTTGTCACTGCACAAACACAACCCGATGCAGTGGACACACACACGTGCGCGCGCACACACACACACCTTACCTGGTGTGTGTGTCACGTCCTCACACAGCGTCACAGCTTCCGCATGTTCCACCTCTAAACCGTCACTAATGAGACTGGCGGACACACAGGTGCATCAGGTGCACACTGATTGATTACATAAATCAAAGCAGTCAGTCGCTGTGTTGTTGAGGACTTGTCCGTGTCGGTGAGCTGTGGCACCGTGGTCACGATGCTCCTACACACACTTACGTAACAGCATTCAGTGAAAGATGACTGACGAAATGTGAAAAACCTCCTGATGTGATTCTGCTGCTCCGCCTGAGCGCTCGGCAGGTGGTGTGAGCAGCACAGAGGTGAAGGTGACATTCAGCTCAGTGCTCTGCGTTCGTGCTGAACGCTTGTCATGTTGTAGATCCTTGAGGTGAGGCAGAGGAGCATCACTGTGCTCTTCATCATCACAGCACACATTCTTGTTTCTTTCACGGCTTTCAGATGCAAACCTCTGACCTTTATCCACTGCATCAGCAAAATGGGAAAAAATATTGACACATATCAGTATTGCAGTATTATGCAACTTTGTATCGATTCTTAACAGCGCTGATCGATTTTTAATCGGCAGTTTACCTGAGAATTTCCCCGAAGTGACCATAAAGTGGATCTTATCTTGTCTTATGTCGGTGGTTCATTCTGATTTTTATCACTGCACACAGTGTTGCTATGACATCCTGACTGCATTAAAAAAGAAAATGTTTTTTTTTCACTCAGATTTTATGGATGTTGTGGTTTGTGCTTTATGCTCTAACAGTGGTCCTAAAATTAGATTGAAAGAGAAAAACTGCAGTATATCACAGAGTATCATGTGTCATAAGCCCTGTATGTCGATACATCTGTTATCACCAGACTGTCCCCAACACAAGCTGCTCAGCAAACATCTTCCACTGATGAAGGTGGAAAGATTCAGCTGAAAGTTCTGTTAGAAATTAATATTTAGATATTTAGTGAAATTTTTCTATCCAAAAGCTGTTTCCTTTTCCTTTGTTTGTTTGTTTCTTTCTTTGTGATAAAATGGTTTGTCAGTTTGTCTGTAAATATAAGAAAAGTTGACATATTCAGATTGTTTCTTTCGTCTGACTGTTTAAAACCTAAAAACATCAATTTCTCATGAAATTCTGTGTATGAGCAGTAACGGATGAGAAAGTAACTGATAAAACTTCTTGCGCTCACATAAAGCTGGAGGACTTCGCAGAGACACGTTTAAAAGAACAGTCACAACTGGTCGTGGATGGATGGATGGACGGACGGACGGACGGACGGACGGCTGCTGTCTCTGCCTCATTAACTCTGCATTCAGTCCTCCATATAGGTTTTTTTTTCTTGGAGTGGGCGGAGCTCCTCCATGGCAGACGTTACACATGCTGCTGTGGTCACAGGCTGAGCAGCATGAACTCTGTCTCCTGAACTCTTGTCGGGGATCTTACAGCCACACGTGTGTGCCTGTACAGCAGTCACGGATAAAGAGAAGTGAAGGAAACACGCTCGTGCTGATTCTTGCAGTCAGTTCGTGTCGTGTGTTTGCGTTCGGCTGTTTTCTCCTCCAGCTGAGCTGCACAGTGACCTTGATGGGTTAGAGAGGTGTTGAGCCTAAAGCCAAACTTAAACATATTATGACCTTTTTTTTTAACCAGGCTGGATCACCATGGTAACTGCAGAGGTGATTTGCTCTGGACCAGGTTATGTTCAGGGCTTGGGCGTGAATTTTACTTAAAAGCACCTTTCACTGATCGACTCTGTTGGGAGAAGTGAAGAACTGTCTGCAGTCTGTCTGCGAGGCCCAGAGGCTCAGCTGAATGTTTTATGTGCAAACGTGTTCAGTCAGAAGGTTTCATTAGTAATGAACACAGCCGCGCACTAACAGTGCCCTCACTGCATCACGCTGCGCGTTCTCACCACAGGGAACTCAATCACACATGCAGAGATTTTCATTGATCGACAGCACTAGAGATATATACAAATCACATGGCTTGAATCTGAAAAACAAACCTGCAGTGATTCCCGTGTATGTTCACTGTGGTACATTGTGAGACCTTCACGCAGTTCTTCAGTGACCGGGCTTCTACATTTTGTTTGTCTGCTCACAATAAGACAGCCTGACTCACAGTGTTCCTCTCTGGTGTTTCTGTGTGGAGGAACAGAGACGGATGAAGTCCTCTCTCTGTCTGTCCTGAAGGAACATCAGTCCTTTAGCCGAGATGCACGGACATCCATTCTCCCTGTCAAATATGAATCTTTGGAAAAATGGCCTCAGGAGAACACACTGAACGACTGTAATAGTTTTTTTTATGGTCTCTGTGTGTGCCATTGAAATCTGGTTTTAAAAATAACTCAGCCTGTCTGGTGACATTTTATAGCCCTCATTTGGACCGATGATAAAGACTGCTTGGCCCTGAGACTTTCTCTCTTTTAATGCCTAAAGAACATTCTGGAGTGAAACAACTTGTCCTTGTCAGTTTGCATATGGCAGGTCATTGATGCGGTTGCACATAATCAGTGCATTCATCAGCAGGACATCATGTAAATTTTGAAGATCACAGTTTTTGGGCAATCACGGTGGATCTCTTTGTTCCTTGCTGTGAGTCCTGGCAGAGGAATGACCACTCTGTGTCTCTCCTCCGTGTGCTCCGGTTTCCCCACACAAAAACATGGACACACTCGTTTTCCTGGAGCAGAGCTGCAGTTGGTCTCGGGCCTCAGCATGGACTACGTGTAGAGAACCACTATGTTGCATGAAGTCCAGTTGTACATGACAGTCTTTCTCTGTACGTGTCCTTTGTTTCAGTGGCAGTCCAGACCAACCTGGTCCCCCCGAAGAAGGTGCAGTCAGGCATGCTTCAGTCCAGCCTGGTGCATGCCAGCGTGGCCACCATGCAGAACCCCATGGGCTGCGTTCTGCCGCGGCTCTCTGTCACGTCCCGCCCACCCAGCATGGTGGCCAGCATGGAGGCAGTCGCTGAGGGCTCCGCCCCCTTTACCATGATGAAGCTGAAGACAGTTCTGGCAATATTCGTGGTGGTGGTGGCCTACCTGGTGGCAGGCGGCCTGGTGTTCCAGGCGCTGGAGCAGCCCTTTGAAAACAACCAGAAGATCACCATCACAGCAGAGAAGGCGGCCTTCCTGCAGAAACATCCGTGTGTGTCTGTGGATGAACTGGAGGCGCTCATTAAGGTAAGAGAAGCCGCCGGTCGATACTCCAGCCCTCCTTGGCTTCAGATGTGTTTCCTAGGGGAGAATCAGGTGAACTGAAACCTAAGCTTCATATTGATCCGACATCATTCAAGCTCCATACAAACGTCACACTCTGCCAGCCGCCCTGAAAGAAGAAACCAGCAGCTCTGAGCTTTGGAGCTCAGACTGCGGGTCGATTTCTTATTGGCTCCCACGTCCTTGCAACTCCTTGAAGTTGTAGGAATCTAAAAATAGTATTTCTCTCTGGCTTTGTTTTTCTTTGTATGGAGATTATTACATCATCCAATTAAAACAGACTGAACACAGCCAGGAAGTTCCTACACAATGATCAGGTGTTACATCAGGTAAGATTTGGAACTGATCAAAACAAATGGTAAAATAAGTGTGCTAGTTATGGTTGTCAGCCTGAACGTGTTAATCACAATGCAATTAAAGTCTGACCTTAATTAATTAGTTAATTTTTCAAAGTGTATTTACTGTGCAGATCAGCTGGTGGAAGTGTTCATTTAATGAAACAGCGTAATGACGACAGACCCATGGCTCTCACGTCCACTGTGACGAAAGAGGCGTGTCCTGAAACACATCCTAGGGTTTGGGTGGGGGGTTATTGTGCCCATGACGACCAGAGAGGAGGGGCCACTAAAGGGGGTACAGTGGTGAGTAAGAAAATCTTCAAGACTGCGGATGCATGAGGGGATGAACCCAGTGACAGCCCCTAGAGGGCGAAGCCTCATAGAATCTGGGGTTATGATACGCAGGGATTAAAGCAAATCTTTTGACTGAATTGTTTTCCCAGGCCAAATAATTTTTCCTGGCCATTCGTGCACGCCACACTTTAAGAGCAGCCCTATTTTTCTCTGCAGC
>JAPZDX010000024.1:6981800-6993022 GCA_029783625.1 Naso annulatus | reverse complement strand
GGCACATTAGCATCCATGTACACATGTTAAACAGATTTTTTTTTAAAAAAAAGGGCTGATTCAGCACTGTAGGTACAAGGCATAAAAGAGGCCTATAGAAAGAGGAAAAGAAGGAAGATTTTTAATAAGAAGGAGAGCATGAAAAAACCTCAACTCACTCTTCATGTACATGTACCTACTTAACAAAAAAGGCAGAGCTAAATTACAAGCATTTAAATTAAAGAAACAACTGCCCCATCCTCCTTTCTCCAATCTCAATACATGTGAAGTACATCTGTGTTGTAAATACACTGCAAAAACTTGTACCTGCTCACCGGTCGCCATTTTGAAGTTTCCCAAATCAGCACTGTCGTCTGTCCTCTTAGCTGACCCTCACTCTTGTACAGTGTATAGTACATATGAAGGGTAGCTATCAGTTACACTACATTAGATCATCATGGTCTGCCTTAGAGGTCGAGTGTTTATATTGTTTTGCCTGCCTGTAGCTATTCAGATGACCATCTACATTCCAACAACAACGACTGCTGAACTTTTTTCACAGGTTGTAACAGTCCTCTTTTTGCCAACTGCAAGCCTGCTTTTTGAAAAAAGTACATTTTACCACACCCACTCCACCTGCTGAGTCCACTTTTAGGTACCAGATGTGTAGCCAAGTGCTAATTTTGTCTTGTTGAATAAACATGTTTGGTTGTTTGTTATTTTTAGGTTTGTGCATTCTGTAGAGTTTGGATTTTGTTGTTACGCACATGCAAGCCACACCTAAACTGCAAAAGGGTTTCAGCACCCTCATGGTTCCAACTACCCTAAGTCCAACAGCCCCTCCCTATTCAAAATCACATCCCAACATCCAACTATGTTAATAGGAAAACATGTAAAATTACAGAAGTAAGACACCATTACATTTCCATTTGTTTGTAGCCAAAAGAAAATATGGACACATTATGAAAAACAGCCTTCAACTATACATTAAGGCTCATCATTTTTGCTCTGCTCCAGGTAATTATACAAAAAAATGTGTAAAAATAAACAAATACAATTGCTTTTTCCACAACCAGAATTACTTCACAATTCGTAACAAAACTCAACAACACATTCCAATCTATAAATGTTTGGAAAAAGGTAGAACAGTGCACAATTTCATGCCTTTTTAAGGTCTGTGTACTCGAGGTGCTCATCAGCATGCCTGGGATATCAGAGCTAAAGTGAGTTTTTGCTCAGCAGGAGAGAAAAGCCATTGACTCCAACAGAGGCTGCCAGTAAGATACAGAGCTTGAATTACGAGGCAGCATGAGGTGTTATCTACACTCATATGAGGAAGAAATTTAAATGTGAATGTTCATGGAGTTTTTACAACTTTGAAAACAAAAGAAGACATTTTAAAACACTTTTTTTAATGGGGGCATGAAATTTGATGCATTAGACATAATAAATGTTGAAGAGGATGTCTTCAACTGTTTCTGTGTAACTCCTACAGGATGTGGAAATGCTGCAGACGCAGATTAAGAGTGAGGCAACCCAAAGAGACTCTCTGAAGAAAGAACAGCTTGTGATTTATCCACAGAGTTAAAGCGGTCATTACAGTACATTAGATCATCAATGTGGGTCTTTGTTTTAACTGGGTTTTATCCAGTAAAGTCGAGTCTGTGCATGTCGGTGTTGAACAGTGTGGGAGAAGAGGTGCTTATTAGTCAGTAGCCAGCTACCTTCTCTGGCTCGTTTTGAGGCCTCCCACACATTACACGATTAGAGATGGGAGTTAAACTTATGAATTTTGGATTGAGGATGTTAGTTAATGGTAGAGGCAGACAGAAAGTGTAAGAGCCAGAAACTATATCACATACTGTCCACTGAGGATATTCATTTAGAAGCACCTTTACAGCTGGTTTGAGTAATAAAAAAGATCCTTATCCAGGTAATTTTGGTTTGTTTCCCATTTTTTTGATACTTTTTTCATCATTTTTTTCCACTGGTAACAAGTACCAAGTAAAACACTTAATGAACATCCAGAGGGATGAAACGTCAGCATGATCACTAGCAGTGCACTTGATCTTCTTTTCTCAACACTTCCTGTCCGCAGGCAGAGTTTACCTTCCCAAACATGATATCAGTATAATGTCCAGCTGCTGTGTGAATAAAGTGAATGAACGTACAACAGTTGATCAACGCTGATCCCTTCTGACTGCAGTGTTGAGACTTTTCCAGCCAAAGAGAACAGATCACTGTATGTCCACACACACACACACACACACATGCACACACACTTCTTCGGTTCATCTAACAGTCTAAAATTCCTTTGAACTGTCAATTCATCTTCACAAATGATTAAAACTGTGCTCATGATTGTGGCACATCCTTAAGCTCGATGACTTGAATGTGAAATACTGACACTATGTATAGTTTGGTGGCGTGTTTTAAGCATCTACCAAAAAGATGAACAAATGTTTTCAGTGGCTAACACACAACATGTAATTTCTACCTTTAGGGTCTTTCTATCAAAACAATGAAAACAAAAAGCCAAGTTTGATGATGTTGTGAAGCAGCAGAGGGTCACTGGATTAGTTTATTTCATGTTAAAGGTCACCATTGAGGATTAAAATCTATCTGACGGACTCAGGCAGAAATCTTCACAGACAAGGTCACATATTTGAGGTTGTTTGTTGGGGTTTTTTTTGGTACTTTCAGTAACATTTGCAGATTCCGGCTGGTGTTACCCTGCAAGTTAGCAACAAGTATCAAGACGAAATGTAGCTTTAACTTGAATAACACAGACTTCTCTGAGTTTAAACACTGTGGGAATCATTTGGGATCATTTAAGCAGAACAAACAAAATAACAAAGAAATAGTCATTTTTACATATTTTGTTTGACACAAAGCATGTGTAACTGTATGCTATGTGGGACCAGGGTTTGAATCACAGCATAAATCATCAGAATCATACACCTGACTCAGACACTAAATCGCTGCAGGGAAAATAACACTCAGTCTTGCATGTATTGTTTCATCATCGTCACAAAAGAGTTGAGTCACTGTCATCATTGGATATTGAGCTGCTGACAGACATCACAATGTTTTTGAGCAATGAATACAGTCACGATTATAATGCTGGTGAGTGAATCACCGAGGCCTCTAACCCACAATGCTAACAGTATATCTTAACAAGAGCACTGTGTGCCAGGGGATCCATCTGTTTCACTGGGCAGGATGATGGGAGTCGGGCAGACGTAAAAGAAAATTATCTCTCTCTCTCGACAGGCAGCACAGCAGCGCAGTGTGTCCAAAACAGTAGGGTAGTCTGAACAACAAGCTGGGGAGATGAAAGAGTGGATAAACACAGTGAGACTGAAAAAAACAGAGTGAGGAAGAGGAAGAGATGGAGAGAGACAGAAGTGAAAACCATATAAAATAGTTTGTAGGTGTAAAATGCAACAGAACTGGAAGGCTGAGGGTGGAGACAGAGGACGGGTCGGACAGACAGAAAGCTGAGACTCCACTTCGTACACGCTGGCTGTAAATTATTAACAGCGAGCACTGAGCAAATGAGTTCAAGGAACAGGGAGGGGTAGATGAATTGCCCAGTGTGAGTCCCAAGATATCCTCCAAAAATGGACTAGCCCCTGGTGGCCAGAAGTGAAAAGAGTGCACACAAGCATGAACGTTGGATATCAGCTCATGGTTTCTCAAAGTCTGTGACTATTTTAGCCAAACATTCTTTAACAAACACTCCACGGGTAATTAAGCTGACTCATCCTTTCCAATAGGTGAAACAGGCCAAAGTAAAAGGGCACAGTGCCTGCTCTGAAATGACAAGAGAATGCATCAAAGAGGATGCAAACCAGAGTTTCTAAAGAGAAATGAAACGGCAGCAATGTTAAAGATATCCAGTGTAATGAGTATTTTCAGAACAGCTGTATTGTTTTGAGTCTACAAAGTTCTTTGTATTTTCAGAGGGGTGTGCACACAAACAAAATCAAATCTCTTAGCTTTCTGAATAACAGCAATCAACCAAAAAAAGACTGAAATTATATCAATTGTGCCAAAGCAATGACATCCTCTATGCAATTATTCAGGAGGAAAAAAGACAGTCAAACTTCAGGAAGGGAAAACTACTCTGATAATGTAAAATTAATAAATTGTTTGCTGTTTTTATGTTCAGTTTGTGCAGAATTTGCTGCTGAATTTGTCTTATGTAAACAGAGGTTCATTAAATTGATTCCTTTTGTACAAGCAGTTGTCAAAATGGCAAACGAATGATTAATGACGAGAACAAGCACTGGTCTGAGGAATCTACCGACAAAGTACTGTCGGTTAAAGCCTTTGTTTGAACTACACGGTAGCTGTTTAGGCTTCAGTTTACACTGAATGTTAACTTCATGTCTCCAAAATATTTCTAAGCAACACACAAACCTTCAGATGGTCCGATGGGACGAGGCTTTTACGTGAATGTAACATGGTGCTTTTTGTCACAGTGCCAACTCCTCCACTGTCAGCTTAGCTTGCCTGTGGCAGCCTGTTTCCAACAAGAGCCTTTTGTTTGTTTTGGTTTGGGCTTTTCTGCTCTGTTAGCTGCTTTAGCTCTGTTAGCATTGTAAGTTCACTCATGTGTTGAGTTCCCTGCTAAAATAAGTCAGTTCCCTCTGGCCAACAGACCCCTGCGTGTGTAATAGCGATGCTGTTACAGGCATTGTATCAGAACCAAGCCGAGGGAAAACACACACACACACACACACACACACACACACACATCCAAATCTTGGCCCGCTGCCTTTAGGAATACAAAGCACAGATGAGTCAGGTCATCACACTAAAAAAAGCTTCTCTCTCCTGGTACATAGCTCGTTATCACTTATGGATTTAGCATTTCAAGCTCAGTGCGTTTCATCTCAGTGTGACTCATTAGACAAGTGAAGGAGAACACTGAGGTCAAAATGTCACATTGAAGCCTAAATAAAAACACAGATTTTATTTTATTCTTGTTCTCTTTTTGGTAAACAGCTGCTAACCTGTGACTAAAAAACAACTATGTTTTACTTTGTAGTTGTTGCTCATAGATCGTTTTTGTTAAAACACTTAAAACAAATATCATTAAACAATAAGCTTTGGTCAAAAATGTGACATGAGGTTATTCACCATTATTATTAGACCATAAAACTACTAGTTAATAATCTATTGCTTTCTCACTAGTTTAAATTACACATTGACATTGTTGCTAGTCAATAGAAAGGTCATAGAAAGGGCAGAAGATGTGACATCATGTTAAATGTCATGATCTGGTACTAGGACTGGACGATATGGACAACTAGCAAGATATATTTTATTGGTACCTTCACATAGTACAACACAATAATGTGGATATAATAAACAATAATGTGGATATAATAACTAAGTGAGTAAAGGAACATATTAAACCAGCTTGAACACTCTGGTAAGTTCAGACAATTATTTCACTTAACTGTAATTAAGCCTTTAAAACCAGGAAAAAACAACACTTAAACTGTATCATGATATAACGATATCCAGAATCTGAAAAAAAAAAGATATCTAGTCCCAAATCAAAAGAGTGAGATTATATCAATATATTGCCCAGCTCTATGACATAAGAAAGCCTTAATTTACAACAGTGAATAAAATAATAAAATAGGTGTCTAACTACACTGTAGCTTACAGAAAATAATTGGTGCCTTTTGCCAATCGGAGCTTTGCACAGACTCACTTCAGCATCTCTTCTAATTAAAATCGGGACCATCGGCATTTTTGCCTCATCGGTAACATCCATCTCTCTGTAGCAAATCTTGGATGAGGACCGCTTTGAGTATCCAGTTTTAACTCTGAATTCTTTCACATTTTTTGCCGCCTTTGCTTCAACACCAAATATCTCCTATTCTCATTCAATTACAGAAAGATGGTTGGACCACAATAACCTGAGGGTTAAAAAAAAAAATCATTTGCAAAAGTCACAGCCAGCAGGGTTTTAAGACCTGGACACATTATGAGAATGCTTAGTTAGGTGTACAAAACAGAAGCCTGGTTGTTTCAGATGGAGTGGGTTCGGGAGGTGTGACTAGGAGTTTTCTTTCTGACAAACAACAATACTAACAGAGCTGAAGAAGCAATCAAAGCAGCTGCCTTGAGGTAGACTGATCTTAATTTCTAAAAACAGGTTGCAGCTCTCGGAAAAAATTAAATACCACTAAAAAATAACCACTCAAAATGAAATACCACTAAGAGCATTAAAGAAACTGAAGTAGCCATCATGAAGTGTTCCTTTAGAAACTGACACATTTGGCGGTGATGCCAAACACTCAAAGTAAACAGGACTCTGAGTTTAGCTTTTAAGCTTTCAGAATGAAATTTGCATGCCTCCCTGGGCAAATGGCCTCAGGACCTTTTTTATCATTTAGCACTCACAATTTGTTCCTAAAATGTTAACAAATAAGATCTCAAAGGTCTATGTGTGCCATACACACAAAAAAGGTTTATTCTGCACTCGTTTAATAGGCAGGCTCTTGAACAGATGCTAGATGGACCTGTCGGGTTTCATTCACGCCAGTCAGCATATAGCCGCCTCCTGTAAAGACTCAGTGGGCCTCAGAGTCCCCAAGCAAACTTTGTTTAAAACATTACACACACATATGCATACACACACAAGTAAGCACACAAACATAAACACAGCAATGCTCTCATCTGTTACAGCGTCTCGCTGCTTGTTTCTGCTGTGCTCGACTCTTCTGCTAATGGTCACCCCAGAATTAATTGCAACCATCCATCTCATTTTACTTGGAAAATACAACGGCAACGGTATTCTACTGTCACCCCACATCCTCCCACACGCTCAAACTCAAACACACACACACACACACACACACACACATTTTTCTCTGTATTCAAACAGATGGGTCTGTTTTTCGTTTAACTTCACTAAACTTTTTCCATACGCCCATGTCATCTTTTAAGAGAAAGAATTTTTGGAGAGTCCACAGATGCTTTAGATCTCACCGTACACTTTTTCATCGTTTTGACAACTGTTGAATAATGACTTTTAAGATCTAAGATGTCTGTGACGTCTACCACTCCTTGAAGGAGAAGGACGGCTCATTAAAATTAGGTTTTGTTTTAGTAGCTCCAGCCTTTTGGTGTTAACAGTTTGAAAACATTACATTTACCAAAGACCAGGAAAAGCGGTCACATCGATAGAAAATGATTCAACAGAGCAACAAGCACTTTAATGCTGCATTCACATGCAATCAGGCAGACTGAGAGAGGGCTTTCGAACAGCACAGGAGAAAACAAACAGTCAGACAGAATGGAAGGCCAGCAAAACGAAACAGCCATGACGATGTGTTGCTGTGGTGTTGTATTGTTTACAAAGATTAAAATAAAATATATTTAATGACATTACTTCTTGACTATTGTTTTACTTTTACTTAAAGTAAAAAATCTAACAAAGTAACAAAGTAAAGCATCTCCTTACTTTAATGAAGACCTTAGAGACTTAAAAAAGTAGTGCGTGTCATATAAACCCATACGGGTTAGGCACCTTTGTGTGCATGACACATTAATAAAGACATTACTCATTCACATATATTTTATGTAACTATTCTACTTATGCTTGTAGCTGTAAAATGCAGCTTTATCTTAATTTTTTACTCCAAACTTAAAATCAAAGTTAAATTCTCTCTAAAACATAAAATTTCTGAGGACGATCAGCTTTGTGCTAATGTCCCTCCACGAATCAACTTTTCGTGTGACATCACGTAAGTTTGTCTGTGTGATTCCATGTGAATGCAGCATTAGTCAAGCAAAACAGGAGATCATAAAGGTCAAAAGCCAAACCTCCAAGTTTAATTTTTATCTATTACGCTTTGGGTTGTGCCCACACAGTTGTCCTATGCAATGAGGGACTGTTGGCGACATCATGGGTCATTATGGGTCATGTATTATGGTTGAACCAAAGGAAAATTTCCATACTGTGGATAATTAAGTTTTCGTATTCGTATGGGTGCACTCAGGTCAGGTTTAACGTTGGTAAGCGGTAGCCAATCTACCAATCTTTCCGATCTGAGTCTGACTGTTAATGTTTCTGGTCCCAGTGAATCAATCTTGAACGATGTTGCCGTGTTCAGATCCCAACAATAACAGCTACAGTACTGTTGTAATGATCAACCACGGTCTTCCTTCCTGCATTCACTGGTCATCTGTTTTATAGTTTTACATCTGTCACCTCTGACTACAACCAACAGTGATGTCAAGAGTGGAAAGTAGCGAAACCAAGACTTTGGGTAGATGTCAGATTTCTCTAAAAGATCGCTTTAAAGAGATCAGAGGTGAACGCAGAATATAATGGTGTTTCTGGTCAAAGGGAACGGTAGCTGAAAGGCTAAATTCTATATTTTGACACACTTAGTGTTATTTCCAAGCTAAGTTGAACACACGCCTCAAAATAGCTTTTGGAGAGTAAAGCCAACATTTATAGGATGATGTCTTTAGATAGTTACGCATGAAAGATTTTAGTATCTTTATGTCCCTGTTTGTTAAAATGTTTTACTCTCATCTCAATTAGTACAAATGCCAAACTGGTTTTAGGGTTTTAACCCCTTTATATAAAATCTGTTACCCAGTGAAGCCCTTCAGATTTGCTTGTGACAAAGCAAAATGAACTGCTGCCCACAAACCCGTGTTTTTAATTTGAGAACGCTTGCTGTTACTTCATCTCATGTCAATCAAGAGACTGAATTCTATTAAAACCTTAAAACTTGGACATCATGTCTCTTTTCAAGATTACAGCTCTTACATCAAAGCGTAACTACACTTACATTATTGGAAATTATTGCTATGTCATTATTATATGAATTATCATTTTCACTGTGCGTTCTGAAAAGGAGAGTGACATAATCTCAATCACTGACAAAATAATTCTTTCTTTGCAGGTGGAAGCCACAATCTTAGGCTGGAGTCATCCAGAGATTTCATTACCACAGTCATGTCATTGTCATTTTCATTGCCGTCTGGAAGACTGCGGCAGACATCATTATAAGAGAGCTGATGGCCAGGCTCAAATCTTTCTAGAGAGCTTTGGTTAACAGCAGGTTTCCACTCTAATGGCCAAATTTTCTCAGAGACAGATCAAGCTCACAATACGGTCAGCACATAAAAAGTCTGATTAGATCCCTTGCGTGACTCGGAAGCACCCTAGTTTGAGCATGAGATAACGGTGGAAACTGACTTGTCCCAGAAATGGTATCGATTCTTCTTCTTTGTGCTGACTGACTGA
The DNA here is from genome assembly GCA_029783625.1 of Naso annulatus. NCBI lineage: Eukaryota > Metazoa > Chordata > Actinopteri > Acanthuriformes > Acanthuridae > Naso > Naso annulatus. The sequence continues at coordinate 6,983,754 of JAPZDX010000024.1, read as the reverse complement.
CAGCTATTAACCAATTATGCGAAACAGAGCTGAAATAATGACTTGATTAACTGATTATCAAAATAGTTTCCAATTAACTTTATGTCGGTCAATAAATCAGATAATGAGTTCAGTCATTTTTCAATCAAAAAGGGCAAACGTTCTCCAGTTCCAGCCTCTCCAATGTGAGAATCTGTTGCTTTCTTTTGTTCTATATTAATGCAAACTGAATATGTTTTTAGATTTTTAACTGCAGATAAAACTTTATAAAATGGCACGATTGGCTCTAAAAAAAACTGCAACAGCAGTTTTCCCAAATTTTCTGATGTCAAATATTTTAATAAAGGCCATTATTGGCAATTAAAATCAATAATGCAAATAAATATTAGTTGCAGAATCCCTTTTACTGAAAAAGGCACGCTAGTGTTTCCCACAGCGTGGGCCGAGACCCCCTGATAGGCCATAGAGGCACTGTAGGGGGATATAAAAAAATTCTTCAAACGTAGGAAATTTATTAAAATATATTGAAAGCGCTGCCCCACCCTCCTCTGTCTCACTTCAATATTCATTATAGTTTCCACAGTTTCACTGTAATCTTTGGTACTGTCACACAAATAATGTTTTTCTGCATCGCCATTGACCCATCTAGTTGTCAGTGTCATGTACTACAGTATGTATACTACCATGATAAAATGAGATGGATGGGTCAGAAGGTTTTGCTGAATTATTAGAGAGCCATAAGCATCCAGTTTTTGGAAAGCTCTGCCTCAGACTGGGGTCACGGGCCAAAAAGAAAAAGGCCTAATTCACCTAAAAGTACCTAACAGATTTTGTTCAGGAAATTCAGAGGTAGCACTACCATATTTTAGTCTCATTTCAGCACAACATGACATCAGTATCTGTTTGGTTTTCGTCAGTATTTTACTCAAAGTGCACTTGTTGTTCAAGCAAAGATGAAACTTAAAATGGTCTGAGTTAATAGCTGGGAATCTCTCTAATGACGCATAATTGACCAACTTCTTTATCAAAGTTTCAACACTAGTGCAGCTGGATTCCCAACAACCGAAAGCTGTAACAGTTTTAACTGAAACAGCATGTGAGGTTCTCCACAAAACAATGTTAACCACAATTTCTTCTGAAACTGGACAGTCAGATCCACCCATTTCCTGTTATTCAAACAAAGTCTCTCACTATCTGCTCTTCTCTGACACGGAAACAAAAAACCCCCGATGCCTAATAAATTCACGCTAACATGAAAGTCAGATGGACAAATTATAAACAGTTTACAGAAAGTTGCTACTGAGGATATCAAAGGTTTGGGAGATTTTATCCTTTCAAATAGAATTTTTATTCAAAAAGTTGAATCATTCTAAACTTAAATTGTTTTTTTAGAGGGGTTTTTGCAGTATTTTTAAGCAAATGGTTCCTGTCAAAATCTTTTGAAGGGATCTCTTAATCTTCACACTATGACAGCTGCTTCCCAAATAGGGGATTTTGAGTGTTATTTTGCAGAGGGATGACATTTCATTCTGGACTTGGTTCTTTCTGGTCAAGATAAATATCCATGACTTTGTGAAGGGTTTTTCATTCTCTTCCGAATCTGTCTCTGTCCAGAGTAATATCAGTGCTCAAGTAATATTCTCAAGAGCCTGTGACCCACACTTCTCATCCAATAGACAATCAGCAAAGTGGTTGTTCTCACACACACACACAAAAACAAACATTAGTAGACAATCGAATTGGTTTATTTATTATTTCTCTGCCTTTCCACTGACTGTTCAAGGGTAAAAATTGCAATTATCTCACTGGCCCATCATCCTAACTTAATGGAAACATGAGAAATCTATATGGCTCCTAATGAGCACTGAACACAACTGCTGCCATTTGATTAGGGACTTAATTGTGGTAATAATGAACAAATACACCCAGCTCATGCTGAAATGGTCTTGTAAGCATTTAGCTAATTAATGGATAT
>JAPZDX010000024.1:6966912-6978043 GCA_029783625.1 Naso annulatus | reverse complement strand
AAGATTTAATTGAGGAAAAACACAATGTATTTTTTTATTTTTGGTCATAGGCATTTTTAATATTCAAAAAATAATGATTAAATCAATAATTGGTCGTTAATTTTCCCGATGATCAATCAAGGAAATTTCTTCAAAAGCCTAACCCTATAGCTCGCACAATGCTTAAATAAACTGGAACCAATAGATTCATCGTCAACTGTGACCTTTTTTTTCAGAATTTGATGATTAAGGATCAAAATGAGCACTTAATCTGATCATCACAAACTGCATCAATGGTTCAAATGAGTTTTAACACTGTGTGGGTTTTTTACAACAAGGCCTTTTATACTAACTTGCAATCACTGTGGTAACAGGCCCCTCCGATCAGGTTTAGTTTGTCCTTATTTTAGAGTATTTTGTTTTGATAGCATGATTGCAGTGACTAGTGAGCTATTGAAACTTGAACAACATTTTGCTCTCTTATCATAACACAGTGAGTTACTGAGTGGTATGAATAACAAAGACTCTATAAACTATCAAACTTAAAGACATCTCCTTGCAGGCAGTATAGATGTTTCTGAGCTTGATTTAAGATGATGTTATACTTTTTTATTCTCAAACAGATGGACAAACCATGACACCAGCTGCGGCAGTTTTAATTTTTCATAGTAACTGAAATCTGGTTTGAAGAACTGGCCAAATAAATATTTAATGCTTCTGTCAGAACAGTAATTCAGTGAACTTTTATTTACTCATGATGTAACTGAGTCAACAGTGCTGTGCATGTACATCAACGTAATGTTGTCACACTACATTTTCTTTTTGAAGGCACTGTCACTGTAAGATGCAGTGATTCTTCAATCAAATCAATCTTTTGCTGGTGGCTTCACTTCAGTGTTTTGTATGATATGAAGAGTTTGAACATCATCATCACCATGGCTGCAGTGAGATAAAAGAAAAAGCCTGCTGTTCTTTTAACCATGTCGGTTAATGATGGGTTGTGATAACTGTGTGTGAGTGAAAATAAACAAATTCGTGAGGATAATGACGGAGAACTGCACTTACAGTAAAAGTAGAACTCCAGGTGTTTTACTCATTATCATTGGCTGTTTGTAATGTTAACAACCTGGAAGTTACTCCACTGCTGCAATTACTTTGAGCAGCTCAGAGTAAAAATCCCTAAATGCCTTCAACGGGGAAGTAAAATTAGCACGAAACTTTCAGCAAATGGAAAGGGTCAATTTCTTCTTGTGTGGCAGTAAAGTTCAGCATCAGTGCCTGGCAACATTGACAGGTTGATAATATCCGTCTCAGCCGCCATTGACTTGCACAATATATCAATACCCAGCGGGCGCAGCGGCTGCCTCCCCCGCATAAACAGACCAAAGACAACGATGGGCTCATATTCCAAACACCAGGCACTGACATTTGCACAGCATCCACAGAGGAGAGGGAGAGCACAAATGTTCCAGCTCTGTGGGAGCGCTAGGAGAATGTAAGCCTTTTCTTAAGACTCTGTTCATCTTCCGTTTCTTTCTTCTCGCCCAGCAGGCAGCCATTTTCCTGGCTCAGACTGAAGGTTGTTTGCTACACCTGGTTCGTAGCAGGAGACAGAGGGGGAATGAGAGGTGGAGGGAGGTCACGGTGCTTCGAGCTGGCCAGGAGGCTCCGGCTTAACGGCTGCATTTTATTAAGACAGACACCCAGCTGACTGGTCGTTACTGCTATGAGGGGATTTCAGGTCCAGCAACAAGCTCACCTATGTCTTAAGCTTTTATGTTAGGTTTGTGTGCCTGTGTGTGCTTATTTAATGCGGCAATTCAATTGTTAAAGCGTGGCCATCTTTTATTTTGATTTTCCTCAGTGATCATCCTGGCACTGTTACAGGAATATTTTATATGCGGCTCTAAAACAGACAATTGCCCTTAGGTTCTTTTGCAAAAATTGATTTTAACCTAAAGTTCCAATAGTTGGCTGCGTCTCAAGAGCAAAACATTGAAAACCTGTCACTATACTGTATTTTTTATTAAACATCGAAGTTTATGGCACAGTAACAATGGAGGCATTCTAACTGGAGGGAGACAACTAAAATGTCTTTCAACACACACCTACTCAATAGTTGCTGTTCTTTAGCTGAGCTTGATCTCTGACCTCTTTGACAAACTGGCCTTACATAAGCTGGAAATAAATGCTCCACATAAAATCCTCAAGTTCTACAGACATACATTATTTTTTATCAAAAAGATCATACTATTCGCTTTTGGGGGGGGGGGGTAGAGCTAACAACTCAAACCTAAAAGTGAGCAAAAACACAAATAACTTCACAGTTTTAAATAAGCTTTGTGGTTAAACACCGGCTATGAGATTAAAGAGGAAGTTTGTTTTTTTTTCGTCAAAAAATATAATAAACTATAAATACATTTTAAAACATGTGAAACTTACTGAATGTTTAGTGGTGTCCTTTTATATACCGACACTTGAAATTGAAGCTAAACATGGATGTATAACTCAGACACGGCTGTTTGTTTCATGAAGCAGCTGAAAGAGCCGCTTTCCGGGTTATACTTCTATGTTTAGCTGCATGTTTTAGTGTCGGTATATGAGAGGACACAACTAAACGTTTCACATAATTTAAAACGAGTGTTTGTTGTATTTTTTAAGGGATTGTCCGAGTGCACATGCTCCTCAGGTGTCTTCAGCTAGCGGTGACGTCAGCAAAGAGCTCCAGCTCTCAGGACTGCACCGGTTGTCATAATAACGCTGCAGAACATCAGATATGATCATAAACATCCTTATTATAAGGTTTAATGAGCAAAAAAAAAATCAAACTTCTCCTTTAAGTTAGATGAACTGTGGGATTACATTGTTATGCTGTCAGAGAAATGAAATTAAACTTTTCTATCAGCTTTGTACACTTTTTGCTACAGTTTTTAAGACTTCGTGGATTTAATTGTTCTGTGCTTCTTATGCCCATATTTTAGAAATCTCTCTTTTTTTTCCAACAGGGGGTTTCCATCTCTCCAACACACTGCTTATTGTTCAGGATTACAAACACACACAAACATCAGGCTATTAAATAGATTAGCTTTAAGAAAGGACATATGTACCTCAGCTGATTTTTGTTAGCCGACACAGTCATGCAGGTGTGTTCCAGTGGATAAACACAGAAACAACCCCTCCAACTGAAACCGTCAAAGTCTAAATTCATCCCAAAGCACCTCGACAATTATCTAGATAAGCCATCAAGTGCGCGCACACACACGCAGGACAAAGAAGCCCTGAAGACTTCTTGCTCCACTGGAGGAGTCTCTGCCACAAGACGCTGCAGTGTGTCTGTCCTCTCACTGCAGTACTCTTAGCTGTCAGCTCTCCCTCCTCTCTGTGCCAACTTCTTCCCATGTGACTGCATCATATGTTAGAGGCCACATTATACAATGTATTCCCTCAAGCAGAGGCACTCGTTTGACTGCATAGGCATATCACATTCAGCAGATGAGGGAAAGAGCAAATCTCAGGCTATATAGAGGCTGTCTTTTAATGCACACTTCTCATTTGATGCATGTGATATTGTGGTGAACAGCAGAGGAGAGACAAATGGGGGTTTCCATCTTGGATTGATACAAAGCTCCCTTAATTCTCTGATGTCCTATTTGCTCTGAAATTGTTTGCTCGGATATTCTGCCTCTGCACTCTGAATCTAGCATCTGAATACAGCACTTAAGAGTTGTAACCTTAGTGTAATGTTAATGACATCAGCTACAAAATGTGCATGCAGAAAAGGCCGCCCCCCCGTTGCTCCAGGCGCACATTTCAGTGGAGCGATCCCTGCTATCCAGCCTCTTAGTCAGTGCCAATGAGGCAACAACACAGCGAGAACGACTCTGTAAGCCGTGACATCACAGAATTACAAATAGGAGACCGTTTGAAATCTACTCTCATCTTCATCCTGTGGAGGACTTTTGGAGGAGAATGAACTGTCCACTAGCAGGGCATAGCTGGAATAGGTTAACAGCGACCTAGCTTTGGCAGTAATCGAAGGCGTCCTGTGGGGCTTAGCTAGCGTTGGGCTGCCTTCAAAAATGTGCCTTGTGCGATCAGACTGTCATTGTCCCTTTTTTCACCCTCACTTGGCAGCGGGTGCACACACAGAGTAAGAAGGTGGGGAGTCTGCTTTCTAGTTGTTGGCAGTTGAGAAAAACGATGCCCATTCATAGTTTGGACATTGAGGGACTCGTTGGGCTGGACCAGAACCTTTTTGTTGGCTTTGGAGGGGGGGAACCCTCACTCTGCATTCCATTACATCCAAAAGAAAATGATTTTACTGAGCTGCTCTGTCTGTATATCACAACACGAGCTGAGAGGCTGAACAAAAACTCAATTCTGTGTATTTATTGCTTCCCAAATGTATACATCAAAACAGATTTTTCTTTAAAACTGCAAAAAATGTTTGTGTTGCCAGTTTTATTGTGACAGTTGCGCTTGTTTTACATCAGTAAACCTGGACAAAGCACAGGCTCGCAGTGTGTCAGCTCATGCTTGCAGCATGAATGTGAGCCTCCAGGAAAAAGAGAAGCCGTCTGGAATGTTGCCAGCAGGCTCGAGACAGTGGAAACTGTAGCAGCAACAAAAGAAGGCAACAAAAACGCACGTTAGGCTACGGGCACAGACACACAAGCACGCGATGTAAGTCAGCGAGCCTGTCTGCTCTTCAACACCTCAACAGAGGGTTTTCACTAACGGAAACACAATTAATATTCCACAACACCAATTGGGCAAAGAAGGGTGTGGTGGAAAATAACTTTTCTACAGACAGTTATGACCCCGAGGCGAGAACTTTGCCGAGCTCAGCTGAACGGACCAGGCAAGCAAAGTCACACTGACATTCACTTGAGAGAGAATCAACAGAGAAGCTATGAGTCAGTGAGTGCTCAGTGCACAGGGGCAAATAACGCTCTCCATCCTCTGACGCCTCAGTTATCATGTAGCACATCACCTCTAGGTATGAAAGGCATGTGAGCAGCCTGAGAGGGTGACAGCCGGCTGGAAGTGAGAGTGACAACAGGACTTATCCATGTCACATGCCAAGGCTGAAACCCATCTGCACACGCTGGCCAATGGCTTCCCCGCTTCACCCCGCCCCTCCTCTAACCAGCCTCTCTGGCCTTGAGTGGGTACAGATGTGTGATCCACAGACGTTGCCACTCTGGAGCCCTTATTGAAGCCACAGGGCTCAACAAAGGCTGGCACACAGCTTGAAGAGCTCGTGGCCAAAGTGTCAGCGCACACAGTCACATCATTTGCAGGCGATTGTGTGAGGATGATAGAGGTGCTACAGCTAAATGCAGGACATTTTATCACTCAGAGTGACCTGATTTAACAGGTCCAGTGACACTAATGTGGAAAGCCGTAAGTATTAACCAAGTGCACAAAGGAAAATCATCAGAATCAATTTTAACATCATTATTTGACAAAAATGATGATGTTAGAAGAAGAAAAATATGGATTATTTTGCATTCCTGCTCAAGAAGTTGCCAGCACTAAAATTCTCAAATATCCAGTTGAGATACGTGTATTTCTTTTTTAGCACATTTTCTGCTCTTATGAGTGTTTAAAAAATATTAAACCTCATGTAATCTCAACTACACAGCAGACACATTCTAGTCATCGTTAGTCCTGGAACTGTTCTCCACAGACACTGAGTAAATTTAGACAAACTGATATGATTGAGGGGAGTTTATCTTGTCTGTTTGACAGGCGCTTGGCAAACAACTGTCCCATTTCTTTTACAGACAGATCGTCTGTATTGTCAGACAAATTCAGACAAATCTATTTCAACGACGGAAACATAATTATGTCTTTCAAGCTTGTACGCCTGTTTTTAATATCCAAATTAGGGCAGACTGTTATTCATTCATCTGCTGTGTTTGTTACTTTCCGACAGCTTGAAGACATGTTCCCATTCAAATGACCAAATGAAACTTATTTGCTCCATGAAGTCAAAGAAACATTTAAAAATCTCACAGACTATTTTGAAAGTGGACTGATGTCAGATGTAACACATTAGACGAGACTCAAAATGAGCAGCATTTTGTCAAAATCCCACCCCAAACATATTTTCTGCTTTTCTCTGTATCATCAATCTTTTTGTCCTATAATACCCATGTGTTTATAGTGTTTCATCATGATCCAAGAGGCTACTGAATGTCAACTGTCCCACCCATGTGGAAACATTACACTGATCGCTGTCACATCCTTACCTCTTTGACTTTCTCCCGGCGCTGGTTGGTCTTGGGGTCGTTCGGCTTGCCGTAGTCTCTCCCCAGCGATGGTTTAAGCAGACACCGCTTGAACTTGGAGAAACTGAAAGTATCCGAGTTGGCACCATGGTCCGAAGCGGTCGCTCTCTCCGAGGCGGACTCCGCTTTCGACCTGAACAGAGTCAAATCCTCCTGCGCTTTCCCACCGGCGAGCCGCTCCTCGGTCGCCTCCAGAGAGACGGGCGGTTTGCGGCTCAGACTCTTCAGCTTGGTGCTGGTCTCTCCTTTGGCCGAGGTCATGCCCCGCGGGTGATCCTGGTCCTTGGGTCTTTTTAAGTGCTCCCTGGCATCGTTCTCGGACCCGGAGCCAACCGTGACCGGCTGAGTCTCTGTCTTGGACAGAAAAATGCGTTTTAGTCGGACAGAGTCGGGCAAAAAGAAAAGGGCCCCAAAGCAGAGTGTTACCAAACCCGAGAGGAAGAGCAGAAACACGAATTTCTGGGACAGGCGCAGACCCATGCCCGATGCCGACACACCGGGCAACTTTCGGAAAACCATTGAAACTTTTCTTGAGACGCTGCCTCTCAGTCGCTATTTTCCGAGACTACACAGTTGATTTGACAGTCCCCTCTCTCTCTCTACTGTGCAGCCTCTCTTCTGCTTTGGGTCATGTGTAAAAACTAGATATGCGGGATTTAAAACACACCCCCGTGACACTTAGCGAGCAGCATGAACAGCCTGCCAGAGCTGTCTTTATCTCGCTATCGATTGGATCTGCATAAGCTACGGTTAGGCCTGCCTACATCAACAATTTACCAATCATTTGGCAACACAACTCCAGACCTTTGGGGTTTTATCCACACAGCGCAATCACTGACATCAATACGACTGCAGGATTTGGATTTAAAATGTAAATCATAAACAGCACAGGGCTCCGGGGCTGAGAAACAAATGGCACCGGCGTTGACTGGAGCACTAAGCTGTATTCAAGAATAACAGGATTACTATAGCGTACGCCAGGCTAACAAATAAATGCACTTTTTAGAAGAGATATTCAAACGTCCCTCAGTCTGTCAGGCATGTGAACAAAGTTGTGTCTCGATGCATTATTCCACACCGTGCAGATCGTCAATAACACATTGCCCTACGGTGCAAAACCTCAAGCGTGCAGCAGAGCATCTTCCCCTTGTCTCCGTTGAAACCGACCCACGTTGCTGCAATACGAGCTCCGGAAATCACATTAAAAACCTCACGCCGCTTTGATTGCATCTATCCTGTGCAGCTGGTGGACGGAAACGCGTGTATATTCATCTCGCCTATCTGTCAACTGCGCTCCACCGGGAGAAGCCTCCCGCTGCCCCCTTTCCACTGGCGTAAACACGCCGGGCGAAACTAATCGGCGGATGACATGAAAGAAGGCGGGTTTTGTCCCGTGCGAAGTTATCCTAGCCCCTGATCCAAATCCACAGAATAAACAAATCCACCATCCGGTTTCCAAGAAAGACAGACACACCGCCGCGTCGTCGCTCCGGTAACGTTCACCCGCCGCCGTCCGTCCGTCTGCCTGCCGTGCCTCGCTCTCTCGCCTGTAGCGCGCACTTGTGTCGCTGTGCCGTGGACGTCCGCTTGCGTAAAAACAACGAGAGGAGAGGGCTGGAAATGTAACATATAGTGCGGGAAGGGCGAGGAGGGGGGGAGACGAAACGGTCCGCTGCTCGACAATCCAGTGGGCTGGTCGGGTTTCTTGATGGATATTCACCGCGGCTTATCAAAACACAGTTAAGCCGCGTGGGCAAAACAAGAATGGTCTGAATGGCTCTGAACGTTAGAAAAAACATCCACCACCCCGAGAAAAAATTAGCCTGTTTAATCCTGGGAAGGCTTCAAGAGGAGGATACATAACGTTATACCTGCTGCAGATACTTCATAGTCCTCAAGAATGAACTGGCAGATATTTAATAATAATAATAATAATAATAATAATAATAAGGTATGTTCTGGCAGCCACTAGTTTTCATTTTAGGACATGACTGTAGACCACCATACAAGATTTCATTTGTTTTTCTGTTAATTTCTCAGACCTCGATTGATCTCAAAATCTATTAAGGGCGACTCAAACCTAGTTCAAAGTGACATTTATTAATTCAGTTTATTGAATAAATATATTGACATTATATTTTTCTTGCAGTAGTTATCAAGAGTATCTCTTGTTAGCATCTTAAGCTTTTGTTTGCGCCTCTTTCATAATCATCGTTTTCCAACTGGGAGTTTGGCATTGATACCAACGTAACCCTTAAGCTAACATTAGCTTACGAACGCTTGTGACCTTCAGAGATAAACAAAAGTTTAAAGAACTTACCACAGTCTTATGGGCATTTTAAAATCCCTTGAAGACTCCTTTATTAGTTTACTGTTCCTTGGAGTTCGACGTTATATTTAGAAAAGTTTTTTTTTAACTAGTTTCCAAGTTTCCTTGACGCAACCAACTAGCTAATTAACGTTAGCCTAACTAATTGGTAGCCGGAAGTGACGCATCTCGCTTGTTTAGCGCAGGTTTTTCACTTTATTGTGAGTATTAAAATTAACAGAACAGTTAACACATTACAAATATAATTTTTTGCGTTCATACTTTTCCTGCATTGACACAAAAGCAAGAGCAAAGGTCACTGGGAGGCTAGGCTACCAATCTTTGTTTGGCTAAAGATAGCCTTCAGACTAGTCACCATAATTATGTGTGTTCCCAGCAGGCAGGCCATTTTTCCTCCCAGTTGGGTATAGTAGTCTCTAAATAATCTGGAAATGTGTGTTTCTAAATTTGTTGTCTTTGAGTTACTTCAGAGGAATGGAACCTGGCGTAGAAATGCATTTTAAAAAATGACTGATGAGTGGCATAAACTGGTAGATGCTCACGAAGGACTACAGATGATGATGGATGGATTGTACCTCTGTGAGGACCACAATGCATACTGTGCTCCCTATGCTAAATGTGACTGTTCAGGCTGAGGGAGACTGCGTGCTGTAGTTAAAAGCTCAAATAGCTAGTAAGTGAACTGGGAGCTGGGAATGCTGTCAGACTACTTCCAACGTAAAGATTAACTGTGATTTCAAAGGTGTTGTGCATCATGGCTGTATGTCATTGTTTGAATTTGTCTACTATGTATTCTATGACTGAGTGCACACACAAGTTTGGAAAAGTGTGTTTACATAATGTTTACACAAGCAAGATAGAAGCTAAACTGTAAACACAGTGTTTTCTCAGGATTAAGTAAGACAGATTGGCCCATGAGTTGGCTATTACCGAACAGCCTGCACAGCACTATTCAACTAATGCACCTAAAAGCAGAAATTAGAAAATGAAGCTCTACTCAGTTTGAGTATTGGTTTTTAATTACGAGTCCCCCCACCCAAAGGCCTCAGCTGGCCCCAGGAGACCAGGTGGGTTATTGTCATTCTGCAGTCCAAAAGTTATCTCAGGGTGTTCAATGCAGACCATCAGTGTCATCGACATTCCTGACGATGTCCGTGATGTTTGATGAACCCTTAATGAAGCTTAGCCGCAGACCTTCCTCTCCTCTTCCCTCTGACTTCTCCTCTGTTGCTGGAATAATCATTTCAATATAAAAGAGAATGTTTTTCTTCCCTCCAGGCAAAAAAAAAAAGTTGACCAGACTTCTTTGAACATTTCTTGTGAAAGCCTACGCCTGCAAAAGTAATAAGCACTTATTAACATCTGACATGTCAAACTTCTCAGGCTCTTTCTTTTTTCCCAGTCTTTGTCAGGTGCATATTGTGGGATGAGCTAATTTTAGGGAACTTGTACTGCATCTGACCCGACATTTTCACGGTTGAGCCAGTTCCCTCAGCAGCCCTAATTGAGGCAGACTGGTTGTCTGTAATTTACAGAACAGAGGGGGAAAGAAGACACAACTGTTGAATTAGCCTTTTTATGTCATGATCCAAGAGCATCTCCTCTGAGAGTAGGTGAATCTATGAAGCATTTTCTGGGCTTTACCACTGAAAAAAGGACAGTTTGTAGTCAGAGACAGAGGCTTTGTGATGGCTCAGCGCCTCTGTATGATGAGGCGTGAATGTTTCTGCAATACAAAATACACTCACGGCCACTTTATTAGGTACATCTGTTCAGTTAAAAGCAATGCAGAATACCTGACATGCAGTCATGTCATCATGCTAAATTAGGGTCCGACTGAAATGGGATTTTTGGGGCAGATGCCAATACTGATTTAAGGGGGGCAAGAAAATCCCAATATCCGATACACTGGATGTGGTATAATGTGGTTATTAAATACTTCCGACACAAATATAAAATGGAGGCAGGATATCTTACAGTTTAAAAAACTTTATTCCGAACATCAGTGCACTTAACAGTAAACACTTATTATTTATTAAATAACAGACTGCCCTCTGCTGGACAAACTATGTAATTACACCATTTTAAAACACTAGGCAAAGCATTTTTTCCAGCCTTGAATTTGGTGCGTAATCTGGAAACATATTGAGTATCGACATACATGCAGTAGGCCAATATTGGCTGATAGTATCATCAAACAGAAATATCAGTCGGGAACCATTAATACTGTACAACACTCTTCTAGCATTAGTGGCCTTGTGGTTAGAGTGTCCTCCCAGAGATTGGGAGGTTGAGGGTTTAATCCCCGGCCGAGCCATACCAAATACTAGGCTCTAAAAATGGTACCTAATACTTCCCTGCTTGGCACTCAGCATCAAGGGTTGAATTAGGGGTAAGACCCTGCAACACGCTAGCATCACGTCTAGGGGGTATACTTGTACATCAACTTGCTAACTTACTGACTATGCTAACTTACAAACATAGATGGTGATACTACTGGACTGCATCATATTCAGAGGGGTTTCTA
>JAPZDX010000024.1:6951345-6966812 GCA_029783625.1 Naso annulatus | reverse complement strand
GACTGTGACCTTAATGGTAGACATATAATAGCATTTACATATTTTGAAAAATGGCAACAAATATCAACATTACACAACACATTTTGGGCTGTTATATTAAATGCATTGGACCATACAGGTGCACCTAATAAAGTGGCCACTGACTGTGTAGGCTATGTTGTATAGCTCAGGAAAATAGCATTATTGTATAGAATAGACACATCAAGTTAGTGTTTCTCAAAAGTCCAAGTTACACATGAGTCCAGTCGTTGAGTTTTCATGCCGCTGCACCAGTCACTGACAGCCTAGTTTATCACAAGGATAGATGAGCAAGGCGATGCAGTCTCACCACTACCAACAGGCAAGGGTGAAATCAAGGCAAAGACATTTTTCACCAAAATAAATAGCTAAGGAGCTCCTACAAAAGGCCATTTCTTGTTTGCTTTGCATTCACTCTCACAGCTGAAACTAACGGCTGTTGTTCAAATGCAGTAGACGATTTCACAGCAGACATGTCATTTGTGGTGACTGCTGGCTCTTCATAATGCAGCACTGGCACTGCACACAGCATCCTCATCAGCTTGGTGCTGAACATACTGGCATCCTCTATGTTCAAACATAATTCATATGCGTGGAGAGGGAATTTTGGCGCAACATGTGAAGCTATTGGCATGTGGCTCTCAGCTGGGCTTTGTTTTCAGACTCATTTTTTATCAGTTGGCGAGCATTTTTCTACTAACAATATATTAGGGGATAAAGGCAATGATATTGTCCCATCTTTTCAACTTTTAGGAGGCATATATGAAGAGACGTACTGTTAAAAAGTTATTCTACTAATCATCCCTCCGAGAATACATCAGTTTATTTATGTTTTATAGTTTAGTTTTGGACAAACAATCTCAAAAAGACCACAAAATCTCAAAGAGTACACAATACAGGACCTTAAACAGATCCTCATCTTTAAAGCGTTCTCTGCAGAGGGTCGCAGAACGTAATGTGTCCTGTGATCCATAAGCATTTCTGCTCTTGTATTCAAAAATTCAATCCCCAACCTACACTGATGTTTTATTCATCAAACGAGATGCCAATGAAAAAGTCTATCTCTCCCAATACATCAAGCAGCAGGCAGAGATGTATTGGCCTGTGCCAGCGTGTCCGGATTAATAATGTCACCGCGCCTGCTATTTGTTTCTCTAAAGCACCGCTGCAAAGCATTCCCTGACACTGGGAATCATGGCTCGGCAGGGCATTTGAAGTCAGGCCATAAATAACACGGATAGTTTTTTGGGGTGGGATGCTGACGCTGGTGCACGATATGAAGGAGATATACAAGTTCTGACAAAGCATATTGAAGATGGAAACCCTGCTGTAGCCCTCCAAGTCGTGACACTGTCTTGTGCTGGATCACCTCATCTGATTGGAAGTTTGTCGAAGCTGTATGCTCAGACTCAGAGTCTAATAATGGCAATGTGAAATGAAGTCTTGAGTGATGTCTGTTTTTATTAATGCTGATGTCCTAACATGGAAACATCTATTCAGTGCTGTAACTGGTCAAGATGAATTGAATTTTAACTCATTTTCAAGGAAGCTGTAGGAGTATTTAAGAGTAAAACATCGTCTTTTATAAGGAAGCTGCTGTTTTCAATGTACAGCTTGAATTAGCCACAAATGTAGAATGTAGTAGAGGTTGAAGTACAGGAGTAGAAGTATAAAATAGCATAAAATGGCAACACTCAAGTAATGTACATGTTTCTGAAAAGGCAAATGTACAGAATCCTCCATCATCTGAGTGCAAACACTGCTCATGCTGCATGTGTGTATAGTTCTTGTAAGTTGAAATGAGTCTAAACTGGCATGTTACATTCCTCATCTCCCTCAGTAACACAAATAGAATTCAGCTCAGATCAACCATCAGTGCAAATACTATCAGCGGAACAATAAGCTCAGCGTTATTGCCTTGCTGAAGTTATATTTGTCTGTTCCTTTTATAGACAAGACGAGCAGCAAACTGCTGTGTGTACGAGGCACTCGAGTGACCCCTCTCCACCGGATTCATAATCAAAACATGCCTTGTTGTGTAACAAAATATTTTCAAAGCACATTAGCGCCGGGAAAACAGAACATTCACTTGCGAGGAACATTGTTGCAATGGTTCAGCATTTTTATTGCATAAACACTACAATTAGCCATACATTAGAGGGGGGTATATGGGCCATGTAAATGAGAGTGAATGCAATAGCAAACACGCCATTAAGCTGATGGAATAGGGCCACAGAAAGTCAGACTCCCTCCCCAACACACCAATTAAATATCCCAGTATGCTTTCAGTGCGCTTACCATTTCTAATGTGAGATTAAAAGTGAAAAAGTAGAAGCCTGTTCACTAGACAGAGCTTGTTAAGGAAGTGAAGTTTATGGCTACACAGTGCCATCCACGGGTTTTTTTATGCACTGCAAGCAGATCTCTGAGAGGTCAACATGGCTGTGTTTAGTTGGTGTGAAATTCACCTTTCAGTCACTGGCATCAAAAATAAAACTGATTAAATTCTAGTTGGGGAGCTGCAGATTTTGCATCGAAATACTGACAAAAAAGCTGTCAAATACCCCCCAGAAAGCTCTGCTGCGGGGGTCAGGCTGCTCGTATATTCAAAACAAAACAGCTTCATTATTTGTAAATGGCAGCCACCCTGAGCATTAAAGACTGATAAAGAGAAGATAAACAGAAGAGCCCTCATGCAAACATGATGAGCACGACCGAGCTCCAGCAGGGAGAGAACGCATTTGACAATTTGTGATTTATCACAGAAAAACAGAAGATAATAAACACTCGGACCAATCATTTAAAAAGCTTTCAGGCTCATTTCACTCTGCACAAGAAAACTACAGGAGCGAGGAAAGCTAATAAATATTTGTCATGAGTTTATTGTTTGTTTATTCCTTAAAAGGACCAAGTCACTTAATGCATATAGCTGTTTTTCTCCGTTTGTCAGCTTCAGATTAATTTACCAGAGGAGCACATACATTTTAATATTTCTCACTACAAAATCTGATCTGAGCTGAAAGGGGATAGACAAAATACTATTATATGATGAAATATGCTGAAACTCAGTTCATCCTAAATAAAGTTTGTCTCAAAGATGCTCAGTTTACAATAAACAAAAGCAACAGTGTAAGTACAATGAATTGCAATTCAATACAAAGCCTCCACAAAGTGCAGCCTCAATCATAAATTACCATAAAGCTGAATCAAGTGTTTTCTGTTTCAGTCTCCCGAAACAGATTTAGAAGACTCACCAGCAGAGTGTTTGTTGTGTTGCTGTTGTATTAAACTATATGTCAGTACACTGTTGGAGGTGTTGGAGGTTATTGTGTCCAGTTATGGAACCCAGCCAAGAGGGTCAGAGGGGTTTCAAGTCTGTTTCGAGTGGGTCACAAGAATATAAATACAAAAAGAGTGCATTTTTACCACACAAAATTCTTTTCTCTCTTTCTCTGATATTTCCTTTTTCTTGCAAATGACTGGATAATTTTAGCTACATTGCTGTAGCTCTGTCGCTACGGAAACTGAGGTTGACAATCCAATAAGCTTGGTAACCGTTGCCTCAAAGTCACCAATTTTTTTAGTTTACAGTTTGACATTTTAGAATGATGTAACTTCTGGAAAATATGCTTAAACAGCAGCTTGTTAACTTGGCTTATCATAAAGATGATCTCTTAACCTAGTATTATATCATAGTACTATACTATACTATCGCCCCTATCTTCTACAAATGTTAAAATTGTTGACTTTAGTAGATCTCAGACTGCATTTTTAAACACCATTAGCTGCCATTCATGTTGAAACAGGGTATAGAAACATTATAGGTCACGTGAAAGTTGCTAAGTATCGGTAATTCACCCTTCTAAAGAGAACGTCTACGCTTATTTGGTCAAAAATTGCTAAAAGAGAGAGAGGGGAGGTGTTAGCTACAGGGAAGAAAGTTATCACACTTGGAAAAATATTTCCTTACAAGTGCTGCCTTCCTAGTTTGAATTTTAGTGTAAAGAAGGATTTTGACACAGACGCTCTTTTTAGCTAATGTCATGCATTTTTACGTACTTTCTGTAAAGCTTATTGAAAATTGACAAAATGTAGACAAACAAAATATCTCATAAATAAAGCTATTTTGGCAAAAATGGGTGGAGTTTATGCTACACATGTGGCCGAAGTTGACAACCAACAAAAGACATGTAGTATCACTGGTATGGTCCTTTAAGATCACTAGTTAGCATGTTACAGCTTATTTGTTTTACTGAAGCGTAGAAATGACATTTTGTGATTTCACTGGTGGTTATGTGCTGGATTATTTTTGGCAAGGTGCAGTGAAATAGTCCTTTAATCAGGACTAAATATGGCAACTGAAGCCCAAAGGTGGAAACTGGAGAATTCAAGAGAAACCATTCAACCTGCAGCTAAGAACCACAACATGTATTCATAAATTGACGGCATTTTCTGTTATATCTAGATAAGCCGTGTGATATTGTTGTGCCGTACTGCCCTCTGAATACTCTAATTACTGTCTGCAAAACACACATTAACCTTCAGCGTCTTTCACATCACTTTTATGTGTTTTATTGAAGGAACAAAACTCTTCTCATTCACAACTTAGCTATTGTTTGCTGTATTGTTGGTGATCTGGGAATTGAAGCTTATTTCACCATGTACTTGCTGTTAATTCCTCTGAATAAGTATCAGCTAAAGCCTACAAATGCAAATATAAAGAGGATTTTCAGCCAACAACAATTCTAGCAATTAAAGTCTCAAATTAGACTCTTCAGATGTAAAATTAACTTGGCCACCCAGAAGCTCTGCTCGACAATGCTCGAACACAACAACTGCCAACAATTGAAATGAGCGAATATTATACAGAGCATATCCATTCCAGGAACATTACAGAGGGAATGTGGTTGCAGGCCAAACTGGCTTCGGAGCACACGAGTCATTGTGGTTTTTCATTTAACAGAAATAGAAGCAGGAATAAATAAACCATCTGAGCCAGCGGTCACAGCTTTCTCTCTGGATGTCTCACATTCTTCATGCAAACTGCCAAGCTGAGTTATGCACATGAGTAATTACACTTTAAGAAGGCAGACAGCTCATTCTGAGTTTATTATGATCAACTTAGACTTCAGCTTAATAAAGTATCCAATCATAAAATGTCGTACAGATACATAAACCAACTCGTTCTTTTGAATTTTATTTACATCATACTGTATATTGTAGTGATTTCAGAAAGCTGGTTTGATTTGACATGGTGTCATATTGTGAAGCACGCTCCCTTCTGGCCAAAAACGGTTACCACAGGTGGTTCAAACAACTTCTTTGCACCTGCCCCTCTCTCATAGAACTGCTCAAGGAAACATCAGCAGGAGAAGATACCTGTTACCTGCACTGTACTTTAGTACAATCTAGACTTACTTGAATATTTTTCTGACAGATATCTAGATTTATCTGACAGCTGTGGCTAGTGGTTGCAGATTAAGATTTTATAAAACCTTTGTCATTGTACAGTTCTGTTACACAGCTAATTCAGCCGTCCCACAGTTTGTACAGACAGCAGCATTCTTTCTTCACTTTTCCTGCTAAGCAGCATGAACCCAGCAGGTCCAGGGTGCCCCAGAGCCAGAGCCTCTGTATGAAGTGACCGACCACGGGAGTCACAGAGCTCACTTACAAGTAAGGATTCCTCAGTCATATTTTATTTTTGATTAGCAATATAATATTGATTATATGACAAGAAATACCCCCAAAATATTTATTTTCCTACATGTTACAGCTGTTATAACCCAGGCCTAGGGGCACCTGGGTCACACACGATAAAGCGCCCTCACTCTTCCCACTCCCAAGAAAGTCAGCCAACATCCAAGTCAAAGGTTCAAGTAGCAGTTTTATTTTGTAACTTCGGAGCGGAGCAATGCCAAAATAACAAACAAAACAACTAAAGATCCCTATCTTACCTGTCAAGAAAAGGAAAGATGAAAACAAAAGACAATCAAACTAACCTAGCTCTTAACTGAAATAAACCAGAGAAAAAGGATCAACAAAAAAATGGCTTCTCCCTCCTACTTACGTCTGCTACTAACTTAAGGAATTATTTACAATATTTACAATGGCCACAACAGTACCGATTTAATCAAAATCACAGGTAGCTTTGGCACAAAAACATACTCAGGCTAATAGCTTTTTTAAACAGCTACTCTAGGCACAGATAAGCTACTTCACACACAAAATCACAATTCACCAAATACGTCACACACAGGCTGCTGTCAGTTGGGAATGGGGAGCGTGAGAGGCCGAAGGCTGGCATCGGCTGGATTTTTAAACCGAGAAGTCAGCCAATCCACAGGCAGCAACCCGGTCGCGTCGTTAGGTGGGAATCACGCACACCTGCAGCTCATCTCACGCACACACACACAGCTGATTGCTACTGCAGAGGAGGGGAGGGGAGAGAGAGCTGTCAGTGCAGAACATAAACAAACAAATCCATGACCCCAGTCATAACAAGGCTGCACGGCAAACTGAGGCAAAGTAACCTTTGATCAAAACAGTAAAATAAGCAAAAGCCATTTAAAGGATATGTTGGTTACATTTATATGTGGACAAATAGTTCTGAAAAAACACACCTAGAGTTTTTAGAAAGGGGCAGAATAAAAGTATGGCTTTCCCCCATTAAAATTATTAATGATTAATAATGGATTTATTATTTAAGACATTTTGTGAGGTCCAAAATGATTATTAGTTTACCTCTCTGCCTGAGATGGTCAAGCTCAGCAGCCTTGTTGTTGAGAGTGTCCGTCCTGAGACTGAGAGGCCGAGTCATACTGAAGACTAGAAATATAAAAGTTACCTGATGTCTCACTGTTTGGCACTCAGCAGCATCAAAGGCTGGACCGGGGGTGGGTCCCTGCTACATACTAGCATCACGTCAAGGGGGTGTACATGTATGCTAAGCTGCCTCATGCTAGCAAAACACGAGTTAGGCTCCTGGTCTAGAGGCCTTCAGCCGACTGTAGCTCCACCTTGTGCAGCTACAACAGCAAAATTGTTTAAAGCTGACTCCAGCAGTTACTTTACACATCCATATTATTTCATTCTACACATATAAGTTAACAAATGAGCTTTGTGTTTACACATGCATCAAAAAGTATAATCCAGTAACTAAATATATAATAGTCTGAAAGGGGCCATTCAGCATCATGAGTAGTTTCGATGCTATCAGTATATTAACATCCAAACTTCAGTAACTTCATGAAGGATTTCTGCTTGTAACAAAGTATTTGACATTTTGATGTTGCTACTTTTGCTTGAGTAAAAGGACCTGAATGTCTGTTTCACGGCCAGTGTGTGAACTTGAACGTTCTAAGGAACGTGTTCTGCTGAAATGAACAAATTGACACATATAAATCCAGGTATTTATGTGGTCAAACAAAAGATACACACTTTAAAGACACAATCATTAGACAGACACCGCATTGCTATAAAGTAAAACTTTAATTTGGTATATAGTATCTGACATTGTTAGGTTTACTGGTCATTACAGACATGGAATGCTGAAAGCTAGAGATTAATCAAGAAGAAAGTGCACACTTGTTATCTTTCAGGATTTGTACATCAGAATAAATTTCTATTACATGTTTTTTTAAAATCTTTTTTGTATATTCCCATTCATGTGTATATAAAATAAAAAAAAAATCTTACTTATTGCAAAATTTAAATTAGCCAACAATTGACTGACACATAAATTCATCAAACACATGAAGAAGAGCTGAATATGAAGAAAAGGAAAATATGATCCACTCTCTGATCACACCGTCTCAGCGTTCGGCGGGATTTTAAACCCCAGCTTCTCCGCTTTAGGAAACCCACTCCTGTTGATGAGGCCCATCAGAAGGAACACTCCTTTTCCCTATGATGTGTCACCCGATGACCACGCACAATGTGTACACTGCATTAAAGCCACTTATTGCTCTCTCCCAAACTGGTGTTTTGAGATAAAAGTACAGCTTTGCTAAAGTGCTTGGAGCGGTGTAAAGGGTTGAAGGACAGGAGGAACCTGAATATGGGAGAAGGATGAGGTAAACAAGGGTGGAAAACAGTCTTGGGGGGGTGAAGTAATGACACCGTAGGGTCATTAAGTTGATGACGTGCGTGTGTGCGTCACTGTGTGATTACTGCCTTTGTAATTGGACAGTATTTACCTACTGTTCATCCGCAATGTAACCGCTAGACTTGCACGTCAAGGCTGCATAAGTCTCACAGTACTTAAAGGACAGTGTTTCTGCATATTTTAAACCATGCAGGACAAATCCTGTAGTAACATAATTAGTGCTGAGTTTTTCAAAGCAAATTGTAGTGTTTAGGATTCTGTATCCTTCTTTTCTGGCAACTGTTTATTTCGATTGGTTTCATTGTTGCAGATTTAAAGGGTAGGTGGCCTTAAGGTCATTAAAACAGTTTTTTTTTTTTTTGGTCACTGTAATTGCTCCTCTTGACATTCAAGCGAGTGATGGTGGACAAAAGGACTGTCTGAATTCACTGGGAGAGAGCTATTGGTTTCCCTTCCAATTGTTCCTGGGACATAAAAAACTGCACATAGAAAGTCAGCAGTCACATCTGACTAAAAATGATAAAAACTTTGGTGAATTTGCCCTCCAGAAAGGTCTTAAAAACAATAAAAAACAAAACAAAAACTACAAAAAACATGTTATACTTCTTGGAATACGCATGTGCAAGGTTTCATGTCACCAACTTCTTTTAGAGCAGCTGTAAAACGGACAATCAGCTTGTAGGTCTGCTGTCTTTTCAAAGGAGAATTTTGTACTAAAGAGACATTCAAGACATACTGGAGGATGCCAAAGCCTCATATTATCTACAGCCTAACTTAAGACTGCCTTTTCACACAGTATGAGGACTGTGGATACTGCTCTCTTTCACTTACGTTAAAGGTGTTATCACACCTGTCTCGTTTACTTTGTTTGAACAGAACTCTGGTTTGTTTTCTCTCTTGGTGCGGGTTGTTTGTGTAGGTGTGAACACATTAATGAAACTCAGGTGCAGACCAAAACAACCGCACAGAGACCTGTTTAAAGAGGTGGTATGGGTCTGGTTACAAACAAACTCTGGCATGGTTTGTTTATAGTATGAACATGATCCGATGTCGATCCGCCCCAGCTTAAGGAAGAACTACGAATGTTTAGACTAAACCAGCTCTGGTAGCGAGCTGCGCCGTGCATTATGGGCTGCAGATGCCTTTGTGAACAACCAGCAGTTTGCAGTGACACAAACAGGAATCGAGGGTTGACCTTCGACGAAATATGTCGCCTTCTTGATTTTTTGGCTGATGACCGTGTGGCCAAAGCCAGAGGAAAACACAAAAATCAAGTGTTCAAAATGTTTAGCGAACAACCGAAGGAGAGGGGACTAGACCGACGTGATTCCTGACCAATAAACAGAATGACGGCCCCCATGTGGCTTTTGTTGCTTCGCTTGAAATTTTTGCCTGTGTGAAAACAAACTGAACCAGAGGGAAAATGCAAACGAGTAACAACTCATCTGCTGATTCAGACCACATGAACCGAACTGAAGGTATGAAAACAGCCTAAAAAGCTTTAGGATGGGATCTCTTTAGGCCGGTGTGGACAGGAAAAACAATTACAGTGACCAGCAACTGTCTCTATGTTCATGTGGGCATGCCAATGTTATTTAAACTTAGATTTTAAAGTATGTGAACCGTTTCTTTGACTTGATTTAGTGAATCTGCAATACAGCAGACATGATGACCAATCTGATGTTCTTAGTGATTGGAAAGGTGAAAATCCTTACAGGATTTATTTTGCTCCTGTGAATGAATAGAAACTGAAGGCTGCCTGGATACCGGTGTTCCCTCAACTCAAGTCGGGTCAGAAGGTAATTGATGCCTTCACATGACATCTACTAGTGGAACAATCCAACTTCAAAAGCACAGAATTTGGTTTCAAAAGCTTATAAGCTGCAATGATTGTAGTTGGTAGCTGTAAATTCAGTCTCATTCTATTCCACAGTTTAGAGTTTGAGTGACAAATAGATGATGGAGTGAAGTTTGAAGAAAGATGAGGAAAAAAAAACAATAAAGCCTTAAAAACTTCTGTAAAGCACATGATGCAATGCACATGGTTCAGATAAAGCACTTGTGATAAAAGCAAGGGAGTCGGATTTCCCTATAAAGCAAAAAAAAAAAAAAAAAGAAAGAAAAAAAAGCCATTTTTACAATAAAGCATTAAAACAAAGAAAGCACATTATTTTTATGAAACAAAGAAAAGCAAAGAAAGAACATAAAGCTGATGTGAATGCTGGTGAGAAAACAGTGTTGACATCGTAAATCAGTCCAACACATTCAGTGAAGTCAACTCTTATGACTTACAACAATTCAGCTCTGTAGAAAAAAAACAAAAAACATCCAGTGTGGAGATTTGAAATCAACGGCAGCAGCAAGCATTCATTTGAAGACACAAGCGATTAAATATAAAGGTTTGTTTGCTTTGTGCGACACAGCAAAACGTGATGTGTGTGTGACGTGACACATGAACACAATGGAACAGGTTCTTCTATAGGCTGTATGGCTTCAGATTAAGGTTTCCTGCACCAAACATTTCCCTGTGAGAATGTTTGCCCAAAAACATGTATTTGGTATGAAAAGCAAAAGTAAAAAAAATAGTGTTTCTTTTCTTTGGAATAATGTGAAGTATGAATCAGTGATGAATCAATGAATCTAAATACGAGGCGTTCTGTTTTCCTCTATTTGATCACATCACCAACTTCTGCTGACTCATGGGTCCACTGTGATATGAAAAATACAACATCTGTGCAAAGTGTGATGCATTCGCTCTCTGCGAGGTGACCTGCTTTGCATTCAGAAACTACCATTATCACAGGGGGGGAGTCTGTTAAGAAATGTGCTGCAACATTCCTGAATACTTCTTCTCAGTGTCTGCAGAACAGCTCAGTGTAAAGTCAGGAACAAACTGCTGTTACATGGAAGTTAAATCGCAGAGCATCTGGGCAGATCTGTCCACTCTCCATCATGACGATGAAGGTGCGCTGATGGTTTTTTTGTCCACAAAACACAACTGGAGTTTCACAGGAAACAGGTGTTGCAGTGATCTCCCAAACAACTGTAGTAAATAGTGACAAGTTCTCAAACATAAAATGACACATAACCAACCCATAAAATGCCTCCATACCGCTCGTCCCAAGAAATTCAAGTCCTGCAGCCTCAACATGTCAAGTTGTTTTGAAAAACATCATTGACGCCATGTTTTTAGCTTCACCGTTCACCGCAGCCTGTAGCTCCTGAGATGGGAGCTACGGTCACAGGCGCTACGCATAAGGCTAAAAAACACGGCGTCAGTGATGTTTTCAAAACAACCTGGCATGTTGGTCTGCTCGTGACGTTTGGATTACTTGGGATGAACCGTATGGAGGCATTTTATGATTTTGTTATGTTCGTTTTTTTGGCTTGTGACTTCACCGTTCACCTAAACTGTTTGGGAAATTCCTGCAACAAGTATTTCCTGCGAAACTCCAGCAGTGTTTTGTGAACTTAAGAACTTCACCCCACCTTCCACTGGCACGAGGGTGAGTAGATAATGACTGAATTTTCATTTTTGGGTGAACTATCCCTTTAAGCAATAGCAAAAATATAATCTGAGGGTGAAAGACGTGCTGACTGCAATTTAGCTTGTCAAATGTGGGTGTAAGACAACCGTTCTCCTCAACAAGACCTTGTCCTAGTTGATAATTCCAGCACTCTCTCCTACCGCGACACTCCATCACACACACACGCGCGCCCACATTTCAGAGAATAAATTCAATTTGGTCAGGACGGGAAAATGAGATGCTGTTTGGTTTGACCCCTCGGCTGTAATTAGCCCTTTAAAACTGAAAAGCAGGAAGTTTCAGGGGCAAAAACGGGAATAAACACAGCTGACAGGAGTGCAAGTAGGCTCGTATTAGTAAATACATGCACCTAAATTTACATGAATGCATGTATGCACACACAATAATCCTCTTACTCTCCCTACAAAACCACAGAATCCCATTTACGGATGCTTAAGAGAAGAAGAGCTGAGGAAACTGAACAAGCATGTCAGCTTCTTTTGCTCGTTCTCTTCAGCTGTAATGTGAGCTTTCTGGATGTAAGTGGATCAGGAAGGATTCAATGTTCGCCGACACTGAGAAAACAGGAACACTGACTCACTCGGCCTACTTAAGAGGACTGTGTTTCAATGCTACAATTGGCTCTCCGTACCAAGTGGTTTGGATGGTCTGTATGCAGAAACTTGCACTCATAATGTGATAACAGACTTGGCTGAAAAAATACTTGTGAGTTTATGACAAATCATCGGCTGTGGCACTTTGTAAAGAAACACCAACGACACGGTGCAAATTTTCATTAAGATGTTAAAACGGAAATGAATCAGCATTCACAACTTTAATGTTCTCTTTTATGTTTCAGGTCACTGAGCAGCAGCGTAAAAAAGTCGTGCAATGTATTTTACACCGGCTATCATACAATGATTTGTCTTACAGTGTCAACAAAACTCTAGACTACTCTTCTGTCGTGCCTTTAGAGATGACGTTTGACTTCGAAGTCTTGCTCAGATGTGCAAAAACTGTTTTGTGATCGTTTACTTTAATGCCCGTGTTGGATTTAGCTTTGACTTTCGTAGTGGATCGTTTTTCGAAGTGCTGCACGTTTACAAGATTACAAGACTTCGGTTTTAAAGGGTATTCATAAATATATATGATATTATTAATTACATATTTTACACATCTATAGTGCATAGAATTACTATTTTTTGCCATTACATGCCTACAGTCTTAAGAGAATTGAAAAGGGTTGGGAGGTGGATGGATTCCTGTACAACTGACTTTCACACGTGTGTCCTGTAATCAGCTCAACAGTGATGTCAGACAAAAATGCTTCTAAAGGCCAGTTTAAAAATGCAAAGAGAAAGCAAAAAGGTCTGTCAGATAAGGAGACAGTGAGCGCTAATGATTTTGATATGTTAAAATCAGTTCATGTGGTGAGGAGTGGAAGGGTGACTGCTGTTAGATGGGCACTTTCTCCTATGTGTGTGTGTGTGTGTGTGTGTATACACACCCTGTAGGTAGATAGATAGATAGATAAATAGAGAGAGAGAGAGATAATCTACTCTAACAACTTTTTAAAATTGAGATTAAACTTAACAAGACACGACAACATGTGATTTAACTTTAGAAGACTTGAATGTGGAATCAAGCATGATCACTGACATCAAAACATCTGTGCTGCATCACTGCCTGTCTCACAAGCTTCCCAAACACTCGGCTTTCCTCGACAAATGCAGAGTAAAGCCTCTCCAACACATTTGCATGTTAAAACTCCCAAACCGCAGTCAGGAATTTCACAAAACTCCCTCCACAGCCGGAGCACAAGGCCTGTAAGCACGCCTATAAGGAACTGTGGTTCTTTTACGCAGTGACTAAATACATCCAGCTTCTCTTCAACACTCTGCGAAGACTGGAACAAACAGATCTTAAACAGACACGTTTACCCCTGAAATTAAGATACGTGATCATAAATGACAAAGATAAAATTGCACCAAGTGAAAACATTTGACATAAAATAAGGCAAAATATTTCTAGCTACCCTCTAAATGTTTGAATATCCAGCAATTTCAAGTGACAGAATAAAGAACGGCTTCAGTGAGATATTAGATTGAACTGAACTGAGTGTCTGAAAGTGAAAACGGGATTGATGTTTGTTTGTTTTGTTGATTACACTTAGGACGAGAGGCCCAGCATGTCTCAAAGAATAAAGCTTTAAAAACGGAAGTACATGAAATTATGATTAATTATAAAATTAACAGCTATGCAATCATTAAGAAAAAAGTAAAAATGAAACTGACTGACACTAAAACAGTCCAAACCTTTGGTAATGCATAGTTCTTTTCTCAGTGTCTCAGACTGTCAACCAAACACTCGGACATCTCTCACAGAGAAGCGTCTAAAACATAAAGAGCAATGATTAGAACAAACTAATGGCTCTTTTTTTTTCTTCTCAATCCCCGTTTGTTTTGTCTGTCTGGTTTGTGGAGCATTAACAGTTTTAGCTTGTTTGGTTTCTGATCCAGAGATATTACGGAGTGACGCAGCAGCCCTCGCTCCTCTAACCAGCGAAGGCCGCCTCGCACACTGACCCTTTCACATCCATTCAGCTGTGTCAAGGCAGGAAGGGTTCATCCTCCTCCTCGTCTGCGCTGGGACCAGGGTCGCTCAGGCACCTGGCCAGCTTCTGCTGGTCTCTGGCTGCGTCTGCATCGCTTGGCTTGTTAGGCCCTGAGGGAAGCCTCATCATCAGACCCTGTTCCTCCTCTTCCTGCTGCTGCTGCTGCTGCTGCTGCTTGCCGGCACGTCCGAACTCATCCATCAGGTTGACGGAGTCTGGAGACTGAGGCGAGGCCAGGTCGACCTGGATGGTGGGCACGTTGTCTGACTGGGGCTTCATGCTGTAGGCTTGGGGGTCTACAGGCAGGACAAGGGCACAATATCAAGGAATCTGCTTTAAATCGAACATCAGGGATGTAACGGTATCTTTAATGTCACGGCATTGCAGCAGCAAAAGTACTTCGGTACTGCTGTGGATATGTGATGATATCAAACGAGAGGTCTTCCAGGCAAGAAGTGTAGTTTTGTTTCAGCCGCAGTGAAGCGGAGTGGAGGGAACTGGGAACTACAGAGACCATCGCAGGGCTCCAGACTGCAACCTAATAATCGTGTTTTGCGACCATTTTTGGAGACAGCGCAAGTAAATTTTACAAGTACTTCTGCGACTTACAAATTTGCCGTCATTTTTTTCTTTCATGTTGAGAAACGAGGAGAGAGGGAGTCCTTCAGTGTAGGTCTATGGCTGGGATCACACTGAGACATGCCTCCTAAAACGCCATCTGAGCGTGTGTGTGGAAAAAATAGCCGAGAGCGCCTGACGGTCCTGTTCGTGGCCATAACTCAGGAACTGTCTGTTGATCAAGGAGGGGTGAAATTTTCTGGAGGTGTTGTTCAGATCTGTCCCTCTCGGCGGCCAGTAAGAGCACAGCATCGGGGCTGAGGGAGTGGGAGCCTGTGAAGTGACACTGACGAACGCAGCGACTCCACATTTTGAGCGTCTAACTTTTAATCTTTTTTTAAACTTATATGTGCGCCAAAGATGACAGCTGATCACGTCTGGATCAGCTGACAGTCAGTTCAACAGCTGTTTGTGTCTGCGCACATCAGCACTGTAATATTAGTCACACAGTTTCTCTCTCTGTAATGTTACCTGATAAATAAACATCTGCACTGAATAAAAAGCTGCATGCTGTATTTAAACTGCACTGTGTCAAGCGGAGGCACACAATTTCTACTGAAAACAAAATTTTTATATTTTTTTT
>JAPZDX010000024.1:6884683-6896543 GCA_029783625.1 Naso annulatus | reverse complement strand
CTGGGAGAGAAAGGAAGCGCTGAGGGCTCACTGAAGTCTTCTTCCAAAAATAACTGAATTATTAGAGATACATCATTATGGAACCAAAAATAGAGTAAAATTTTAAAGAGGTGCATCCTCAGACATGCACGGAGCATATAGAGATGGGAAACAGAGCAAACATGGTCGGAGAAAGAGTTACTGATTTAGCAGTTTGGCAACATTATTGGCAAGTGTTGGTTTAATGCGTAAATATTGGTATTGTTATTATGTTTTATGTTCAAGTCTGTGTTTTACAGATTTCCCTTCAGAACAATAAAGTTAAATTTGAAATGTAAAGCTGACCACAGGTGCTGTTGTTTGTGAAGGATCCAACTTTAAAAGCATGTAACAGCCACCTCTCAACTCTATATGAGGTGAGTATGTGACTCATAAACGTTTGATTTTGGGTGAAGTATCACTTTAATGTCAGGACAATATTGAGACAAATTTAAGTGGTTCTTGCACAAAAATTATAAAGTTTTCTATTAGTTTTTCTATTAGTCTTGTTCACACAAACAGCACAACTTTTACAGTGTTCAATATTATTGCAGGTGCCATGACAACTAGACATGACAACTTCTCCAGTTTCCGTCCAGCTAATGGAGACTGACCCGCATATTCAAACTAATTCCCTACTTTCCAGTATTTGTTTTCATAGAAACCCTGAATGTGTTAGTTTGGGCTGTTTATGTGGAGACCTACTGACTGACTGACCTCTGAGATTGTCTGCAGCGTGCTTTCCATAATGCCAGCTCTGTCTCCGGCGCGGCCCTTCTCTGTCTGGTATTGTTTCACCACAGGAAAGACGTTCTGCCAAAGGCCATGAATCCCTGAGCCGGGCTGGAATTCCCAGAGAATGTTTTTCCCCTTGTGTGAGATGAGCTGCTTTTGTCTGCGCTCACACAAATATTGATCTTTAATGTTACGAAATATTACACACTGCAGTCCTGCCATTCTCATCGCACACTTTGAGAGACATTACGCCTTCTTCGAGCCATCCAGTTATGTGTCAGCAGATGGCTCCGATCCACAATGCAGCACTTCACACCTCGCTAGGGTTCAGCTACAACCCAGGCATCAATCAGAGCTGCAGCACGTTGGAGCTAAAACAAAACAATGCGTCACGTAAAGCCAAACAACTGTGGCGCCAGGTCAACAGTTCTGACACATTCAAGACTTTGTGAACATCTTCCTCCCTCTTCTTCTTGAGCGAGGCTGTGAGCACTTAAACAAAACAATGCAGGGGCATGCTTTTCCTCCACCACATGCAAATTCCAAACAAAAGGTGTCGTAACTGGCAGGAGTGTGGTAGGAGGTGAGGGGGAAAGGTCAGCACATTGGGTAAAATAAACAGAGGGGGACTCCAGTGCAAGCATGCTGGGGTCAACCAGGGCTGAGCCTCAAGTCACTAAACTCATGTAGAGAGAAATGGAGGAGAGAAACAGATCATTGTGCGAGAATCTTGTAGTGGATAAAAGTCCAAAAAGTCCAAACTACCTAAATATCTCCTTTGTCTGTTAAAGTGTTAATTAAGATCCTACTGCACTCGATCCCGGGACTGTTTGGTTCTTGAGCATCACCATATTAATACTGAGATTGGGGAAATCGCACTAAACTACCGTGCACCACACAAATAGAACAACCTGCAGAAACTCTTGAAATTACACAAATTGATCCCTTTTAATCTAATTAAATCTCATTTAATAGATATGGAGCAGTGTGAATGTAGATGTTTTAATCTATTTTAATCACATTAACTCTCTCTTTTTTTAAAAGACAATAAGTAATGTGAATGTGGGTGTTTTATTTGGTATGATTTTACCTCTATTTTTACAATTTTTTTGCAATGTTGTGAAGTTTTTGTTTTAAATTAAACTACAATCTTTTAATTTGAAACATTTTTAACCTGTATTGCTTTATGTTTATTTCAAACTTGTTTTATTGTTTTATATGTACTATAATTTTCGTATTTTTAAGGTGTCATTGCAAAAGAGAGCCTGCTCCATGGCTCTCCAGTTTAAATAAAGTTTTTTTTTTTTTTTTTTAAAAAGTCCAAATATGTCTGGCCACCTGATGACTGTACATCCAATAGTCACTACAGTACAGCTCTGTTTTGGTCTCAAAAAAAAATAAAAAAATTGGTCTCTCTTAGCCACTAAATGCTCGAATATGTTCACCAGCAATTTACTGACTATGTCTGTCTGCCATTTGGGGCTCGGCCTGTGGCGTCCTGTGTTTATTTATATGGTGAACCAAAACAGTAAAGTTGAGGGCCGTAAAACCAAAACAATCAGCTGAAAGATGCAATAACTGTCCGCAGAGCTGAGAGCTGCAGTGTCAGGTGATGATTTTCTTTGGTTTTATTCAAGAGTGTCACCACACTGTACATTCTAATTCACTTTAATAAATAAATGTTGCCAAGTGCAGCCTTAACCAAGTGATTTAAAGCTAAAACCAGAGAATATGTGTCAGCATTTTGTCAGAGCTCGTTCTGCCTATGACTTCGTGAAGAGGTGTCACTTGGATATGAAAGAAACTTTTCATCAGGCAACAGTCACCTTAACTCCAAAATGAGACTGATGACAGAGGCCTGTATTACCAGGAAGGGCTGAGCACAAAGTCCTGACAAGACAAATGTGTTCAAATGAGAAACACCGATGCATATACAGGAACAAACAAAAAAGATAAAAAATAATCCCTCCACTCCATTCACAATTAAACCCAAAAAGCATTTTTCATTCCAAGGCTCAAACATTCAGTCTGAGCGATACCACGACAGATGCCCTGGGCTGCTTATTGTTGAACTTCACCTATAGAAGATAAAGTGTTACTGCTTCGACCGCTACCTCAGACAATTACCTCTGTGTCTCCAAATAGCCACCACATGGCTCACAAGGCCGTCATCAGCTGCAGAGATGCCAGCAAATGGTCTAAGATGGGCTGAGACAGGAAGTTGGCCACTATACGGCTTCCTCCCTTTGAAGTGTCATTAATTGTCAAGCCTGTGTGTGTGTGTGTGTGTGTGTGCGCGCACACACTGATTCTTTTTAAAGTTTGAGAGTGAAGATATTTTGACGAGTCACGATTTTCCCTGAGGACTGTTGTGATGTTCTATTTTTCTTACTGTCAACAAATTAAAAGAAATAACCACAACCAAAAATGCATAAATAGTTTCTGACTTTCCAACCCTGTCTGTGACACTCCGACACAAGCCCAAAGTTTTCTGCTGAAGATACATTTTTGACAATGGATTGACAAATTTATGGTTTTCCCACTAAACAGCTTGGCATTTTAACTACTGGTAAAACATTCTCACACAGGAGTAAACAGTTACTTTGTTGGGACTATCTTCAGCGGTGAACCAACACACGTTTTGGCGTGCTGAGCAGCAGGACGATGCATGTGGGATCAACTCAAAATAATCTACAGCATCTATGTTTGTGTTAATGAAAGAAAATTTCTGGTATGGCTCAGTGACATGTTTTAAATAGATTTTGAATAGCAATAGAGTTCCATGGCACAGAGGAAAAACCTACCATTCCACCGTATCAGACCTTTGCTACATACAGTATATGATACAGAACTTATTAGAAGGATAAAACCATTGTTGGATTGCCTAAGAAGTCTGCAAGCCCACTGGAAGCCACTGGTCCCTGTTAACTGAGCCAAAGCAGTCACACCATGACCAGGCACAATTCAGCCTTCAGTCCAGTTTGTTTGAGTGATGAGATTATGCTTTCTTGGCCCTGGCACGGTTGGAAGAGGTGGGCTTCAGCATGGTTGCACTTGCTAGAGAATGGACACGAAAGTTGACATAACGCAACAATTTGTGGAGTGTTTGCTTGAAATTTTGGCAGTCAACAGCATACAAAATCAAATGGCAAAAATGGATTGAATGTGGATACTAGAGGATAATTGATCAATGTTGGGACAAGATGCAAAAAAAAAAAAAATCTGTTGGTTCAGTATTTGAAAGTATGGGACAGAAAAATCAGGCAGCTCAGCACTGCTCAGTGAAGAAATAAACGTGCTTAGGCCCGGTCAGGCTGGAGCAATGTGAGCGCAGGCCAGTGGGGGAGTTGAGAAGAAGGACAATTGTGTTTCAACAGCAATACAAGACAACCAGGCTGAATGTGAGTGCGCCCTAAGATCAGGTTTGGGTCAGACTCGTGCTCGTTTAACTTTTTTAAGGCTGTACAAGCATATTTCTTTCATGTGCATAGGCTGTATTCAGACAAAATCTGGCAGCGCAGGTTGTCCAGTGGCGTGTCATTTAATTAACATAACAGGACGCACTGTGTGATGTCAATTTGTATTCTCTATTCGATCGCTGGAAGACAGCCCCTTAATATGATTGACTTCCGCAGCGTTACACAGCTGGCTGCTACGACAAAGTTGTGCTTTCAGACCGCCGCAGCCAAAACAGAGAGGCCTCAGTCATATGGATGAGAAAACCTGCATTTTCGCCTGATCTCCTGATTTGCTCTGAATACAGCCTTAAGAAGCACTGTACTATTTTACACACATTTTTCATGTGCATCACACATGGCCTTTCAATTGACTGTGCAGAGCGTCAAGGAGAAGTTGGAGTACTTGCAGTTTTTAAAAGTTCCTGATGGCAACGTTTTATTTAGGAGTACCTTCTTTGACTCTCATATAAGAAATTACTTTAGAGATTAAATCCTACATGAGTGTGGTTATGTAAGTGTGTCATTTTTGATTTAAAAAGGCTTTTAGGCATCATATAAAGTAGCCTACATGAAAATCTTGACAACCTTACCTCTAATACATGTATGAGTTCTTACCCAGTCTACTTGTTTGTAAACAGATGCTGCACGGAGGAGCGTTCAGCCCTGTCCATTGAAAAACGGATTCAAAGAAGGCTTACGGCAAAAGGTTTAAGTATTTGTGTAAGATGATATAAAAATTGGCATCAGTTACTTAAAATGTGCCAGACTTGATACTTGAGGAGTCTTAATACCAGGTCATAAACTGCTTTGGTGAGTCAGGTTGCAGGAAAATATGATCCTTGTATGTAAACTGAGGAAGACTTACCCAAAGAAATGTTGATGTTTGCTCCATGAACTGGCATCTTCTCTGGTAATTGTTCATTACTGAGTCTCACAAATGTGCTTTCTTCAACATGTTGCAAATACACAAGCTTTTAATTTTTTTGTGTGACATCAGCGCAGTGTTTTGCCTCATTCTGATCTTCTATTTTTTACGCAGTCTTTAAGTCCAATACATAAAGATAATTGCTCACCAAATTAAGATTTCTTGGAGGTACTGTATGGAGGACCACAAGGGTCTTGAAAATTGTAATAAAGCATTTCTTTACTTAAAAACTAATTGTAAAATTAAAAACAAGAATTAATATATTAGTTTACAAATCCATTAATTATTCCATAAATAAATGGAGTAATTATTTTAAAAAATTACAGATGAAACTTTAAAACAGTAAATAAGTACATAATTTAAAAATTCATTAATAAAATTCTGAAATAAATAATTGAATTTAAACATGTAACAAACTCTCTGGTTATCCCCTGATGATAACAAGTCATAGAGCTTGTTAACTGATTATTAATTGATTTTTAAATTCAATAATTTATTTCTGAATTTGTTAATTTATTTTTGAATTACATACTTATTTACTGTGGTAAAGTTTCATTTGTAAATTCTTCTTATAATTCCTCTATTTATGGATTATTTAATGGATCTGTAAACTAATTTATTATTTTCTGTTTTTAATTGTACAATTAATTTTTAATCAAAGAAATGCTTTATTGAAATTTCTGTGACCCTTGTGGTCCTCCATAGTGCTGTGGCTTAAATGCAATATGTAATAATAGGTGAACACTCTGATAACTCTAATCTGTGTGTTATTAATTTTTTCAGGCAAATGTTAAGATCATTGATCCAAAGCTTGTTTCAATAATACTGGAGAAAGTGGATGCTTTCCTGTCAGTATGCACTAAAATATTTTGGGAAACAGTTATATGATCTTGCTGTAGATCAGTCTGATTCCTCACAGTGAAACTTGACAGATCCTTTTGGACCCTGCTGTCTCTGTCGCCCTCTCAGTACGTGCTTTGCCAAAGCTTTCACAAGATTATCACTCTGAGTTAACAGGGTCTTAAACAGCTAACTGGCACCAGGAATTGTGTGAAGAATTAGCCACCTGCTACATCGACCATCTATGAGCACACAGCAGCAGAGTGAGACCTCTCTGCACAGGAAGCATCCTCCTGGTGCCAAATGCGGCGTCAAACAAGGTTGAGGTCGCTCGCCACCTCGCACACAACGCTCAGCAGGAAGTGTGGCTTATTTGAGTCGTGGCTGTGAGGGCAGAGGTCAGGGGACGAGGATCCGCTGATCGTGTTACTGCACCCAGATGTGGCAGAGGACGGCAGTGGCTCCAGTCTGGAGGTGCCCCAAATGAAGCGTGACTGCCTGCTCAGCTCTGCAGAAACAGGAACTGCTATTTTGAGAAATGCCATCTCTCTATAACTCAGGAGTGTATTGATCTCTTTTTTAAAATCTCTCTTCTTTCAAGGCTTCACTGGGTGTGTGTGCTATTTTTAAGCTTCACATTTACACACTTTCCTAACTTGAAACATCTGTTAAACAGTTTGCCTGTTAGATACAGCGTTGCTACACGTGAACAGTTTAAGTTCAGGGTGAATGTCTCTCTGGGGCACCATAGAAGAAGAAGATGGAACAGCGTGTATGTGTGTGTGTGTGTGTGTAATATATGCACAATGTATGGATCATGTGAGACTTAGCGTGGCTCGTGTTTATATTCTTGTTCAAATATTTCCAGTGGCTCTGTGTGTGCTGTGCTTCCTCACTCGCCTGTCTGCCCTGTCGAGAGTGATGAGCTTGGGAATGAGAAACAGGTGTGTGTGAAATGTGCGGATCGCTCCTTTATCTCTCTTTCCCTCACTCTCTCCCCCCACTCTCCCGACCTCTCTGAGCCAGGCGTGCTGAGCTGTGTTTTATGACAAAGGCGATGAAGAGAGGAGGAGGGTGAGCAGAGAAAACAGAAGGAGAGAGGACGAGCAGCGCATAGCTGCAAAACTTGATGTTTATTCTGCGGTTTTCATCCCAGATTGAGGAGAGCAGCATGGAGGCATAACAGTGGTGCTTTATCAACAGCTAGTCCACAGCTTATCAAATAGTTTTCCTTTACAAATGCAGCAATAAAGAGGGGACAAGAAATAAAAGCATCAGAAAAATCCATTAAAAAAAAAAAGTAAATTGACTAAAACACCTGGAACCTTTGGTGTTATTTTAATGTAACTGCATCACATGTGACTTTAACAACATCAAAGTGGAAACCATCTAAAGCTGCTCAGATCATGTGTGATATGAAGTAACTGTGAGGCCTTTAAGCTAAAAGTCTGCTAAGATAATGTGTGAAGTGCACTGTTACGATTCATTGATTAACGGCAGAAAAACAATACTGATTAGAGCTCAGTCCTTCCATCAATCAAACACTAGTTAATCAGTTGTACAACTTCTCATCAGGAACACAACTACTTTCAAAGCACTCATGAGGCTTTGCAACCAATTAGTTTGGTTATTAGAATTTACAAAATGTAAGAAATTTAATAATAAAAAACGAGAAACAAACAAAACATCTGCCACAGTTTTCACAAAGTGGACCTGCTGTACTTTGTGTTTGATGCCAGTTAGCAAGAGTTACCATCTTAACATGCTAAACAAACATATAGTGAACACAGTAAACATGATACTAGCAAAATTTATAGCCTCACAAAACTGTTAGCATGGCTGTAGAGTGTCAGTCCTGTTCTTGTTTTCAGTACAAGTCAACTTTTTGGTCAACATATTTTATAAAGAATTTTGATTTGTTAATTTGTTAA
The DNA here is from genome assembly GCA_029783625.1 of Naso annulatus. Taxonomy (NCBI): domain Eukaryota; kingdom Metazoa; phylum Chordata; class Actinopteri; order Acanthuriformes; family Acanthuridae; genus Naso; species Naso annulatus. The sequence goes on along the minus strand of JAPZDX010000024.1, from coordinate 6,888,636 downwards.
TGAACAGATTTAGCCTCAAATATTTTAGTGTTTATCTAGATAAATTAAAGGTACCTTTGAATTGTAAGGGCCCTAATGACTAATTAAACTACAGGCTTTTAGCATTACTGTTCTTTTATTACCTATGTAATCTTGGATGTTTTGCATCAGAGACAGAGAGCTTGTAATTTTGTTATATGCTTAGCCTACATTGGGGGTTCCCAAACTCTTCAGCCCAGGACCCTCAAAATAAGGTGGCAGAGCCTGGGGGCCCCAGAGACTCTGGAGGTGGCATAAGGTTGTGCACAGCCGCCTTCACTCACCATTGTGCCCACACGTGCATGAATTCAACACAAAAGAACAACAGCCTAACAGCAATAATATTATTTTAAATTAATTTAAGAAAGAATGTAACCAGAATTTATACAATAATGGCTTAAATATACGATTCTAAATTATTTTCAAAGTTTATTCGTGTTTCTGAGGGCATCTGGTGACACCCAGTAGTTTAATCTTGGCAGAAGTTTAAACATTATTTGTTTAAACTATTGCCACTAATACTACAGATATTATAGTATTAACTTTATGACGATGTTATGATGTATTTGACACTGTAGTCCTCCCCCTAATCCACAGCCCCCCCACTGCTCCGCTCCGCTCCCTGCAGGCTACACGGGAGTCAGTTTACACAGCCTCGTACCTGCCCACCCCCTCCGCTGTGCGGAGGTCGGGACTCCCTCTTTATCGCGCTGCTGCCATGCAGCGATCCGTCAGTGTGCCAGCAGTCCGCGCAGAGCGCAGAGCGCAGCGCCACGCTGAAGCAGCCCGTCTGTCACAGAGTCTCTCCTCACATTCACAGGATCTGAAACTCAACAAGAGAGGATAAACTGAGCGAGCAAGGTGAGCGAGGAGCTTATGTCACTCTGAACGGTTCCGTTATAACAACGTGAGTGAGTCGGGATGGATTTATTTGGTGAAGTTCTCCGGTGTCGATCAGGGTGGATTCGGGTATGAATGGATTCATTCCAGCAGTGATCTTGTGTGGTTATGTCGGACTGTTCTTACGCTCTGTTTTCAGTATGTGGCAGCTCTGTTTTACAGCTTTACAACAGTGAAGTACTGTCGTGTAATCGCGCATTACACAATCTTACTTGAATTGATGGTTAAAATATTATTTTCCCTAAAAAAGATACGGTGGAGCTTAGACTTCAGGGTATACACGTGGTACAAATTTATAACATCATTAGTTTTAAATATGTGTTAAATCCTCAATTGCATAAATTTCCAACCCTTTACTGCAGTATTATTTAAGTTTATGTAATTCATGCCTGAGATCTTTATGGCGTGTTTATGGTCGATGCCCTACAAGGCAAATTCTTCATAGCAGCGTGTCTGTGGTGATGGATGCCATGCTCTTGCTCTTACAGCCCAGGTTTATGGATCGACCTGAAACTGTGTTTTATTTGTTTATTGAGAAGTTGACAAGTGCAGCAATTCATCGTCTGCCACGTAAACCTACATGTGGGCTCTTTGGTTTATCTCAGCCTTGAGGTCCAGTCAGTAATAGCTGCATGGTTTGGATAGGGCGAGAGAGAGAGATGATTGACCACTGTGCTCTGATTAAAGCAGATGCAGTTGACCCGGGGCAGCAGGTTTATAACATCTTAACTCAGCTGTGCACTAAATATTTACATCTGGATGAAATCAAGGGAATGGCTCAAATGAGGCTCCGGCTTGCAAACGTCTAATCAGGGAAGAAAGGTTTTGTGATCTCAAACTAAATTAGGCATTTTCCTACCAATCACTTCATTTGTGATAAATACATGTCTCGTTTTGTGCAAGCACACTCATTATAAAGCCTGAGAGTGTGTTACCTGAGAGCTTAGAACAAAAGCAAGTTGGAGACCTGAGGCGTCTCTATGCAGCACACCTACTCTAAAATTGAAAAGGCTGTGAGGACTGTCTCCTCCAGGAGACAATCACGTGCCCTCGGGGTCAACTCCACCTTGACCCGCCTCTCTGCCTCCCTCCCCCTCCTCTCACTCTCTGCTGATGTGTTTAAGGCTCATGAGTCCTGCGTTGGTTTGATCAGCGTGGGGTCGGGAGCGTAAACAAGGCAGGAGCCAGACTAAACAGAACACACATGTCTTCTAAACACACAGATTCATAGGTGAGTGTGTGTGGGTTTGGCCTGTGTGCTACAGAGGGAGGCTAATTCATGCTTTTAGATGCAATCATGATGTGGCAGTAATTAAGCTGTACTGTCACTTTTGAGATGGACAGGTGATCATTAAGAATCCTGTATGAGATGCTTTAGAAAAAAGAAAATTACCAACAGAACAAACTGGCCACAAATGCATTTAGTAGCCATTTTGCTAAGGAGTTTGGTAACACTTTACTTAAAACATCCATCTATAAAGCATTATGAACATACTTTAAATGTGTTGTAATGTGCCTGTAGTGCTGTATAATCACAGTTATTAGCAGGGTTAGGGTTACCTCCAACCTTAAGGTAACCATAACCACATGCAATGCATAATAAGTGTGTTTATAATGTGTTATAATGCATTATAGAGACAGGCTTCATAGACAGTGCAACCAGGAGTTCTGGATTCAAAAAATGAACATGTAAGATAACATATTGCTGTCGTCATAGAGTAGGTGTAATCACCACTTGAAGGCACTTGTTTAAATCCATGCAACCTAGTCATGAATGACGTAAAATGAAAACTAGGTAAGATTCAGGCTCCTCCCTACCTTTCCATGATTAAACTTGTTTTTTTTTGTTTGTTTTTTTTAAAAGTTTAAACCCACACATCAGACCTGGCTTGCATCCCTGCCCCAAAGCTACAATGACTCATAGATTGTAAACACAGCCAGCCAACATCAATCCTTCACGTTGCACACGTTTAAACGCAGGATACAAACATCTCTCCAACTAAATACCCACCTGCAAAATTACAGTGCTGAGCAGTTGTAAACAGTCCCCGTTTTTCTACCCCGATTCATGTTGCAGTGTGCTAAATTTCCAGCTGTAATACGGCTGCACTGTGTTTGATGCTGATCCCAGCGGAGCAGACGAGAATCCTTCGTCTCGTTGCAGAGCGCCCCGGGGCACTGAGCGCAGGGCTGCTGGCTGCAGCCTCCGTCTGGGGTGTTGACAGAAGGCCTGACATCATTAACATGACTAAATGAAATGTAATTTAGGTCTTTGCCTTCATGCTTGGCTCACAGCACCAGCAGTGAAATGGATGATGATGCCGTTGGTTGTGCAACACTTTAGGAAGGCTGCAGTATCATGTTGACTTTGGACTTTTGAGAAACTTACTCATAAATATTTATGCATTCTCCATGTTGGAGCCTCTTAAACAGAATCTTAGCAGCCACTGACCTCTGCATGGTCCAGCAAACATCAAATACTGAATATACTCTATATGGGATGTAATAGTACAAGAGGATTTTTCTTCTTTCTCTTTTTGTTTTTTAAGGCTCTGCAAGTGTATGATCTGATTGCTTTGAGCCACATCAGCGCTGAGTGTGGAGAACGGGCGGAAGCCGCTGGATAATTCATAGCTGTAGCTCACAATGGGCCACTCATGTGTTTCTTATCACTTAAAGTTCAGCTTTACCACAGACACATTCAAAGCATGGTTTCACTTTCCTGCAGAACACAGTCTTGAAAACACCACATTGTAGGATGGATGTCAAACATTGTTTTCTTTAATCTCTGTTTGATTGCATGGGTGATGCAAAGACCCCCAAGTTATGGCGGGAACCTTCAGTTTCTAATTAGAGGGGAAAATGTACCCTGCTAATGACATCATCTTCCCTTTGGCACTGTGTAAAGCAGTGTGTGTGTGGGGGTGTGTGTGTGTGTGTGAGTGAACAGCAGCTGGTTTTAGACATTTGACGTTCACAACAGCTTGAAAATTCAAACACTCACACACACACACACACACACACATAAACAGACA
>JAPZDX010000024.1:6874256-6884583 GCA_029783625.1 Naso annulatus | reverse complement strand
ACTCTTGCTAAGGATTGTTGAGTTATAAAACCTACCATCTACGTGCCAAGCCGGTATTTCTTCTGCTTTGTCAACAGCAGAGTGTGGAATCATTTCACTGAAGTGATAATTTCATGAGCAAAGACATGGATGAGCCTACTTATATTGTTCATCTCTAAAAGATTTATGGTACAGCGCTCTTGAGAAATGTCTTTAAATATGGGATAGCTATTTACTGGAAATCAAGCTAGCTGTAGCGTGAGACCCCTAATGAAGCAACTTTTTTGCTCAATAGCTCCAACCCACCCTTCACCTGGCTCGTACTTTATTTCGTTTGTTTCTCTTTTGGATAATGGTCTTGATACATTCGTCTTCCTTTGGTAGATTGCTTTGCCGTGTTTGCAGTTGTTGCTGAAGCTGGAGCAGCTTTTCCTCCTGGGTTGTCCGCCATCAGTATGAGGCTTTCACTAGCTTAGGGGACGTGAATGCACATCTGCCTTTGTAGAGCAGCCAGTAGGAACACATGCTCTCTTTGATGTTATTATGGAATTTTTGCCGGATAACACCAAGAATTAACTGCCTACTGCAGACTGAAGTATTGTTTTAGCTTGCTTGCAGGAATCGAAACTTGCACAAAATGTTTGCACTAAACGATTTCCATTACCATAACCAGTCTCTCCATTCTCTGGGGCTCTTACATCACTCCCATCTCTATGGGCTCATAACTCAATCCATAATTCATTGTGGGCACCGAAATCATGAAACATGATCTGACAGATCTCCATCTCCTGACAGTCCCCTGTGTGTGGGTGACAGCTGTGAGAGCTGCCCTTCTCCCCGTTGCTCTCACATCCCCGTAATTGTTCACAGTCCGAGCGGGCGCCTCTGTAGCTCTGCCACATCCCATCACACTCAATCGTGCCGCGCTGCGTCCGCTCAACCATGACGAAGACGGCACAGGCCTGGACATTCCCTCGGACACAGGAGGGGACCGTTGACGCGGCTCGCACAAACTCTTCCGGCTCCTCCAGATGTTTTCTGATTCTGACAGGAGCGAGGGAGGAGACGAGAGGGGTGGAGGGACGAATGGAGGGCTCTCTTTGCGTGGTACTCGGGGGGCTGTTTGCGGGGAAGCAGGTTGGTCCATCGGTAATGAGAGAGGACAGCTGGCAGGTTCAGCGGAGGTTAACAGCTAAGTGTAGATGGCAGCAAGGAAAAACAGAAGAGCTCAGTCAAGGGTCTTTGTGTGAGAGAATTTGGTAATTCTTTTCTTGTAGTCAGAGGGTTTTTGCAGAAGCAGTTCTTTTAAAGAATTTTGAGAAGGCTGCAAAAGATGAATGTTGCATTTAATGCAATGAAAAGCTACAATTTCACTTTAAGTGATGAGAACCTGTATCCATATTTTATTTGCAAAAGTTTTGGTTATTCTTTTATTTTGTTATTTAGCAAAATTTGAATTAAAGTGTAATGACAGTTGTGGGCTTGTTTACTTGTTTTGTCAGTCAAATTCAATCAATCCTCACCTACATATTCGAGACGAAGTAGATACACTAGAGCTTGGCCAGTAAATCATTAATAAACATTAAGTAAGGGGGGTTTGTCCAAGCTTACACTTGATAAACTGTAACTTTTAGGTTTAAAATCAAGTTTTAAAGGGTTTAAATACTTTTGTTTTATAGTGGCTTGCAGAAAAATCCGAACTTTTGTTAAAATGAATGAGTTGTGCCACAAAAAAACAGGAATGAATGACCATTCATATGAACCTGGTCTAACAGCGTCCAGCTGTACAGAAAGCACATCGATGCTTGGCACATTGAACATGGTGGAGAGTATGTGACAGCACAATAGCGGAGCGGTTGGATGGGCTTAGGCGCTCCAGTCACAGATGACCCAGTGCTTGGCGACACAGCACAGCTGGAGCAGCTTTAAACTCTAACCAACCCCAAACAGGCCTGTCACAAGTCCTCACAAGTTGGTGTTAAGCTTTACTGCTACCATCAGCAACATGTGTTTGAAATAATCCTGCAAATGTCGTGTGAATGTCCTTTTGGTAACCTGGTGTGTCTGTGTGAAAAGTGGGAGGGGTGACACAGATGTTACAGTAATTTGCTCGCTTTTTAGTTATTGGGTAGTTCTGTTTTGAATCCTCCTCTGATAAAATGTGACCAATGCTTTCCAAATAATGAGTATAAAAAATCTCCTCTTCAGTGTCCTGCTTTTCATTTGTCATCTTCAATCTTTAAACAAACCCTGGAAGCTATGTGTTGCACTCTCTCTACGCACATGTACTTGTGTCCATCACTGTATTGGACTTTTTAGTGCTGTGGTTCTTAGAATGCATCATTCAGCTCAGATGCAGGTGCACAGGTGTATGATTCACAGCCACCACTTACCATGTTTTGACATTTTAGTTGCTCTTTAGGCTAACAGCCACCCTCCACTGAAGCGTCTTTTATCACTTTGTCGAAGCAGACATATGCCTGGCAGAGTGAAAAATGTGCCGACTTGGTGAAATAAAACATCTGGCAGCTTGCCAGACAGTGCTGTCTTTCAGAGCCTTCTCACCAGCTGAGAGCTTAATGAGGGTTCGCAGTGTGGGAACAGGCCTTCATAATTTAAGACTCTGGGAGATTGAAGGATGTGCCCAGATTTCTGCCTCTGCACTAGACGGTATAAACAGTCCGAGGAAAGGCTTCTTTAGGGGAGATCTGTGTTACCCTGAGTTGCAAAGTGAATATTCCCGGTACAGGGCTGTGCTGCACACACACAGTAGGTCACTGCGGTTTGTACTGCTGGTCACATAAGCCAGGCTGGCATGTGGAGGGAGCAGCAGCGGTGGTCATAATTCACAAAACAATGCTGTCCAGAGAACAGATCTGGGCAGAAAAACTCCACTCCCTCCTGCACACACCCTCTGACTGCCTACCCATACAAACATTCATGGCACACTTCAAACTGGCTTCACTCAGCCAGAAAATTTAAATTTTTTGACCAATTAATTCATAGATTCCACTGAAATTATTTTGCTGAACAGTTTTTACTGAACAGTTATTGACTTATTGGATGGAGCCACTGTTCAATCGGCCATTGGTTTATGGCGTATCTTTTTAAGGTTTTAGTTTGTCATTGTCGTCGCTGCCATCTTGGTTTTTTCAAGTCAGAAGTGACCATATTTGGATGAGAGGGCGGAGCTAGGGAGGACTAGCATTTTTGGGGCTTGGGACATTCGTTGGTGTTAACGAACGAACCTCCGAACATTCGCTCTCACAAAAACATGCTTAAAAATTAGGAATACTGGAGGCCTATTTACTGAGCTTTCACAACCGAAAGTTACAGTTCATTTAGATCCAATGCATCATCGTATAGCTATACATAAATGAAGGGAATACACACAGCCCGCGACATTGTGTCTGTGCTCATAAATCATCTGGAGGTGCATAAAGTTGTTTTGTATAGCTTCAGCAAAAACATGTTGCATCTGCTGTGAGAACCATGAGACTACTGATACGGATCACGCATTCAAAGATGTGTCCCATTTCTGTAGGGGTTGATTTCAACCACTACCCTTTGTCACGTTGTTCCAAATTTAAACCTCAAACAGTTGTCCTGAATGGGAAATAAGCTGTAGAGACTGTTTTTGTACCAGGCTGTAAACATTGACTCTTTTTTGGTGCCAGTCTCAAGTGGAAATTCAAAGAACTGCAGTTTTTAGGGCACGTCTGTGTTTGCTTCATTTTACTGCCCTGGAAGTTGCTGCTTGGAAACAGTCTGTCCATTTATATGACGTTAGAGAAAATCGATTTATTGTGTTAGTCGGGCTAAAACCGGACTTTTAAAATGCATGTAAAAATGTTAGTCTGACTGAAATCGTACTAAATTGAATTTCTCAAAGTCCTGCTAACAAAACCCAGATAATGCGATTAGAATTCGAATAACTTCTGCATGTGTACACCTCAACAGGACTTGGACTGGCCAAAGTGATCTGTGCATGATCAATTGTCCCCATGGTGGTCTTTGACCCCAAATTCGAACAGCATAAATTTGTGGAAGAAAGCCAGTAAGAAAAGAAGAAATCCCATAAGTACGAGGGGTAGCGTGCATCAAAACTGTACCGAAAGAAAAGTGTAGCTACGACATGTAAAGTGCTGTAAAGATGTCCATGTTTTCACCGTTCGACATCTGCTAGCTGCTTGCTAACTTGTTCGTAGCTTGTTTGGCTAACTGGAAAAAAGTTCCATAGCAACCAGCTGAACAGGGCATATCGCCGCCCACCGTAGTGGAATTGAACTATATCGGCTCTCCTGCTGGGCATGTTAAATGAACAAAGGATGGTAATCCATTTAGATGGCCTAATCGAGCTAGAACCGTAGCTTGACTTAACTGTGAATGTAAATGTAAGTAAGTAAGTAAAGTTTATTTACATGGCACCTATCACAGACAGAATCACAAGGTGCTTCACAGGTTAAAATAAATACAAACAGGAATAAATCTATTTAAAATCACAATACACAACAGTGGCCACTGTTGGAAATGTGAGTATAATGACATACAGAGGTTTGGAAAGACCCTCTGATTACACAAGAAATAGTTGTAAAACTAAGGAGAAAAATATCCTGAACATCAAACTGGTTCAAAATGACTCTTTTGCATCAGAACATGAACCATCAGGTATACAATCTGAAAATCCACACTGACTGTGATTAACCTGACAATTATATTGTTCGTTAATTCATCAACTTTTTGTGGTAAAAATGTCAGACACCAGCACTTCTTGAGACTGCTTGTTTTGTCTGACTCACAGTAACCAAAGGGGGTAGAAAAACATTTTCACTTTCTCAGTCGTGGCTGCATTGCCTGTGTGTTCGGCTTTGATCATACATTTTCCATACAGGCTTTAGCGAGGATGCAGGTAAACGTCCTCTCCATGTTAGTACATGAGGAATCGCTGCTGGGCTTTACATTCCTCGACTCTGAGGCACGTTCAGGTGTCTCTTTGTTTTAGGTCTTCTGATTTGCCGCAGGATGAGATCATCTGAAAGACTTTTAAGAACCTTATTTAAATTTTGAGAAAACATTTAACTTGTTCTCACCATCTGAAATTTAGACGCATTTTGGGTTAAATGATCGACAGATTTTTGCAGTTTGAGTCCACACTTTTTATTGGCAAACCTTAAGTAAAGTTGCAGGTGAAAAAGTAAATAGTGACTCATAAAACTTTATAGGTCAAAGTTGTTTAATAATCTACAGTAACCGCAGGCTTCCTTATTCAAGAAGAAGGAGCAGCTTGTACAGTGTGTTGGTGAAAGCAAGAATAAATGTGACCATGTTATCTCAGCAGACGTTATCTTTGTTAGCACTGCATGGGTGTTGGTAATTAGTATAGTTGGTTAAATATGTATTTTACATGTTAAAGCAGTCACTGAAACCTAATGATGACAATTGTTTTAATCTATTAACCTAAACTTAGTGAAATATATTCAGTGGAGATTTTTGTTTGTTTGTTTTTGATTCAGCCAGTCATTTCCGTTTTTTAAAAATAATTGATATATAATGTAGTTTACAATACAATAATTCAGCTCATAGGTTAACAGACTCTTATGGCTTTATATGTTTTGTTACTGAGTTTCAACAATTATAAATATAATTTTTTTAATGGTGTAAAGCAGATTTTAATCAAATTACAAGTCAGCTAAAATTACAATGAGATAGAGTTGACTGCTTATTAGCTCATTATTTGCCAGCTGAAAAGGCCAGTTGGCTAACTGGCTAATTAGTTTTTCAGATGGTTTTCTAGCTATATAGCTTTTTCTGACTGTCTGGGTTTTATCTTTGCGAGATTGTTGTGCTCTTTTTTTTTGTGCATTGTCTTTCCAACGTCTGAACAGGTCTGTCTTCTTTGGTTAGGGTTAGGGTTGCACCACAGCTCAGCTGTCACTGCTGTTTGCTTTGAATTACAAAAGAGCTGCAGCAGTGAGTTAAGAGCCCATCTTGAGCATTTTGACGGTTTAGGGAGGAGGTCTATTCAGGTCGGGGGTCCCTTTAGTTGTCCCAGGTGGCCTACTGCTGCTCCATGTGAATAAGGAGAAAGCCTCTCTCAGTAGATGAAGTGGCTAATGGTGCTCAAGGCCTCACAGTGATGACAGGATTTTCAATTGGCTGACAGGCTTTGACTTTGTGGGACAGTAGCCTACGTGTGTCTTTGCTCTATCTCTTACATTTTATTGTCACCTGGTTGTTTTGTCCCTTTCCCTCCACGACTAATAAGGCAGAGCAACCAGGTCAAGACGTATCTCTTGATCATTGTTGTGGTCTATTAATAATGCAAAGAAAGACCGGTATGTCCCTTTGTTTGGGTGATAGAGGACGACGCCTCCTTTTCTTTGCTCTGCCTCTTAACAGACTTCTTGAGGTCTGTGTGTGTAGTGTTGGTTAATGACCGAACGGGACAAAGTCATGAATCGTGGCTCATTAGTGGCAACACAGACACTATTCATTCACACTGTAGAGAATCGATGTGCACAGATGCTGCGTCATGACATAAAGGCATCTTTTGAATGAGCTTTGGTTAACGTTTGAACACACAGACACTGCAGTCCATTATTGATGATTGTTAGTGTGTGTCGTCTCTGAGAGAAGTGCCAGGTGTGAGCATAAAGCTAGTGAAAAATGCAGGAGGACAGAGAATGAGAGAAAGGATGCTGGAGGTGGCCAGCTGGTTCCTCATCGGCGGCAGATGCCTCTCATCTGTCCTGAGATTAATTTGACAGGTAAGCGTGCTGAATCCATTCCCCAGAGCTTCAAAGGTGGTCCTTGTGAATCTATTAACCTCTTATCTTGTGTTTACTTCACTGAACACATAACTCACAGTGGAACTTCCTTTAGCCTTCTGATCCCAGGCCAGCTGTTTTTTCTTCAGATACGCCCAGCTGGACCAGATGAAGTTATTCTTCTGTGGGCTGTGTTGAAGCAAACAAACACTTCCTGGATTTTTTGGGGGATTTTTCTGGGGCACCGTGTTCACATCACAAGAATAAGCAGAACTGCACTTTTTCACTGTCAAATGTGTACGTGACAGGATCATCAATAACAAAACTTAAACATGACTTGCTTTGTGTTTTCAGTCTGTCAAATGCAAGTTGCCTGAATGATGCGGTTGATCAAAAGCAACATTGAAGTACTCTGTCCCTTCCTGTGACACGTCTCTGTCAGGCCTGTCCGAGCATCCTGATGTAGCATGACACAAAACATCTGGTTTCTCTTTAGCTGCGTGGGGGTGTCTGTTAAGCCTCCCCTGCAGGCCGGGCCATCCGCTTCACAGAGAGGACACGGGGGAAGTAAGGAAGAGAGAGAGCAGACAACAGGACAGACAGAGGAGTTCTGTTAAGGAGCAGAGAGATGGAAGGTGTCACACAGGGGTCACATTATTATTGGGCTGTATTTTTAATCCTGGAGTTTGTTAATGTTTGGATTTTGGCATTACCTCTTGGAGAAGTTAGGGGTTTTGCACATTAAGCCTTATGGTAAGGATATTTACGATCATATACTATGTTCTACAGCATTATCATGATAAAAGGTGCGGTCCAGAGAGCTGGAGCTCGTTGCTGACGTCACTGCTAGCTAAAAACGCCTGAAAGCAACGGAGGCGCATGGGCACTTAGCGAATCCGTCGGAAAATACAATTAACGCTGGTTTTAAAGGACAAGAAAATCACTGAATGTTTAATGGTGTTCTCTCATGTACCAACACTAAAACACAAAGTTAAACAACAGCATATAACCTGGAAATGGCTCTTTCAACTGCTTCAGCAAACAAACAAACAGCTGTTTGCGGGTCATATGCTGTTATTTAATTTTGTGTTTTAGTAGCAGACAGCACTACACGGATCAGCTGAGTTCCCACACACCTCCGTTGTTTTCAGCCGTTTTTAGCTAGCAGTTACATCGGCAATTAGCTCCAGCTCTCATGACCGCACCGTCCATCATAACAATGCTGTTGAACACTGTATATGATCATGAATATTATTATTATAAGGCTTAATGTGTAAAAAACGAACTTCTCCTTTAACACTGCACGTCCCAGATATCACTCAGATGTTCTGTAGTTTTCACAAGTTTCTTTTTTATCTTCGTCTATGTAGAATGCTGCTGGTATTCAGTTGCTCCCTACACCTTTCTGACATCATCGCAGCTGACAATTTTTGTAACATTCTACAAATGGCAGCTGGATAAGTTGCCACTTGGTTGCAGAGACGTCTCTGGTGTGCAAAGTTGAGGAACTATCTGGTGAATTTCGCTCTCTGGCTGTCTTTTTGTATTCTCAGCACTACCATAACTGTCTGAAAGTATGCACCGTAATCCTAATCACTGCCTATGATGACTGACTTCTTGCTCTAACTTTGAGTGTGGCTACCCCAAAGAGGTTTAAACAATTTTGCTTTTATTTGTGTTCAAACGACTTTGTACAAGCTGGTTACTGTTAATAACACTGAACCCTCAATACTGGTGCATGTGTCTATTTTTGTTAATCATACTGCTGGAGGATCCTGACCAACTGTTTCATATGAATATAAGTCAATATATACACAATATCAGCACTCAGATACATGGAGTACTGTACAATAAATAGAGCTTGAGAGAAATACAGAGAGGGAAGGTAACGCACACAGGAAAAGAGAGTAGGGTGGGAAATGAGAGGGTGCAGAGGCCCTGTGGCAGATCCAGGAGATGTAGAGAGATGAAGAGTGGGAACAGGGGCAGGAAAGTGCAATTGAATTAAAGACAAGGTTAGGTAGCATTAGGAGGCGGAGGGTTAGGGGATGTCTACTACAGAGATGAGAAAGAAGGAACGGGTTTAGAGGTTAATGACAACCTACAGTGAAAGACAAAGAGGTCATGTAACAGGGGAAAGATTTATCTCATGCTTTTCACAAACCAGGAGATCACAGGAGACGGGGCAGGGTACTAATTCGGCTCATTATGGTCAATGGACCTAATGGTGTCTGTTGTTCTCCGGCAAATCCCAGCTGAGTCACTCGTTCACCCTGTGTGTGTTTCTCACCATGCAGATTTCTTCTCCCTGATGTGTCAGCTTCCTCTATTTCAGCCTTTTGTTCATATATATTTAAAGGGACTCTTAACACGTTTTTGTCAGTTGTTCTTTGTATTTAGCAGCATTACACGCTCAGAAATTAAGTCCGGGTCACCGTTAGTATTGTGACTCAGAGTTAGTCATATGATGTCTGAGATAGCACTCGGAGCAAGAGATAACCTCTGAAAGTGGCTGGTTTTCTTCAAGCTTGGGTTGTCAGACTTAATGAATGCACGCCGTGAAGAATAAAAGACAAGAAATACATCAGAAGTAAGAAAATTTTGTTTATTTTGTTATTGTTGATTTCAAGGTTATATCTGCTAGGTCAGTAGGGATTAACTGTTGCTATATCTATAGATTTGCCCATTATATGTTATATAATTTTGCCTGCTTTAATCCCAACCCCTTCTATGGAAAGCAAATATCAGGATTAATGGCTTTGTTTAGGCTCCTGGGGAGATAATCCCCTTCAACGCTTCAGTAGCATTACCATTTTGAACTCAGATGGGGAGCAGATTTCTCCGGAAGAAAGGTGTCCCAATGAACACCGAAACACGCTGTAACCTCGTTTCCTACTTCTGCTAACCATTTTTCTTGTAAGCTTCCCAGTCAAAAACTCTCTTCCCTTCCACACCTGTTGTGAGACATTTTTCCCAGAACTCTGCCTGAGCAATTGCTGACTTTCCCGAAGTCTGATGGCCTGACATCTGGAAAAAACAACTAGCTGGCTGCTGCCCCCCTTTCCTCAGTGAATTTATAGTGGTGCGCCATTTGACAAGCCAGCTTCTCTCAGAGGAGATTTGAAGAAGATTTAAGGCTGAACAAACCAGAGAATGACTTGATAGTCCTGTGTCACCTTCTATTGTGTCAACAGTTTAGTATTTAGGAGTAGCTGAAAATGACAAAAAAGGGAGTTGTTTAGTTTTGTAATGAATTCATTTTTTGTCTTAGCTTATGATCTGAATTTATGGGACTAATACAAAAAAAAACCCAATGCTGGTAAAGTGTTAATCTACAGATGTGTTTGAGTTTGGTTTCTTGGGTTTATAACTTTAAAGCTGAGGTAAACAGTTTATCCTTGGTGTCACTGGACAAAAATTCCATAGTAACCTTCCAGCATATATCACCTCTTCTTGGCTCTGTGTTCAGACTTCAGAAAATGAAGACCATGATGGACTCTTTTTGGCCAGGTGTGTTCCTACTGGCTTCTCTATGCTACACTTTTTAGTGACAGGTTACGTTGCTATGAGCTGATTGGCCA
>JAPZDX010000024.1:6860312-6874156 GCA_029783625.1 Naso annulatus | reverse complement strand
TGATGGACTCTTTTTGGCCAGGTGTGTTCCTACTGGCTGCTCTATGCTACACTTTTTAGTGACAGGTGACGTTGCTATGAGCTGATTGGCCATCGAAACAAGTGGCATGCCTTACGTTCTTAAACTGGCCTCTGGTGACTTCACAAGCTCAGTTGCAGGCGACACCGTAAGCCGGCTTAAGTCGAGCTTAGAGGGACCAGTTTACACCGCTGCAACTTTCCCTGCGACATTTTCATCTCATAGTGAATCTTATTTGTAAATTGGCATTTTAAAGAGAGAGTGACGACAAACAAAATAAAACGAGAGCTGGAGCAGAAACAGGGAGGGGAGAATGTGGTGGAGTTGCTTCCTTGGGACTCTATGCTACAGCTAGCTTGATTTCCAGACGTTGCCTACCCCAGCTTAAGTGCCACACATCCAACCAGCATGTTTACACAGCGCTGGAGAAACACTAATACTTATGCTCTTGAGCAAAAGAAGAAAGTCTGCCAGTTATTCCTCTTATTCTTTCTCTTGTCTTTGGAAAAGTCTAATAAAAAACAGGACACTTGATATCATTTCATCCAAGTGACAGAATAACTGGTTTTGCTTATTTGATTTGAGTGTCAGTGTGCTGAAGTTCACATGCTCCTGCAGTGGTTTGAATGCAGCTCATGACTTTTGTCTCATGTCTTTCTGTTGCACTATAATTTACTATCTTACGATCAAAAGTAGTTTATAAATATCAAACGGAAAGCCTGTGGTTAAGTGTTTGCATGTGTTCGCCACTATCAGTGGTGTCACATTGTGTGTCTTGAGAAATGGATCCTTTTTCCTGCCAATGGAGGTTGCTCATTGTTTTACCTCATGTGAAGGAAAAGTTAAAATAGCATTTGATAGCACTTGAGGCAGACCTGTGGGAACAATAAGCACAACAGTATAACACGCTCCTGTTGTTCAGCACATGGAGCATATATCTCTCCAGATGGACTCTTAATACGTTTTGAATGGAGGCAAAGAATTACAAACCCCACCTTTGCCTCAAGATATGTTCTTTGTCCTCGCAGCGGGCACGCAGCAAACTCACTGCTTCATTTTGTTGACAGGAAAAATGTGTCAGATAAGAGAAGGGCTTTATAATCTGGAGTCGAGCTATGCATTTGCTGTTTTATTTAGAGAAACCTCTCACTGCCTCGTGCTGACAAGCTCAGGTGCAAAAGTGGAGCAGATACACAAATATACCCATGAACATATGCACACACACACATGCATACAGACGTACATAGACACACGATAAGTGTGCCGGGATGTTTTCATGCTATAAATACTCCTCGGGATAGCCTAACCCATTATAGCAATGTGAAGCCTCCTCCCCCCACATCCAGATCCTCGTATAGCATGAAAACTTAAAAGATATGAAACATGTCTCTTCACAGAACACATTAATACAAAGTGCGGCTCCACTTCACAGAGTCATGTCTTTTGTTTGGTTTAAAGTGTCATTTAAATTTTTTAGTGGCTTGTTAATTTTGAGAGTAGCTATTTAACTGTGTCTATGAAAAAGTTATTACTGCAGAAGTGTATTAGTTTAACTAAGCAGCACTTTTGGGTTTTAAAATTGCGACACACTCTAGTGTGCAGTAAATGTTTCTTTAAAAAATTCAATCGGTCAGCCATATTTGTCTGACAAAAATGTTTATTTTTTTTGACAGATTTCTGGCCCTTGAGTTACTTGTCAATGTAATGGCTGTGACAGACACAAGAATTAGTGTCAAGACAATTTGCTTGTAGCAGTGCTGCATTATGGGAGAAAAAAGATGTTGAAGATAAAACATTAAATCATGAAAATGTTTCTATTTAAAACTGCAAAATAATCACCCAGCCAATCTCTGCATGCCAGGTTTTCTCAATGATCAGTCACAGAAAATCAGTCCAGTACAACTTTCTGTGCATGAAACTGATGCCGGCACGTGTTGTCTGCCTGCATCCTGTGTAATTAAAGGCAACCACTGTCTGTTTGTATTCTTCATCTGTCATCCTCACAGGATGCTGTGAAAGTATCTGGAGGCAGACATCTGTCATTCTAAATATTAGGGCATGACCAAAATGGGATTTTTGGAACCGATGCAGATGCCGCCATTAAGAAGTGAGAAAATTATGAAATCCGATATACTGGCGAATGTTATATGTATAGCCTGGATGTGATTATCAAATACTTGATATATAATGGAGGCAGAATATCTTACATTTTAACAAACTTTACTCCAAATATCAGTGCACTGAATAATAAACACTTAATTTATTAGCTATTAAATAATGGACTGCCCTCTGCTGGAAAAAAACTATGTAATTATACCGTTTTGAATTAGTAGTCCAAGTATTTTTCAGGCCTTGAAACAGTTTTGATATTGGTGCATGTTGGAGAACATATACGTTGATGCTGATATATCTGCGATAGGCCAATATCAGCTGACAATACTGGCAAACCGATGGATCAGTCAGGCTCCACTAAATAAAAATTATTGACAAAAAATTTATGCGTTGAAAACATTGGCCATATGTGCTTCTTAATGCATATATATGATATCTGTGTTCACATTTACAAAGTTTCTTACAACACCTCTCATGTCAAAGGAAAAATTGTGTTATGTTTGTTTGTTCCTCTCCTTCTTACTGGTTCAGCAGCACCATGTTAGAGTAGCCTGTAGTTGAACCTTTACCCATATTTACTGTTGGAGTGTCATCTACTTGTCTAAAAGTAGTAGGTCTATTCTTGTATTTAATAGTATATAGTATAGGGCCATTGTATAGTTAGATATGTCAGCTGTGCATTGCCGTCTGCTCGAGACATCTAACTTTAAAAAAGCACAATGTTTGCTGAGTTTTAGGGATCAAAGTCCTTCCTGCTATCTGGTCTCTGGTTGCTTGCCTTGGAAAACAACACTTTTAATCATTAAAACTACCCCTCCCCTCTCTGTCTTCCAGGGTTCTACGCAGGTGAAGTGAGGACAAGGTGGGACGAGATCTGCATCTGCCCCATCTGTCCATCAACTAACCAAGTGCCTCGGTGCCGGCCACCCTCAGGACACCTCAACCATGACGGACTGCAAACAATAAAAGTCTTGACCCAGCGTCCCTCACACAACCTGCACAAAGCAAATATTTGAGGCCATCATATCTCATTTCTCCAGGAAGTCGTCGCTGAAAAGATCAACAGTGAAGGGTGTTGTTGGGAAACAGAAAGAGAGAAGAAAAAGTGGGGGAGGAAAAAGTAACCCTTTCAAACTGCACCCTTCCTGCTATTTCTGCTGCGCTGTGGGCAGGGAGCGTCTCATTTGGGAGCTCTTTGCTGACAAAAAAAGCACTTCCCTGTGCACCGCCTGCCTTTCCAAATGCCTGTATAAATACTGGACAGAGATATCAATTTGTCTGGGCTCTAACGTTGCCCAACAAAGAGACTGTGTGCTATCTATAGAAAACGTTTTGACAAACTTGGACTCTGTGGCCTCCTGAATTGCTACCTTTTCAACAGCTGTGAGAACAGGAATGAGAGCTGGCACACTTTTCTACACTGTGAATTTTTACTCTCACTAGGTTTGAAGTCTTAGCCGCACCAACAACAGCTCTATAGGTGACACCAGAATCTGTCAGTCATTTAGGGGCTGCAGTTTTGATGTCTTCCCCACATCAGTGAGTCAACATGAAACCCTTAACTCCAGCTGGATCCCCCTCTCCTCTGAGGCTCCTCAATAAGGGTCCAGACTATCTGCGCAGGCAGATAGACGGCGGAGGCCATGGTCGCTCAGTCAGTGCTGTGGAAAGGCTTGAGGCAGACAAAGCCAAATATGTAAAGAGCCAGCAGGTCATCAACACCAAACAGGAGCCTGTACTGGTTCCCTGTGCTACTCCACCACCACAGCCCCGGAGAGCTGTTTCCATCCCTGGTAGCCTGACGCCTCACCTGCCCCCACGCCGTTCATCCAACACCCCCTTCTCGACACTCTCGGGCTCCTTCACCTCAAGAGATGAAAATGAAAATGATGACTCCAGGAAGGAGAACAGACGGACGTCTGTAGATGTCGAGGCGCATAACAGGAGCAACGTGAACAATGTAATGATTCCCAACCCCAGGACTCCTGGAAACAGCAGCTTGGTAGCCCCACACAGTGCCCCTGTTCTCAGAAGAAGCACAGGCAAACGAATGCTTAGGCCGGACTCCCTCGTCATTTACAGGCAGAAGAAAGAGTGCAAGAGCCCAAGTGGTGCAGCAGTGGGAGAGAACAACAACATGGAGGTGAAGGGCTACAGCTTTGTCCGCCGCCTCTTCCAGGGCTCCATGAGGGAGAAGAGCAGCGGAAGTGAAGGCAGAATCCAGAAGATGGTGATCGGAGAAGAGAAAGCACCATCACGCGATGGAGACTCCCGCATGTCTTGGACTAATGACAAAGACACTATGGATGGTGGACCAGGGAGCAGGAGGTCGAGTAAAACTGACCCTGAACGCAGCCCAGGGTCTATGCCCAGCCCTGTATTTAGCTGTACCCTTGAACGGACTAAGAATGGATTTACAGATGCCACCGGTGATGAAGTTAACAAGGTTATCACTAATGGCAACCATTCAACAAACCATGATGATGAGAATGACCCATGGAAGCGGGCGTCACCCCCGCCAGCACCCAGAAGACTTGGAGAGTTGCAGCGCTCCAAGTCAGACTTGCGCCTGCGCTGCTCAGTAGCGTTATCAGAGCAGGAGCATTTTTTTGACTTCTGTGGATTGGACATTGACATGATAGAGCGTCTGGGCCGAGAGAACTTCCTCTCTGGTGCCAGCTCCATAGACACACTGTCACTGGCCCTCCGCAGTGTAGGCGGGGACGGCTGCGGCGGTTCAGAGCCCAGCGAGTTCTCCCAGCACTCGGGAGACGGGCTGTTTCAGGAGGAGCTGGCTGAGCAGCTTCCCACTGGTGTGTCAATTATTGAGAGAAATGCTCGTGTCATCAAGTGGCTTTACGGGTGTAAGAATGCTGCTCGAGAGGGACCAAAAGAATCTACTGTTTAATACAGAGACAAAAATCATGTGTCAAAGAGTGCAGGGAATCTGAAGGTGTTTCTCTCTAAGAAAACAGTTTAGTGATTTCATTGACATCTTTACTAAGACAGACGGAACCAGTCAGTGAAATCAGCTGGTGTGGTATTTAGTTCTGCAGACTGTGCAGTAATTTGCTGCTGAAATACACTACAAACCAAATGTCAAAGCACTGAATCATCACTGAATTTCACTTGGATTTCAAAGACATTCAACGTGAGCTGTACTTAGCTAGCAGCATTGCTGCAATGCATCACAGCAGGAAAAAATAGGACTTGGTTCTATTTTTGAGCTGTAGCACTGATGCAGGTCAAAGCAGCTGAGTTTCACTTGTCAAAGCTGCCAACAAAATATGATTTATCTTTGAAATTCCAAATGGATGTCACTGACAGTGGACTTAGGGTTTGTTTCAGCTGCTAATGTCTGCACGTAGGGTTTGCTCTCCACGGCACATGAATCGCCTTCCTTTAGTTCTTTCGCTCTTTCAGACTCCAAAAATACTGTTTCTTCAAATAAGCAGACGACTGCTACTTGTTATCTCCTGTCAAATTTTATATTGTATTTATAGATCCTATGGAAGTATTGTGTGGATATAGACAGACTTTACTGTGTGTTTGTGTGTATGTGGACACTGCTGTCCCCTCCAAATGTAGCTTTTTTTCAGTTACTGACCCGACCGGGCTCAGAACTGATCTGAAATCAGCTTCTGTGACCCCTCACAAGGCACATAAGTGTATGTTTGTCATGACACAGTGGACACAGTTTAGTGTCCTTGACACCAACACTCTCCCCTACTGACTAAATTAAAATGGAAAACCACTAAGCTGTTTTTTTTTTTAACTGGAAAACTGTTGTGCGAGTGTGAAGTGAACCATAAGTACCTCATTCGGATCTGTCCCAGTTTAGTTTGTGTGTTGCTTTTTTTTTTTTACTTAAACGCAGGCGTTGGAATAAACATGCGAGGCGCCCCTGTGGGGTTGTTAATGCACTGAACTGGACAGAGAGAGAGGAAACGAAAGACCGAGATATAGCTTTTACTCTTTACAGAGATTCATCTCATATAACATTAAACACTGAGCTAGATTCAAAGGAGCGCCTGCATCGTGGCAGACGAGGAGCCATGCCTCGTCAGTAATTTTTGTAATTTTCCTACCCCTAAAGAGGGTCAACTTACACATTATACACTGACCAATAACCACGTGTGACACAGTTATTGATTACCATGACCACTGCTAATGCTTCATGCGTGTTCAGTGCTCAGAGCTGTGCAAGGTGCAGAGATGTAAAATAGGGAAAGTTTCCTGTGAGAGCAAAAAAGTCGGAAAATAATATATTCACCTCCAAAGGAAAATGAACTGTCACTTTTACCATCTGGCAGTTTATAGATGTTTAACCTTCCCTGCTGACTCAGACACAAAAAAGCAAGGCAGGCTGAAACCTCCTTTCTCTGATAACCAGACATCCTACCTCACTTCATTCATCCTTCAGTGATTCCGACTTTATCTCCATGAAAGGTCATCTCCATTGCGTGACCTGGATGATGCCACTGAAATATGAACTGAGGTCTGCTGAGGTATGTGGAGGTTAGATTGAGAGGCACTGTGGACTGAGTATTACTGAACCCAATGGCACAATATATTTGTACATGTGATAAATTAACACAATTACTTGCAGCTCTGATGTGTTTTTTTTCTCAGCATGGCACGCTCCTGAAACTTGTTCAACTGGCCTCTTTTTTTTTTGGTTTGTTTTGTATCTCCCTGTGTAAAAAAACACATTTGGTTGCATGTTTACGAAGCAGCTCCGTAAAATTCTGAATCTCTTTTTTGTTTGATATATATGAGAGGTTGAGTTTTTATCCAAAGAAGTTTGTGTATGATGTACACAGCGAATAAACACAAAGAAACATATACTGGTGTGGTCGTCATTTGTTTTTCTTTGTTGTGTTTTTTGGGTTGAAATTCAGTTTTTCGTACCCGGCTTAACATTCCTTAGAACTTTCACTACTAAATGCAAAAGCCAATAAATATTCAAGAAATATTTAATCAGTTTAATATTAAATATGAAACATAGAGCAGTCAATATAAAAACAGACAGCTGATTTAGATGTTCTTTAATCTTCTTACAGGGTAACAGTCGGCTGAGTCAGTGTTGTCTCGTCCTTGACTCTTTGTTGCCTCCCTCCACCATCACGTCTCATTTTTCACATTATCTCAAGTGGGCACGTGCTAATCCTTTTAGCATTCCCTGCATAGTGTGCTCTTGAGTGAGTTGCAACAGGTTGTGTTTACAGACGAGGAGACCTTTGCATGGTCTAATGCTTTGTCTACACCATCCGAGAGCAGAACCTCCACCCTGTCTGCAGACTCCTCTGGCTGTCTCTGCTCCCCTTTCAGGACGTGACTCAGCTTTTGTTTCCACAAGCACCAGCACACAAAGCATCCAGATCTTTGGAGAAATATTGTAAAACACTTTTCATTTTATGTGAGGAACTCTCCCTAAGTTGAAGGTCAGAGCCTGAATCAAATAAAAAATTTCAGGTGACATTTAAGTTAATGGAGTTTAAGTTAAGTATGGAGATAGAGCCGGTAAACAAATAGCTTAGCATAAAAACTGGAGGCATGTATCTATGTACAAAGATTAAACAAATATATAAATACTATAACATACTGGTGTGTGTGTGTGTGTGTGTGTGTGTGTGTGTGTAATGTTAGCTTAAGAGGTGCTAAAAGTGAGATTTTTGAAGATAGCCAGGCAGTTTCCATTCTCACTCAGCTAAGCCAGTTGCTGGCAGGATGAGTGCAGAGAGTTTGGCAACAAACAAAGGCTTTCTAAGATGAGAGCAGCCCCACTAAAGGTCTCTCATTTGCATCTTCAAAAAATCTGTGTTTACATGAACAGCCAAAAGTGCTGTAGTATGCATGCCAGGCCGGTAGCTGGCGGTGTAACTTTGTAATGACATATCATCGAAGCTGCCGAAGTTGTTTACTTCCTGTTGCTGTTGAGCCCTAAGCAGCCCCAAATTAAAGAAATTCAGCCGTAGTATGACCTCTAAAATTATGGTAAGAACACTGGATTTTGCCTCAAGAGAATGTCACCATTTGACTTGTTTTGTGAGCACTGTGGAGTGTTTGATCAGAGTTTGGCAGTGGCTATTGTGGAATGTTTTGACTTGCACTGGCATTAGCATTAGAGTAGCCACCGCTGTCACAGGCTTTGTGGTTTGTCGGTTTACACAGCTGAAAAGAAGATTGCAGTTTCAAAAGATTACACTCTGGAACCCAGTTTCAAAAGTTTGCAGTTTCAGGGGTGCCAGCACGGTGTTGTCAGGTAAAAGGAAGGCTGAACCTCAACAAAACTTAATGTTTGATGCAAAAACGTGCACTGTGTAAACTGCTTCTAAGTTAGAGTTTGAAGATAAGATTGACACCACTCTTATGTTTGTATGGTACATTACTGCAGCCTGCCAGTCAGCTTTTAATAGCATAAAGACTAAGACCAGAGGAGGAAGCCATCTCAACTCTGAGTGTAACAGCACCTGCTTGTAGGCACCTGTAAAGCTCACTAATTAACTGGTTGTATCTGTTTTGTTTAATAAGTAGAAAAATGTGTAAAAATAACAATTTATCTGTTGCCAGGAAACCAGTGGAGAGGCCATGAAATACTGGCCTGCCAAAGCAATAGTCTGCTAAATAGCTCTGTGAAATGGTTAACTTCAGCCACATATTTTGGCTACCATGCAGACTCAGAGTGGCATTAATCTTCTTATTGCTCAAAGAGAAAGTGAACAACCTTTCTTTCTGAAATGTTGAATTATTCCTTCAGGATATCCAGATGAGCTATTTCTTAAAAGTCTGACAGATCTTGATGTAAATGTCTTTATATCCTAATAAAACCACCACGTCTGCTGTCCGCCTATAAGCTGCTTTATTTGTCTCCGTCCATGTAACAGCTCCATGGTTTGTCTGAAGATGACTTAATCAGCTGCTCAACTTGAGGAGAGACTTAAAATTCACAGAGGAAAAAACATGCAATTTCTATTTTAATAACAATGTCAAAGGTCAATGAAGTACAGAAATGTCTGACACATCTCCTTGGCTCTGTTTTTCAGACACTGAACTAAATTTTGCTAGCAGGCTGTTTCTGTAGCTAGCTCTCCCGTCTTCAGTCTCTAACAGTGTAACTACACACATAACCACACACACATCCAATTTCTCCATCCCTTCCCACACTTCCCTTTCCCTCATTCTGTCTTTCCCAAAGTAGAACAAAACAATAGACCTCCTGTGTGCCTGTGTCTCTGTCAGTTACTCTGACCGGAGGGCCTGCTGTGACATCCTGTTTTGGGTTCATAGGACAAGGTTTAAACATATGGTCATGTTTTGGGTTTGGCCTGTCTTCCTCAATCTGTCTGGAAACAAACACACAACAGCTGGCATTGACAATTCAGGTCTTATTTTTACAGAAATTACGTGTTTAGGTTGGTCTAGTGCTGAGCTAGTCAAGGTGGAGCACCGGTTCAAGATTTTAGTGCGCTAGCAAAAAAATGCCTGGTAATTTGAAAAGTGGATGATAAACCAGCAGGGATCCATCACTCCATCCTTTGATGCTGCTGATGTGGTTTTTCACTCACATTAAACACACCACAAGGGGTCAAAAGACCTCCTGCTTTACACTTTTGTCCACCGGCAAATTCTGTCCAACCGTGTTCCCACCCAATTTGACCAAACAACAAGTTTGGAGATTTAAATGAATGAAGAATCTATTTAGGTCTAATCTTTACAAACCTATTTTAAACACTTTGATAACCCATAAATGTAAGAAATTAAATTGTCTTTAAATTACACAAGCTGTTGTGGTTTTAAATTGTTCATTTTGTGAGAGCTTTGCTTCAAAGGCCCTTACAGCCACAAAAGCTAACAGACTTATTTCTTGGGCAACAAATGAAAATCAGATTCCTTCTTTGCCTGAAGTGTTAAAGTCATTGTGGTCTTGAACGCTTCTGGCAACTGTCACAACAAGATTTTTTTCAGTGCCACATCGCACAGGCAGGCAGAACATGAGCTTCTTCTGGGATAAAAACCTCCATTCCAGCTGCTGATAACAATTGGGCTCAGACGCTAACATTTCCTGTCCTAGTGGCCTCAAACTGTGATGCATTGGTGGCTGGGACTTTTCCTCTCTGCTCTGAGAGGCAATAAAGTGTGTCAGGGTTAGCATGGGTTGTGAAGTGTGTCAAATCTGGCCTACTTCTTCTGCGCCAGCAGCTTCAGCAGACTGTAGATGTCTACGCTTGAGAGAGGCTCAGTTCATGACTCAAGGACAGAGAGGCTGAGCACACACTAAACACACACACAGGTCCGAATGATCTGCCAGGACAAGAATAGTACATGATAACCAATTAGCAGCTGTTTCCAAGGCACACTTTCATCCTTGATGTGACAGATATGACCTACATCAAAATGTTACAGCATGGGGAACTTTGTGGAAGTAGTGGTGGACTGTAGCTGAAGATACTGATGAGGATTAACGTCCCGGTTCCATAGTTATATAAGTATGGAGTCCTTGTCACTGGATTAATAAAGATGTAGGTATGCATACTGGATTTACTTAATTTTTGAGTGTGCTGTTAATGAACCTACAATGCAATACAAAACAGAAACTGGAAAAACCATACAAACAATATGTAACATTTTCACATCTAAAAAGGACTATATCTTCAATATATATGTTGAAACTCAGAAAAATCAATAAATTAATTCAGTGCATTTTATTTTGTGGCCTGTCGCTAAATTCCAGTGTAAATTCTGTCAGAGTGAGGGTGGAAGTCAGCAAATGTGATTAAACAAAACATGAATAAGACTGTAATAAATAACCTTGTCAGTTCACGATGTGAGTCCCTATGCGATGTGAGTGAAGAGGTCTTGCCATCTTGAACATCTAGCTACAGCTACACCACTTGGACAAATCACATGTAGTTGCTAAATGGTAACTTAATGTTAAATGTTGATTAAATTTCTACAATTCCCAACTTTATATTGAGGTTAGGATTACATGTTAAATGAGTG
The DNA here is from genome assembly GCA_029783625.1 of Naso annulatus. Classification (NCBI taxonomy): domain Eukaryota; kingdom Metazoa; phylum Chordata; class Actinopteri; order Acanthuriformes; family Acanthuridae; genus Naso; species Naso annulatus. The sequence continues at coordinate 6,863,023 of JAPZDX010000024.1, read as the reverse complement.
GCAAAGGCATGGTTTGTTGTAAACCAGACGTTAACTGTTGATAAGTAATTTATCTGCCAGTTATGTTAGCTGGAGTACTGTTAGCGGCTAACGTTATGCCAATGTCGTTGCTCAGCGCTAGCAAACTAGCCACCACAAGTTGATATTATAAAACAGGCCATTGCTAGTGCTGGAGCTGGCTAGCGCTAGCCACACTGCAATTCTGACTTTGTTCTAAAACATGAAAAGTGATTTAGACCGTCAAACTCAGATTGCGATATGAAACTCAGATTGTGACATGTGGTTTTTCCAAGTGGTGTGGCCGTAGCAAGCTGTCCAAGCGGTGGACATCCTCTCGCATAGCGGCTCTCATCACCTAGGGATTCACATCGTGTACTGACAGACCTCATCTGTGAACATTTCTTTCAGATTTTGTGTGGCTGACTGTTAGAAGAAAAAAAAAACCCCTTGATCCTATGTTACTTCACGACGTCATACAACTGCGTCTTTTGTATTTATTGTTTCAACAATGAGAGAGACCCCTAGTGGTAGAAATCACATATTTCGTGTTCAAGAATGGTCAAGACAAGGCTCTCGAAACAAAGTTTTTTGTGTGTGTGACTAATGTACGGAGCCTGGGAGGTGACATGGATGTGTTTATTATTTTTTAAACACACGCACATTTGCTATTTTGCATGTGCGTTTTATTGAAACGCACACAAAGTACAAAACGTGTGTTTTTTAACAATAAACACATCAATGTCGCCTCCCGGGCTCTGTACTGATGTTTGTCACTTATTATTTCTGTACTAAAAGGTAAACTATGGTGAATGCCTGAATAGTAATTGCAAAAACAGCAATCTACAACAATTAGCTGCAGTGTCTTGTGAAACTACCTTCTGTTTGAATATGGGGGACAAAATGACGTATTTGTTCTGTGATGAGCTGTATGAACGCAAAGCTCATTGTAGATGACAGCAACAATCTGCATTGGTTTTTAGTGTGTAGTAGCTAAAATGTGCTGTCTGTCAAATTGCTTACCTTTTTTTAGTAAGCTACATTATTGTTGTTTCCTTTTCTAATGCAAACAGAGAAAACTGTGACACCAAAACATGTTAACAATGTGTAGAGGCATTTTGAATTTAACACCATGACTGAAAATTGTTCATAAAGGTAATATTGTCTTTCAGAAGCACCATGAATGTTTGAGCACCACCAAATCTACATGGAAATGTAAGATAAGACTACATATGTTGCATTTGTTTTAACCCAAGTTTAAAGGAAAAATAATAGTAAATAGTTGAACAGCAGTTGGAGAGGGATAGTGCAGCAGAGTGTGAACCCACAGTCTGACTTGATACAGCTGCAGATTGACTCGAAACTGAGAGACTAAAATAAAACTTCCAGGGAATGGTTGGAATTACCGGAAATAGCATCATTTGAATTGGTTATGTAATGTTGTTCCAAATCTAACAGCTGGCTTACATCTGGGAATGCAACCAGAGAATCTCTCGAAAAGAAAGAGTAACGGTGCTGTACCTGATTATTGCCCTGACATGTTATAGGGCACTTTTAAAATCCAGTTTCACCTTTTCAGTTTCTGCCCTCGCGACTCTAAACGCCAAGCTTCTCCCTCTAAATGGCTGAAATCTTACACCAACGTTGGCAGGAGGTGCTGCAGGAATCTGCCTCAGTGTACCTCCACCTCCCAAACAAAAACCACCCCTGAGCTGGTATCCTATAGCTACGTCAGGTCATAAATCAGAGCAGTGGCCTCTTTCATTCCCCTCTCTCATGCGTGACCTCTGTTTCCCTGGGGGTCAGGGAGATGGGCTGATCCTCAGGCCTGTGGGAAACCCGACCAGGAGCCAAGGACCCTCTTCAAATAACTACCTGACGTCAGGAGAGACTGCAGCAGAGCAACGGCAGCTCTGCTCGAGGGGTTTAACTCCAACTGAAACTTACAGGAAGTGGAAACAAAAGGTTTCTTTTTAATGTTCAGTGAGGTCATCTGACCTTTATTGTAGACCAAGGGCAAGGCTCAGCTGCTGCTGGGCTGAACCGAAACTGAATATTGAACAGATATTTCTGTGTTTTCATTCAGGGAGTGTTCCAGCCGTTGAATGTGTCCTGGATTAAGTGTTACATCAGTTCAATAGTTTACTTTAAATGTTGCTGCCTTGTGAAAGAGTCCATGTCGGGTTGATTACAGAAATAGAAACACCATGCTTTTATTCTGATAGTTATCCAAATTATCAAATGGAAAAGATGCCAGCTACCTCTTCTCTTGTTAAATCAGCACTGGTAAGATACTTTTGTTTCTAATAGGCATCAAATGTTTGCAATCTTCTCGACACTCAGAAAGGTTGTGTTACACGTCAGCAGAAAAATCTAATAATCATCTATTTCTGGTTCCTTTATTTTTCCTAAAAGAAGTCAAAGAAATTGATTAGAGAGCCAGAAATAACCTGTTTCTCTCCTCTTTAGTTCTTAGCATCTTTGTAACATCATAGAAATCTTCACATTTAATTTAGTCATTTAGCAACAGACATGATTAACCTCACATAATCCGTATTCTTTCTCTTCTTTGTGTTTTCATACCATACATAAATTACCACATACTGTGTATCTGTTTATCTAGTATTATGTATTAGGACTCTTTATGTTGCTTTAAAGCTGGGGTAGGCAACATCAGGAAATCAAACTAGCTGTAGCACAAAACTCCTAAGGAT
>JAPZDX010000024.1:6752717-6764190 GCA_029783625.1 Naso annulatus | reverse complement strand
GGAAGGAACGAAGGGCCAGACTCTGGAGTCTAAGTGATGTTTGATTTGTTTTGGAATCTAGTTATTTCATTGGACCACACGTCCTCCCAGTTGCCACTTTTATTTTCCCATTTTCCTCTTTGTTTCCTCTCCTCTGTCACTTTTCACTAGTGTGTGAAATCACCGGTTACTTGTATGGAGCGACATGTTCTTTTAAGCACACTGCCATCTGTTGGCGACGAGGTAAAAATATCCCCTTAAAGTCACAACTTGGAGTTGTTGTCTTAGTAGGTTTCAGATGAGCTCAACTTTATCTTTATTAGTTAGCTGTCACATTTAAACAGAGGCTGTTTATGTTGGCTGTTATATCAATTTGCTCAACTGCAGCCATCTATGTATTTTGTTTAAAGTATAACACTGTTATTTAATTTTGGTTGTCATTTTTTTCCTACATTATGTGAAACATTTTAAGACTCTAACTTCTTTTTTTTTTTACCCTTTAAATCATGTAAGCTTTGTTTTTAATCTAAGTAGTCATCGTGCTTTCACTCCCCTCAGTGCTTTATCTCACACTTCCCTCTCTTGAGTTTGAGACGGTGCGTAAATAGAGATCACGTCGATGGTTTCCTCTAGTGCAATAATCAGTTAAAACGAAGGGAAGAGGATTTTAGGGGGAGTTAAACGACTCTGAAGAACAGTTACACATTTCATATGAAAGATTCCTCAAAAAAAAAAAAAAAAGTTTGCCACATGCGAGGCACTTTCATGTATTGATCCTCTGTGAGACGATTCATCAGCATGTTTTATGAGTTTGCCCTTGCTGTTGGGCGAAAATGGTGCAACTGCAGTTTTGGTAATTATTATGTTTTTACTTGAATTGAAGGATGTTATGCGCCTCTGTGGTTTGAGGATGTTTCATCATCAGTGGGCATAATTTCAAAATTCCTGATCATTAGTTTGAGGCTGATTTTCTTACAAAGCTTTTCACCTGGCTGCAGCAAAGTGGAGTCTAAAGGCCATAAAGAGGATGCATTCAAGTGCCTGGTGGAAGATCAGTGTTAAATGATCAAAAACTGCATAACTCACCGTAGGAATCCTATTTCATCGAGGTAAAAATAATCAATAAATGGACAGCATAAGATGGTCTAAAGCGAGAAAGTTTCACCGGATGCCTCTTTATCCTTAGAGCTGTCTACTGACTTTTCTATACATCTCATTGAAATCATCCTAAGATCAATATAGTTATTGTGTTTGCCTGTGCCGCAGTGTTTGCTGTTGGCTTTGCTTTGGAGCAGCGTTCAAGCAAAGCAGGCAGAGTTGTCTTTTACTTAATCTTCAGACATTGATCCAGCTGCTACAGTATGTTTAACCTAAAAGACCAGTTTCATGGGCATGGAATCAGCCTGTACATTACAAATTTTTTCCAATAATCTGTTAAAACCCTGGACTAGGTTTGATTCCCGTCCTTGTAACTGGCCCAAAGTTGCGACTGGTTTCAGGAGGAGGAGTTAAGTTAGTGACTGATGTTTGCAGCAGAAGCACAGCTTAGCTCCTCCGTGCCGCTGATGACCCGAAGCTCGTCACGGTGGTGTTTTTAAAAGTTATCTGCACTAAAAGAAGCTGTGTTCGGAGACCGAACACAGGCATGGTGCTACTCTGTCTGGATTAGAATCTGAAGCTGAACCTCAATACGAGACTCTAGATGAGCAGGTGGAAGGTAAATACAAACGGTAAACCTCAGTTAAGGACAGGAGAAGATCCCACGACTCTGGCTGGCGAGGGGGCTCTGGTTTTAAGATGTCACTCGGTAGTTGTGATCAGTGTTGAGAACCCATGTTGACGGTACATTGGCAGACGTTCTCTTGGACAGTGAGGTATAATGTTTGCTCCTGCATGCGTCGTTGCATCTGACTGCCTTTCTTGGCTAATTAGCCTTCCAGTGTGGAAACCCGTGGGTTTGAGCCTTCATGAGTTCCCTCGTGTCTGAAAGCCTTTTTAAAAAAGCCAGATCGAAAGTATATTTGTACATTTTAAATTATGTAATGCACACCACTTATTTTTGCTAACAGAAAAAAAATGTAGTCTAATTATTAATCTTAGTAATAAATGTATCACGGTAAGAAACGATTAAAAAGATATAATAACAAAGTTTTATCATTGCAATAGACTGTTGACTTGTTCCTGTGTCACTATGCCGTATAGTGTATGTATGAACATTGGTGGGGTTGTTGAAAGTTGTGATGTGTGTTTGGACTGTCATACTGTTATCGATGGGGATGTGGACTTAAACCGGCTCTTGCATTAATTGCATTGGAAAAAAAAAATCGGCTAGATGCTGAATGCTTATGTCTCTCCTTTTTTTTTTTTTTTTTTTTCCTTTAGATGTTTCTACATGTCAGCGGTTTGTTGCAGAGAAAAGAATCTTGAGAAAGAGAAAATATTTCATGCTGTACTCTGAGAGATTTTGTATTAAGGTGTTGCATCCGTATTGTGACGGCAAATGGCAGATTAGAGAAGGAGTCAGTTAACATATGGAGCACTCGCTGCTCTCGAATGTTCTGGGTTTTTTTTGTTTTTTTGGACTGGTGCTGACGTCTCCTCCTGATCAAGAGGGAGAGTGAAAAGGAATGGGCAAGTGGTTTGAAAGTGTCATTTATCCCCTTCAAGGTGATTGAACAATATCATGACAATGGGATGTAGTTCCCCATTCCTTTGCGGTGAAGCCTCGGGGGGATTTTCGTTGGATTGCGTCCTCTGCTGCTTTTCTTAGACTCCTCACCCAAACCACTTCATGTGCTCACAAACACAGAGAGTTAGCTTCCTGGTAAATCTGCAGTGTGACAAAGCCTGTAATCTTATTGTTGCTCTCTTTCCCCTTTGCTCTTCAACATTTACTCCCTTGTGCCAGAGGACTACATTCCATGGCTGTACAATCCCATCCAATCCCCCTGGGATATTAAAGATTAGAGCCGAAGGACAATAGTGCGGTCTGGTCAGTAAAGATACAGTGGCCTCTGTTATTTATTGGAAGGCATCAAAGGAACCAAAGCTGATCAACGATAACTTTACGCAGCAGGTCACGTTGGAAGTTGAACAAGCCTTGAGGTTGACTGTGAGAATCCATTTGTACACAATCTCTGCCGTCTGTAATGGATGTTCAGTTTTTTTTTTTTTTTTTGTCTAAACTACACTCTTGAGGGCCGTTGAACACATGTTTACATAGCAGATGTGTTTGCCTCGCTTACAAATGAAATGTCATCAGCTCTGCTTTGCAGATTTTTGCTGGTAGAGACATGATCCAACATAAGCAAGACCAGATTTGGGGTCTGTGGAAGTGAAGGCTTGAAGGGACACAGAGAAATGATGTATTTGGTTAATTTTTCCTTCACAGACGTGTGTTGGACAGCAGGGGAAGAGACTTGTCTGTCCTTCCACTTCTGTCAAAAAACTTGTTTGGCTTAAACGAAATAAAAGGGCACACTGACAGACAGCTTGCTGCCATTCGTAAACTTTGGCTCTCAATTAGAAATGCTTAAAGTCTCTTTGAGGAACTTTTATCTGGTTATGAAGCAGTCTGAATTTAAAACTGATGCCTCCCATCTTACCTACAACTGCAAATGAGACAATGAGGAGACTGAAGATTACTATCCTGTCTTTTACAATACCTTTGCCTGGTCTGCTCAGTCAGCAGAAACACTATGAAACACTTTACAGCACATAGACCGAAAGAGACGATTTGTTGTTTACGAGCATGACTGAGCAGCTGTTCTGTTTTTCACTCTCTATGGTTGGAAGCATCTTTAAATAAGTTCAGTGTCTTATGTTAATGGCGGAACTGGTTTTGTGCAATTGAGTGGCTGTTTCTTTCTCTCCCTTCGAAAACAAATGCTCACGCCAGAAAAGATCTTTTCGACGGTGAGCAGTACCACTTTTGTCCACACGTAGCGCTGCAATCAAACAGAATGAAAGTTCCTCGGAGGGGCTGTAACATTACAGACTAATCTTTCATGGAAGCCTAGAAACAAGTGACAGCTGTCTGGTGAAGAAAAACAATCAAATTGACTTAAAGAGTTTGTGTGTCCCTTTGTAAATGGAAGAAAAGGTGTATTCCATTTCAAGTAATCGATCAATACCCCCGATTTTTGGTTGCTCTCTATTTGCAGTGGAAGGTAGCAATGAAGTGAGAAAAAGTCCACAGAAAGTGCCTTTCCTCTTGATGGTGCTGTCAAACGAAAGATAAAATGTAAAATCAAAAACAGAATCTCCTTTTCAAGAACACATTTCAGTGCAGGAATGGCTGCATCTACACACACACACACACACACACACACACACACACACACATACATACACACTGTACACGTTTGTTTTTTAGAGACGGCAATGCAAACTCGTGTTTCATGTCTTTATATATTAAGCCTACATAGAAATAGAATATATGCCAAGTATGTGGTTGTGGTTGAGCTTTCGCTTCCTAGTGCGTTTAGTGTCTTGGACCAGTGGTGTCGTTGGGACAGTGGAACGTGCGTTGGGGTGGTCGTAGCTGACACTAGCGTGGTGTGACACAGCCCAGCCCACGAATGACATAGCACAGCACTTTAGAGACTGCCACGCTCACTCAGACACAAAGCCAAGAGGTTTGGATCTCTGCCCCTGCAGTCCAGAGGTCCCGAGGATCCAGAGAGGATCTGAACCTCAGCGTGAACGACAAGTGGAAGGGATGTGTGTTACCAAACAAAGCAGTCGCTTATTCAAAGTGTGCCTCATGCTCTCGTGACTCTGTCGGTGGCTCGGTGAGGTCATCCTGCCCTCGAGTTGTGGTTTTCCCTCTGGAGTCGCCACTTGACACTTTGTTACAGCTAGGGCTGGGTGTCAAACCATAGTCTCAGTACCTTCCCAATTTTGGCATCGGAATTTTAAAGCATCCCAAAAGTACGGAAGCTGAGAGCAGCCATGGTTGCTTCTATCCTTTGTCATTCTGTTACTTCGAGATCATGAAAAATTAATTTCGTTATCACAGGATAATAGCTCGCTTTCCCGTGGTAACAGGCTAATTTATCAGGTGAGCTTCCATCACATGATTGAAAGTGAGTGTGTGGTTCATGATCACACAGATTTGGCCCGTCAAGATCACTGCCAGCAGCATCGCTGAAGTGTGACCGTCTGAAAACTTCAGCCCAGCTAGTCCTCTCCTTAAATGATGAGTGTTGATCTGAAGGTTATCTCTATCAGAAAGACACCGTGCAGTTTCTGCCTGTGTTAGATCTTGATTGAAGTACAGTCTGATGCGTGGATCAATAGATACTCCTTTATGTGACCTTTTCAGTAAGCCTAACGACAGGTGTCAAGATTCATCTACATGCTGGCGTTGGTGGCACTAATAATCTCTGATAAATATTAATAGAAAAGAGAAGAAAACTGGCTTTTTTATCCCATTATCACAGGAAAACAAGCTGTTATACCGTGATAATGGAATGGGTTTTTTTTTCGTGATCTCGCTTGAGATTAAAGAATGAAAAAAGATAGTAGCAACCATGGCTACTCTCAGCTTCTGTACAAAAGAGATTTTGCAATGATAGATTCTTGCACTGAGGAATCAAGGTTTTTCTTTTAAAGGGCATTTTAACAAAGCAAACTAACTAACATGAGATGTAAAACTTAATGGAGAAGCAGAAGCATGAATGTATGTGACCGAGGCAACAGAAACGGCATTGTCAGTGATGGAAAATCATTTAATCTGATGCATAGTGAATATGCCGTCATTCAGGTGTCATTTTATAGCAGAGATAGAGATAAAATCAGCAGAACCTGTCAGTGTTGAAGCTTTTCTAACGATGCCCAGCCCTAGTAACAACCCCTAGCATCCTTCCATCGTAGTGCAGCGCCCTGCCATGTGTCTTGTCCCTGATGAAAGGAATGTTCGCCCAGCAGTATCCCTGTCTCGCGCCGGTCGGGTGTCGACTGGTCTGTAACTCTGTGGGTATCCTTTTCAGTCCAGGTGATGAAATCTTTCTATTACAAGAGATCTCTAAAAACACTGCACCTCACTTACCTTGGTATGCTGCATATGTTATACTACATGAAAGAAAACTGCAAATTGCTTTTATTATGACATATAATGCTTGAGTAATGCCTGATTGCGATATTCTTATACAGTAACTATTTTAGAGTCAAAGTAAGTATAACTGTAAAAATATTCTCTGTTTTGTCTTAACACTTATCCGATTTTTGAAAAATTGTTCTTGAGCCGACTTTTATTTTGTTGTTCTATTTAAATGTGTTGTTCTTTAAATTTATATATGAAATATATATATGCGGAATATTTTATGGTGTATTTATTGAGAGTGCGTTCAAGCGGCTGGAGTCTCCGCATCGTATTGCAGCATGGTGGGGGCGGGGCCAGGAGGATGAGGCCTTTAGCTCCTCCCCCTCCATGTTGACGCCTTATTCTCCTAGACACGCAAGCACAACAATATGGAGGGGGGTGCGAGGTGGAGGAAAGGGAGGAGGTGGATTTGATTCTTCGGGTCAACTCTCTCTCCTCCTTTTCTACATATTTTATAACCTCCACTCTTTTTTTACCATCTGAGAAGGCCAAACGCCAACCCCCACATGTTGCAGCTCATCTCTGACGAAGGGAACCATTTTTGAACCACACTGACTTGAGTGTCGAATAGCTGACTTTTTTCCTCCCAAGCTGCTAATTGGTACGTTAGCCATGTAAATTCCCCGAGCCAGTAAAGGGCAGGTGGGAGAGCGTAAAAATTGCAAAAGCGGCGTGGGAAGGAGGGAAAGATGTTGGAAAGGCAGAATTTTTTTGGATCACAGTGAAATTCTTAGCGTAGGTGTTGCTTCTTTCCTCTGAAAATTGTCTCCTGTCAAGTTTTATTTTCTTGTGCCACAACAGTTGACAGCAGGAACAGGTCTCATTCCGCGAGAAAAGACATGCCTCAGCCTTAAGTGCGTTCTTACATAATCGTCAGATTTCTGTGTGACTTTGCAATGCCTGTGTTGGCCGGCCTTCGGAGAAAACAAGCCTACGTACTTGATCTGCCCTGAATCACCAACTGGCATCCTCATCTCTTCTCATTTCTCATGTAAACCACTAACATTGCTACAGAACTTGGTGAACTTTGATGTACGAACAAGCTGAAGCTTTCAGAAAAAATTGCTCTATCCCATTTTTACTGATATCGGAACAGGAAGCAGGTTTGGGTCAAACAGCGTTTGGAAACAGTTCCTGGGATTTGCTCAGACCAGATGAGCAGAGCTTACTGCCTCAGGACAGTTCAAGAAGCCCATTAAATCAATCAATCCATCCATCCTTCCATCCATCAAATGTACTGCACAGTCATAAATTCTGAATGAAATCGTGCTAATTTGACTTCTGTACTCATGTACACGGTCTTTGTGTAAACTTACTGGTTATCATTGTATTGTCGTTGATGGCAAATCCAAAGAACAGTGTTTTCAGACACAGTTTGACCCGTGCCTGATAGGAACCAGGATGTTCTCCAGATTGTGATGGATTGCAGAGACCTGTGCCTGTACAATGAACCAAGGATGAATTGTGTTGTGATGAATTGCTGTTCTTTTTATTTTTTCTTGTTTTGTCGATTGTCCCTCACCCCATCAGAGGATCGGAGACATGGAGCTTTTGAGTGTAACTGTTGGAAAGTAAATAGGCCCTCTGTGCATTAAACCAAATAACTGGTTTAATAAATGTTTACTGTAATGTTTACTCCCGTGGCTATCAGATGGTTAACCTGTTTTCATCCAATTAGCATTCCAATAATGACTTTGAACCAAATATTGCACAAGAGATTAGGCTCCTGACGCTGTTTTTCTCTTGTATACTCACAGTGTTCTTGAAGACAGACATTTGACAGTGGCCAAGGATTTTAATCATTTTCTTTGTATGCGGATTGTTCAGATTGTCGTTTTTCTTTTTTTCCAATGTAGCATCCCACTCGTGTCAGTTTTATTTCAAACTAAACATCTTGGGCTCTGATACCTTTTGAGGGAGGCACCAGCAAACGGATGTACATGTCGAACAGTGAACATTCACCACCAGATGATCCATGTCTCAGTCTCTCTGTATGTTGCAAAGGCTCTGTTGTACCAACAGCTTTATTCCTTTCAGTTTTAATGTCTTTCTTTTGTAACTCTCTTATAGGTTGTTGGCCTTTTTAGTGTTGCTTTGCTTCAGTTTGAAGTGTATCTTTGACTAATACTTGCAATAAAATGCTTTGCTTTACCTTGGTTTGTCTTGGTGAGATTGTTTTAGAAATACTGTTTGAATAAATGTTTCATATGAAGCAGTGGTTTTCCGAGGGGCACTTGAGGAAATGTTTGAGATCACAAGCATAAAGTGATGTTTAGTTTCAGGTTATAAGAAATAAAAGTTATAAAATATTTAGGAATACACTCCAAAGCAGCGAAACCACGAGGGCTTGTCACAACAACATAAACATAAATTTTCACTAAAATTTAGATTCAACCAAATAATTTCAACCCATTTTGCAGCAGCTCTGTGAGGCTACAGCACAGTGCTTTGAGCTAAATGCTAACATTAGCATGCTAACAAACTCAGAGAGTAACATACTGATGCTTCAGCAGGTATACAGTGAGTCAAAAGATTTTTATTAAATTATCCTCATCTTTAATTTCTAGCTGTTTGCAGCTTCCTCTGTGCATTGCATTGTGGGAGAAAAGTGTAAATTAATAGCACGCTCAGAAATGTAGTATGTAGTATGTATCCTGTCTGCTTTTAGTATACTTTATTTTGTCTCTATCCTTTTGTAAACACACTACATACCAAACATTAACATGGAGACCATATAGAACTTGGCCTCAGGATGTTCTTCACTATCTTCATCAGCTTTGTTTATTTTGTTAGCATGCTAAAATTTGATGAGAAATTTGTACATAAGCCAAACAACCTAATGGTGCACTAGAGGAAAAGTCAGGGAGTCACCAAAGTCATTCATCATTGCCTGATCATCAATTTCTGTACAAAATGTAGCCTTTAAAATACGAAATGTCGAATCATTAAATACATTTTTAAAATAAATTTTAGTTTCAACCAAATTGGCGAACTAAAGACCACTTGAATCATTTATTTCCATCCCTTGATCCTCACTGCTAGTACAGCTCAAGCGAAAGAAAGCCACATGAAGACTACTATAATGAAAAAATGAAAAATGCATTTGTCTATTCAACCTTGAATTACTGTGAAGTACGGTAACAAAGGAAGTTTCAAAATTTACTGTGAGAAAACCAGCTGTGATCTCAAATTAACTCAAGGTACCTGCAATCCACAAAGAGAGCAAAGCAAATCACTACTGATGGTGTCAATAGGAATTCTACTTAAAAACACATTTATTGGTCTTTTTGTAGAAGAGGTTTAACTCAAACATTCACAAAAAGCTAAAGGTGAAAACTGAGGACCACATCCAAGCAGGCTCCATTTTAAAAAGGAACTCATGACAAACAACCTGACACACTCTGCTCTGCAAAGCTGTACCCACTGACAAGCTTTGGGGACACATGTGCAGTACATCGCTGTCAAATTTAGGGCCCGACAAATATAGCGGTTTACTGATATTGTTGGCCTATTGCAGATATATTGTTATCATTCATTCATTCTTTCATTTGGAAAAAAATGCTGTAATTATGTGGTTTGTCCAGCAGAGGGTGGTCTGTTATTTAATAACTAATAAGTGAAGTGTTTTTTTTGTTTGTTTGTTTGTTTTCAGTTAGGAAACACTTTACTTTTTTTTTTTTAAGCAGCTTTATTTACACAACACAGGTTAACACAGGGTAAAGTAGAAGTAAGTCACTACTGTGTAAATATTTCTGGCAAAGAAATGATCAGGAACAGGATCAACAGATAAAAGAAAAGTCCTTCATCCTGATACTTTGCGCTAGGGGGCGAGTGTAACTGTTCATAAAAAAATATGAAAGCTTTCACAAGCAGTAACAGTCTTAACAGCCCTTTGGTTTTGAGAGTGTTGGATTGAGAGAATGTGTTGTTTGCACTCGCTGTAAAATGCAATAAAGCGTGGTTTTCTATGTGTGAATTTACATTTATGAATATGAAATTTGGCCATTATAATGATAAGGTTAAACATATATGTTATATGAGACTTTTCCTTATGTAAGTTAGAATACACGAGTCCAAAAAATACATTCCTCCAAAACGAGATAAAGCCTTTATCAATATTGTCAGCAATAAACTTAGAAATATTAACCCAGAGACTTTTGACAATGGGGAAGTGAAGTGTTTACTGTTCAGCGCACTGATGTTTTTACTCATAATAAGACGAAGAACTGATTGGATTTATATAGAGCTCTTCAAGATGTGCAAAGCACTCCACAGTGAAGGAGGGATCTTACTAACCACCACCGGTAAATAAAATTTTTATTAATGTAAGATATCGTGCCTTCATTACATATCTTTATCACAAGTATTTAATAGAAACATTCAGCCAAAATTATGTCAGACTACATATTGGACACCTGAATTAGCTCGCTCCCTAATATTGGTGTTGACATCATCCCAGATCAGTCAGGCCCTGGACAGATTTACCTACACACAGCCATGGTAAGAGTACACAGGTGTTGTTGTTTTTTTTTCTTTAAGTTTATCTTACCCGATTTGACCTCTTTGACTGTGTTGGTGTATAAAAACTGTCATCAATCATCCTGTCCTACTCTTTATTGCACTTGTCGGAGCATCACAAATTATACCTCTATTATTCTTATCACTACGTGAATTTGGAAATCTCATAATTCCTAATATATCTCAGCACATTAGCCAGATCAGAGGTTTAATCAGCCTCAATGGCCCAAAACAACCTTGAAGGAAATCTAGTATAATTATAATGTTTAAATAATTGAAAACCGTTTAATATCTGCACAGATTTTATTGGCAGAATGTTAATGCAAATATTCCCAGTTTAAGAAATCGCAGCCCTGCAGTAGCTATTATCATGAACTCTGTATAAAATAGCTCCTTTCCTCATTTCACAGTAGGTTTCCCATCAAGATTGAAGAATAGACCTTGTACCATAGCGATTTTAAAATTCACACCTCCAGGAGGGATCAGCTCTGTATTTGATGGGTCTTTAACTTTTATTCTGTTCTTTAAAACCTCAAGGCTTGTTCGGATTTAAATATTTAACACACATTCGGTAGAACTTCCAACCTACCGGACACCAAGCAACTCCTATGCAGAAATACTGTATGCATATTGTATGTCCGAGAGTGTTTAATTTTCTGGAAGTCATGGCTTTACTGATCAACTCAACTGAAGCTTTTTTAAACCCGTGTTTTGTTTTGGTTTTGAATTTGTGTAAAAATGCTTGTTTCTTCACTCCAGCAGAATTTGCAAGAATGTTGGGACACATTAGGCTTCATCACAGCTTAATGAGAGAATTATAACCAACAGCAAACGATTATTGCTGAGCAGTAACACTTCCCATCATTACAG
>JAPZDX010000024.1:6733912-6748112 GCA_029783625.1 Naso annulatus | reverse complement strand
CTTTTAATCTGTCTGTTTCTAAATGTTGTCTTGTTTGTAACCCATGAAGGAGACATAGTGTGTGCACATCCCAGTAAAATATCCAGGTGCAGGACAAAACTTGAAAACTCAGAAAAGGGAACAGAAGTCCGCACACTGTTTGGTTCCCAAAGAATAAATTTTTATTTAGGCAACGTTTCGATCCACAGGATCTTCCTCAGGCAAAGGTTTGTTTGTAACCCGTGTCATTGTGTTTTCGTTAAGACAGTTTTCCACATTGTGAACAATGTCTGTTGAGTGAAACTCTGTGGAAAGCAATGAAGTAAACTCATATTTTTGTTGATGCACTTCGACTTAACTTCCTGAGCATTTCTTTTTATTTTTGACTCATGAAACGGTTTCATTTTTGGTAAATACATTGACTTGCTTTCTTGTTGAGAGATGATAGAAAATACATTACCCTTGGTTAAAAAAATACTTTGGGGGGGGGGGAATCACATTTCCCAAAATGTCAAACATTTGCTTAAAGGGCTTAAAAACTCATGACAACATGCTCAAAGTTGATTATAAACTCACCAACTCTTAGTCCCTGACTATAAATAGCTGGTCACGTTTTCCTCTAATCATATCAGACCACCCGTTCTCCTTTTGTCTGCCCTGTGCTGGTCCCCATCTCCATGAACATGAATACGTATCGTCCTGGAAGGAAATCCAGCTTTGATAAGAGTAGCATTGCTGGAATGCACAGATAGACGTTGCATTATTGCGGATCAACAGAGGGAAGACTGGTCGCTGATGTTTCTCATGGATGCCTCATAGATCAGTGCCCTGCTCTTTACACTGTAGCTCCGAAGCACAATGCATCCCACAAACAAGAATATGACAAAGCTATTGTGTGTGTGTGTGCGCATTACTGAAAGCAGATGTGGAGATAAGATAATGTATGCAGGAATAACTGAGCATCTTTTTCTATTTTTTTATGGCCTGAATTATGTGACTAAGTAAGTATGTTAAAATTTATTTAAGTTACAAAGTGCTGTACCTAAAAAATAGCATAAATTAAAATAAAAATAAAATAGAAAAACTAAGCACATAGCACAGAATGCAGTACAAAACATATTTAAGATGCATTTCAAAGCAGTAAACATACAAACATAACACAAAACAGAGATCTAAAGAGGAGGTCAAAAGATCTTTGGAAGGCCGGCCTAAAAAACTTTTAATTGATTTTTAAAACAGTCTACATTCAGCTGATCTGACTGTTCAAAAGTCTGGGAACCACGACTGCAAAAGAGCAGTCGCCTTTGGCTTTAAGATTAGTTTGTGGAATAAGCATGACATTTTGATTAGAGGACCTTAGAGGTCGGATAGCAGTGTGCGGTGTCAGAAGCCTGGAGATGTAAGCAGTGTCCAGGCCGTATGGTGCCTTGAAATGATTTCTGAATTTGACAGGCAACCATTCACTGCAAGGAGGCTAAAATCAGTGAAACGTGTGAACGTCGACTAGTTCTGATAAGACGCCTCGCTGCAGCATTTTGAACCAACTAAAGTTGTTACAGGATATTTTGATAAATAAAAAGTGAATGCAGAAATTTAGATGGGAGAAGATGAACATGTGAATGATCCGTTCTAAATCAGAGGTTGATAGTAATGATTTAATTTCTGCGATGGTTGTTAGTTGAAAGAAAGGACTGAATGAGTTTCTTAATGTTATGGTTGAATTTCAGGAGAGGATCAAACAAATGCCAAGATTTCTACGGTGTGGTTTAACAGAGGGGGCAAGTGGACCAATGAGCTGTAGAATGTAATTTGAAGAATCGTGAGGACCGAAGATGAGAGCCTCCATTTTGTAAAATTATGATGAACCATTCAGTTAGCTCCCAGCTATTCCCATATACAGATATAAAGGCTAAAATTATGCCTTATAAAAATTACCCATACTGACCTTTTCTCCACTAAGACAGTTGAAGTCAACAGGATCATGTATCTGCTAATGATGTGGCTAATGCTAATCTGATGGTTTGCTCATCTTTTAGGGTCCAGAAATACTGATACTATAACAGTTCTGCACAAACATGATGCTCTGGAGAAAAAATCCTAACATTTTCGGTGATCCCCTGACGTTCCAGCTAGCATCAACAGTAGGTCAGAAGTTCAATTATAAACTTTATTGGAGGATTAAACCCCCCAAGATACATGATCTTGTTTTCAAGAGGGTCCTTGAAACACAAATATATCAATGAGTTCCTTTGGTTTGCGACCAAATACAAGCAAAACTACTGATATTCCCATCAGCCTTAGCTGTGTTTTGTGTTTAGGAGTTATAAGCAAATGTGCTAAACCAAGCTGGTGGACATCAGCAGTTAGCATGCTCTGGTCAGTGTGAACTTGCATATGGCTGGTAGCATTTAGCTCAAAACACCTGTGTCTCATGGTGCCTTCAAATGGGGTAGTGTTTACCATGTTTATGAGAAAAGACCATTTGAACGCCCCCCTCTTGTCGTAGTCGGGAATCGACAGATCAGAATTTGACAAGTTGTTTATTGAGTTACAAATGGTCACTTTTGTTGTCTCGTCTTTTGTTTCTGTGCATAGTGTTGATTCACAAAGATATAGATATAGATAAACAAAGATAACATTTCTACATAGAAAGCCAGGAGGAGAACAAGAAATCTTCGGCGTCCGTATTTCTGTTTCCTAGCAACACTGTTCTCGTGCGGTTACCATTTGAACACCAAGCCTTTCCTGTGAATGACGTCACGACTTCACAAGTTCCATTTGAAGGCAGCATAAGTGCAACCTCACAGAGCTGCTAAGGTGGCTGCAGACTCTTAGTTTTGCTTTTCATTTGTGATTTGTTGAGTAATTTCAGGGTCACTGAGCTACAGATATGTTAGATATGTTTAGACATTTTCCCTGCAGATAGTCGGTCTGTGCCACTTCTTCAATTAATGCCCCAATTCAGCTGCGTTTGGGAAACTACTAACAACTTTTGTGAGAAGCACAGCTCATCTATAGACTTTAAATTCTGTATTTCTGTCAGTTTCTATCAAAGGACAAGGCTTAAGTTAGTCTCTTTGCTTTTGCCACGTAAAATAGATTTAAAAAACAAAAACACCTCTCATTCTGTGGCACTCATCCTCAAAGTCATTTGCTCCTACTGAGAGTGAAACTCTTTAAAAAGGGGGTAATGAATGTATACTTTCAGTTTTTGTAAAAAAAGGCTGAAGGATTTCCCGATAGAGCTGCACACATTTTTTTTTAAAGACAATTATGCCAACAAAGTAAACAGTAATTTCAGCCACAGATTTAATTGATACTTTCTTTTATAGCAGCAGGATGGTGTAAAATAGTTGGACTCAAAATAAACTATACAGTGGCCAAGTTTTTCATAATCACGTAACGTGTCAACTGGTATAACAAAGTGTCTTATTAAATGTGTTTTTAGTATTTTGTGGGCAACAATGGAGCTCTATGACAAAAAGAACGGGCTTTATCAGACAGTACTTGTTAGTATTGGATCGGTTCATTGTAGTTTTTTTTTTTCTTTTGATTTGTTGACTTTCATAAAATACACAAAATATCAGCAAAGGTGTGCTTTTTGAGATGAACCCTTTTTTCACCCACTGGGTCCTTTAGATCCGTGCCCTTTGGAGGAGCTGTAAGATTTCATGTTACACGTTTTCCTTTTGTAAGTTCAGCTTCAAGGAGCTTCAGAGGCTCTGCTGCTTGCAGGTTCAGCTGCAAATGACAGATATGCCTTTTCTGCACATCCTTCTCCTCTGCAGTCTGATGGGAGGCACGTGAATGCAGCAGGATAGATTAGTAATACATGGGAGCAATACAAACAGGCTCGTGACAGTGGATTTTGGCACAAATCTGGGCGAAGGAGCCATTTGAGGAACATGCTGCCCTCCTTCAACACTTACACTGTCAGAGGTGCTCTTCAGGGGGCTAATCTGCACGGTGATGTGTGTTTTATATATCGCCTGAATTTGCAGCTTAACAGACTCAAACGATGCTGAGAAAACTCAGAGGGTGCGTGGAAACTTTGCAACAGTCTGACTTCAGTAGTTAAAATCTGTATTCCACACCAATCTCTCCATAGTTCTTATTCCATTTTCAGAATATTTCATCATTGTCTTTTCCATCTCAGGATGTAACCTGTGGGAGCTCTAAGCTGTATTGATTATTCTTTTATCACTTTTAAGGTCTGGCAACTTTGAGAACATTTCTACCTGCAAATAGAGTGCCTTTAAAACATTTTTTGAAAAAAGTATATCAATTTATATGCATAGAAAGCAGACAATCTTTGGCTAAAACTTTGAGAGGCACACCCCAAACTCTCGTGGCAGATGTTCTTTTGCTTTTTCCTCCCACGCCCGATATCACTTGTCCTGCATTTGGCCTCTGGCTGTCTCGTCCCGTTTCCTCCGAGTGGCTTGTAGCACGTGGAGGAAACGGGATCATGTAGCTTTACAAAGCAAAGCCATAACACCACAGAGGGGTGACAGGGTTCTTATGAGTCATAATGGGTGTACTGTCAAAGTTACATTTCCAGTGTAGACAATAATTTATCAAGAGGTTTATCCTTTGCACATTTTCATTTTCTTGGATCAGCACCACGAACACAGAGGAAAAAAACAAAGCAAAGCTGAAATTAATCAGCTGAATTGTGCAGTGTACTGTACACATACAGATTCTACAGGAACCTGAATTCATCAGACTATAATGCTGGAAAGGACATGAAGATATGCTCTCCAATAAATAATCAGATTTTAGCTTTATATTTCCATTCTTAAAGTGTTTTTACTTTCATGTCCCATCTGTATGTTTTGATCCATCACTAAGTGATAGAAACTCGGCTGAATTTAATGGCATCTTAATATTGACAAAAACAAACACAGAAGGATTGTCATTTTCCTAATAATTTCCTGGGAAATTAAAAAGTTTTAGCCACTTGTGCTGAAGACTGAGCATGTCTGTCTGTTACTTTACTTACAAACTGCTTTGCATTTTCATACTTTATGTACATTTCAGAACCTGTGTTTTATTAGTAGTCAGTAGTCAGTACTCCTTCTTTTACGTCTTTTTTTTTGACACAGGTATCTGCACTTCTACTTAAATAAAGAATGTGTGTATTTTTGCTGCATCTTGTGATGATATTTGGCAACTTTTTTTTTTTTAGCAGAACCTTGAATATATGTGTATTTACAGTCGGCCTATTATCCATCGTAAATACTTAATGTGACTTTTACAGTCTTGGTGATTCTGAAGAAGACACTGAGCTAATGAGAGACTTTAGAGTCTGATAAATAAAAGCACACACATGCAGTCTTTTTCATGAGGCAGAAGCTTTTATTTTATTACTTGGAAATGGTAACGCCACAATCTTGTCTGATCTATGATCAACGCAGGTGATGGCTTCTCTCTATTTTCCAAGGGCAGAATTATCGTAATTATTTAGAGGTACTCTGTGTTGTTCTCTTGCTAAATTACCATTGAACTAATACTTCACAATAGCAATAATATTTACTTATCTATTGTTGTTTTCACAATTGTCAACTCCAGTCATCACTCTTCATTGTAAGTTTCATAGGTTTTTCGCATTGCTGTGCACATTCACACATTGATTGCAGCAGACTCATCTAACAGCTAACAGTAGAAGAAAATAAACAAACCACATTACAGCTTCAATACTTTCTTTAAAAGCCTTGTTTAAAATGGATGTATTTACATACCAGTTGCATCACTGATTTTGTCACATTCTGTGAAAAGATTTTATTATAATGGCACTTTTACATACTTCAATATTATACACAGTTAATACGAAATGATTATTTTATTGAATATGCAGTGTCATGGTGCAGCCCAGCAGGAGGCAGTGTAAAGACATAGCTGGCATTCAGGCTGGATATCCAGTTGCAGATATTTTTTATTTACAAGCGAGGAGTTTGCTCTTCACATTGTTCCAATGCAGTGTAAGGTCGTACTGCTCACAGGACAGAAAGTTCCAGTACATTTCCTGTTCTCCTCCAGATCTTGCAGCAACACAAATGGATTTTCTGCTTTTTTTCAGATATCGTCATCCAGAAGTTCCTGCAGCCTCTCTCCTCTGTTACTGTGCCTGTGTCTCCTGAAAACACACCAGGAGTCCAATTTTAGATCAAACAGCAGCAACAATCTGCACTCAGGCTCGAGTAAATGTGACAATTGTGCTGTCAGCAGACGCACCTCGGCCTGTCAGGCCTTGTGAGTGTCACTTCTCATGTGGGAGGACACTTGCTGTGCAGCATTTTGCTGTTCTCATTCTGTACCCCTTTAGTTTTCTTTCTGTTTAAAGCAGTGTCTTATTGTCTCTTAGCATATGGCTTTATCACTGGAGCATAGCCTGAAATGAGATTTGGGTCTGTGCCTGTCACTGGGTATGTGCATTACTGTACCTCCACAGCAGAAATGCCAGCACTCCTCCCAACACAAGCACGAGAAGGACGAGACACACTACAACAGCTGCTGTCCCTCTGCCTTCTGTATCACAAGGTGCTGTCAAAGAGAAGAAAGGCACCCAGTGAGGGGAAAAAAACACAGGTCATCTGACATGTTGGCCCTAAAAAGCCAAAAAGGTCCCCTGCAATACGTCAGTACAGTCACTAACAGGAAGAATCCTAAAATACCTCGACTGTCTTTGGATTTTCACGCCTCTTGGCAGGTACCAAAAATTGCATTTGTCTCGCCACTTCAGCAGCAGTGATAGCAGCAGTCGCAGTAGTGGCAGCAGTGATTTATTGATGGCACTGTGGAAAATCCTCTATCACTGAATCACCACCAGTGATACAATACACAGAGCAAAGTGCAATCAGGCTTCAGATAAACACAAGGCACTGCATAAAAGAGTGTGATTTTTGAATATCCCTGACACAACACGGTGAAGTGACTTTAAGTCTGACGGTAACAGGCATCGCCACCGCTTTATCCAGTCTACTAGCCATGACAAATAAGGATTAAACACTGAGATGATCTCATAATCTCTGTGGTGAATTAAGCATTCAGGTTCTTTATGTAGTCAAAGTAGCTCGAAAGCATAAAACACTTCACAGGTTTAAGTCTTGCATTCAAAAATTTACTAACTCACAGAAGTATTAGCAGCATAAAGTACTTTACTTCATTAAAATTTAAAGCACTCCTTAGGATGCTTGCAGAACATTTCCTTTTAAAGTGTTTTATTGTTTTATTTATATTACTGTGTCATTATTACTAATTAATTAATGTGTATGCAGCATTTGTAATTTTGTAACAGGTCGAAATGATGTAAATAAAGTGTTTCAAATGGATAGTTGGTTTAATCCATAACAATGTGTGATTTCTTTGTATGTACAGTATTTAGCAGGTTGATCTTGTGTTTCAGATGCAAAAATATTGAGAGATGCCACTTGAATGTAGCAGAGAGAGAAGCACCTTTATTCTGTAATTGAGTTTAGTATATTTTCACAGTAAAAGAACAGACAGGATATTAGATAATGGACAGAGCCATTATGATGTCACCCATCAGTGTGCGGACCGAGTTTGGCCTTACAGCCGACACCATGTTGGTTTTTTAGAATTTGGATGAGTGGGTGGAGCTACCTATTACTACCAATGACTGTGTGATGCCTAGCAGACAACTACACGACCATTTCCTTAACTATGTGTTCCTCTAATAAGAAGAGTGACTCACTTTTGGAGAGGGCCTCGAGAGGTCATTTGAGGAACTGCAGTTTTTAGATCTTCATGTTGGCTTCATAGTTTAAGAGTTTGCTGCCTGATTAAAAGAGGTGATACAGCAAAACTGTTTCCTATTTACACATTCAACAGCCTCTGAGCAAGGTAAGAATTCATTTAAAGTTGTGTTTTTGGTCAACAAATCCAACCTAATCCAACTTCAACTCTCTCTCTAGCTCTGTTCTGGTCTTCAACAACTCCTACAGGGAATCACCAGGATGGAGAAATTACTCTTTTTCTTTTATCCCCATGCTTTATGTCTTATTTATGTTCCTGTTTTAGTTTGATGCTAACCTTTTGTTTCTGTTCCAGATTTGTCTTCCTGCCCATTTGTTTTTTTCCCTCCCGTGTGATTACCTGCCCCTCCCTAATGTGCTGCACCTTGTCTCATTGTCTTTCTTGCTTTAGAGCAAGGGTTCCCAAACCTTTCAGCCAGGGACCCCCAAAATAATGGGACCAGAGAGGGGGGACCCACATCGACCCTGGAGGTGACGTATAACGTTTCATGTGCACATATTATTAGGCCTATGCAAACACGGGCATCGATACAACACAAAAGAACAACAGCCAAACAGCCATAATGTTATTTTTAAAGTAATTTGATAAAGAATATAAGGAAGAATAATAACCAGAATTTATACAATAATGAGTTAAATATGCAATTTTAAATTATTTTAAAAAATGTATTTGTTTTTTGGAAGGCCTTTCGCGACCCCTCCTCTGTATCTTGCGACCTCCTCTGACCCCTGCTTCAGAGTGCGTGTGTTTCCCCTCATCTGTCGCCAGTTCGTCTTGTCCTTTTTGTTCATTATCCCAACCTTATTTCCTCCTGTTTCCTCGATAGAATCTGATCTGAACTTTTGCCAGTTTTTGAAAGAGCCTTTAGCCCTAAGATTTGGATACCTCTGCCAGTGTAATTGACTCCTGTGTACTGAACTGGTTTTCTGATTAAACAGACTTCAACTTGCCTGCTGTCTTCAGTTGTGCCTTTTGGGTCCTCCACTTTGTAGTTCAGTGCAACAATTTTTTTCTCTTTAGCTGCTAAATGCTCCACTCAGTTCACCAGCTAGCAGCTAATGTTTTTGTATTTTCTGTTTGGGTTTTTTTTTGCAGGTAGTTTTTTTTTTAGAGCAGAAAACATCTGTCTTCAGCGGGAGACAGCACAAATATGAAGCTGTGTGAGTTAAAAACAATGAACTAAAACACGCTCAGTGAAAAAACACAGCTTACTGCAGCCTCATCTGTTGCAAACTGTGCTCTAACCATAGCCTACATCTCTGAGAGTACTATCCATAGAAGGACAGAGAAACTACATGCTGTCAGCTCGTACCTGCCGTATAGGTTGCAGAACTGTAGCCCAGTTTGTTGCTGACCATGCAGGTGAAGTGGCCACAGAATGGAGTCTTGGTCACAAACAATGTTGTTCCATCTTTGGAGACTGTTCCCACATTGCTGCTGATGGCGACTCTCTCATAAAGCCAGCTGAAGTGGGGGTCTGTCCCCCAGGCTTCGCCACAAACCAGCGAGGAGTGCGACACGTTGATGCTGACGGAGACGTGGTGCACTGCTTCTGTAACGGCAGAGAAAAGACGGTGAGGCGAAGCATCAAAAGAGGTGAGAAGGATGGAGCCGGACAGAAACAAGAGAGGATGAGAGGTACTCAGCCGTGGGCATCAGTCTGTTATAAAATAAGGATAATGGCTAATGGCTGTCCAAGAGGGTCTCACACAGAGAATCATGAGAGGCGCTTAATGCTGTCCGGAGAACCTGGCTCATTTTCAGAGACAATAATGAGACCTGAAAGTGAGGCATATGTTGGAGAATGGGATGATGGAAAAAAAATGGAAGCTGGGAGAGCAGATGTGAGAAGAGCAGAGCTGATGAATTTTTTAACTGTTAGAGGAGATGGATGAGAGTAAAACCAAAAAAGCTTTCACACAAAACTAGAAATCTACAACGAGACGGAGATCATTTCGAAACACAAAAACAAAAATTAAGATCCAGATGTTAAATTTGGTATCAAACGAGATCTCTACTTAGAAAGAAACAATGAACACTGATAGGAAATTAAAACATTTTCATTGTATTGTTTTTAAAATGTTGGCGATAAAACATAAAACATCTTTAATATCATTATCTAAGATTTATATGAGACCAAAGTGCTATAAAAAATGTTTTTTTGTAAGATTTTCAATCTGATAAAGAAAAGGGCTGCAATCACTGATTATTATTCATAGTTTGACAGATTATTTTGCCATTCCTAAACTGTTTCTTTTTTTTTTTTTATAAA
The DNA here is from genome assembly GCA_029783625.1 of Naso annulatus. Classification (NCBI taxonomy): domain Eukaryota; kingdom Metazoa; phylum Chordata; class Actinopteri; order Acanthuriformes; family Acanthuridae; genus Naso; species Naso annulatus. The sequence goes on along the minus strand of JAPZDX010000024.1, from coordinate 6,738,085 downwards.
ACGTTAAGGAATAAAAACAAACCTCTATGGCAATTTTGGGTTCTGTTTTGAGTTTTTTAGAGGTTTTTCCTCACCAGTGTTGCCAAATGCTTACTCATGTGGACTTTATTTTCCAAATGTTGGGTATCAGTAAATTACAGAGTGTGTTCTCAGCCTGCTCTAAACGTAAAGTGTATTGAGACAACTTATGTTCCGATTTGGTGTGGAATAAATATTTTCTTAACTCATTTTGTCTAAAACCTGTCAGAAAAGCCAAAGAAGCACAATAGGGGTTCAACGGAGGTTCAACGTGCTCAGAAAACACGTAAATGATAAAACTTACACCTCCATGACGAATGGGTAAATGTGTGATTTAAAGCTATTAAAATGGAGGATGAGGTAGAACTGTGTCATATCATTGTCATTTTTATTTAATACTGGCTAAAGAGCATCCTCACACTCTGTTTCAACTTGAATAAATCTCCTTTACAAATTTAATAGGTGCATTCAAGGTGATGTTGCCTCATACTTCAGTGGTGTGTTCATGTACCAGGGAGTGAGGGTGTTTTCAGAGCTTCTGAATGTGCTGGCAGAACGGTGATGGATCTGGGGTTTTTCTAAATCAGGGGCCATAAATGGGCCACAATTTCACACAGAAGGCCCAGATAAAAAACTAACATCCATGTACAGTTCAAGGACAGGGGCACCTCAGGGGCCAATCAGAATTCATCTTAGGCCTGTGCCTCTCTCGCCCTGCCCCTGGATCTGCCCCTGTGGTAGAGTGAAGTACGAGTAAAGTAGCTTCTGTTGTAACTCACCACGTAATGGGACAGAATCAATTGATAGAGTTCTACATTTTCTGTAAATTAATTAATCCATTAATAGATTAAATCATTCAATAATATATGTCATGTTGACTGAAGACTCAGACTGTACCATACATCCTGACGATGCAGTATGCAGTGGTCTTGGCCCCTGTGCGATCCGTCAACGTCACAGCGTACACGCCTCTGTCCTGTCCGCTGAATCCGCTAATCTGAAGCGTCGTCTTCTGCTGCTCCACCCTCACTTGGACATTTGGTCTTGTGCCAGCACACTTGGTGCTGCCGCTGGGGCACATGGCCAGTGTCACTCTCTGGGGATCAACCCCGGTCTCACGCTCCCGTTCCCAAGTTACCAGAGAGACTTCCTCCAAGGGTCCCTGCCCGATCCGAGCTGTCAGAACCAGACTGGAGCCCTGGATTACAAACACGGGCTGCTCATTGAGGATGTGCACTGACAGACACTGGAGCCCACACGGCACTGAAGACAGAGATTAGATCTTTTTGTTATTGCATGCTAATGAGAATACTGCCTTAGATTTTAACTGTCCTCATTTGTGTTGCTATTCAGATGACCAGAATCACCCCCTGCATTTCATTTTCAGCAGTGTTGACTGCTTGGAGGGTTTGCATTGTTTAGGCAGAAAGGGAGGGGCCTAAAAAAACAAATAATAGCATTATACTTTACCTCCATCCTCAGCATGAACTCTATGAATATGTATGGATGCTTCCTGTCAAACAATGTCAGGCAATGATTTATGGCGCATGACAGCCATGCCTAATGTGATATCCATCAAACCATATCAGTATCTTAAAAACTGTGTCAAATCTGCGGTGGACCTGGTGAGGCATACGTGCATTTAACCCAAGGAAAATTAATCACGTCTTAGCTTGATAGGCGAAGGATGGAAGAGATGTAAATAATGCAAGTGTAGGCTATAGTTTACAGGAGTTCTTTGCATTGGCGTGTCGAGGTGCATCATTGAACTGCGGCTGTGATCTTTGTGCTGTTAGAGTCAAAAAGTGCCGATGTCTCATCTTGCACACAGGAAGAAAAATAGAGAAAGAATATTAGAAAGTATTTTGTCTCCTTCCTGCAGTTTTAATTGGCTTTAACCCACATCATTAGAACGGTGGTTGCAACAAAGACTTACTCAAGAGAAGCAGAGGGGCAACTCTCCAGCACAGGAAACACTGTAGATCCATAACACCTGCTGAGGTAGACAGAGAACAGAGAGAGGAATTTGTCCATGACCTCAGCAACAGCGAACCATTTCCTCCTCTCTGCTGCAGCAGGGGTGCCACTACAGCAAGAGTAACAATAGCACCTCCAGAGAAAATGGGAAATTAAAAAGAGAGCAAAAGACAATTAAAAGAAGCATGTTCCTCAATTAAAAACTGTAATCCAAATGTTTAGGGTGTTCTTAATTTATTTATGAAGTATTCAAAGAGCGACAGTATTGGCACTGCAGACTACATCAGAACTTGGAACAAAACAGGGCTGAGACTTCTGCCAAAACTAAAATGAACCCCCTCAAGCACGGCAGCTACAACAAAAACACAGAGAGGAAACACTGATAGCGCCGCGAAAACACAGCCCAACCCGCTTGCATTAAGCATAACCTGGAATTCCCATTACTGTTTACCTTCAAGTTATCCACATCAAAACCCTCAGAGCGGGATTCACCTACCTCTCCGAATAAGTCCAGACAATTTATACAGCAGAGTCGGAGCTCTTTCACGCTTCTTTTTACTTCCTCAGAGGTTAAGGTTCACTCTGGGAGAGGATTTATGGCCCAAAATAAAACAACATATTCACAGCCGTTGCCATTGCATTGTGAGATATAATGTTGTTAAAGATGGCAGTTTCTAGACAGAAGTGAAGCTGTTCCAGGACTTTCTTCTCCTTTTTTCTCTGCTTGACAGGTCCAGTCAGTGAGTCGTGTAACTGTAGGCGTCACTGTGTTTTTAAGCAGTTTCCTCCCCTCTGACTCCCCCTCTTTCCTGTACACTAAAGACTTCTATCCACTTTGTGCTTTAAATAAGTAAACTTTCCATTGTAATATCACTCAGTCTAGCTCCTAACCCCCCCTCCCCTCCTCTGGCCTGAGTCCAAAGACATGCTCCTACCACAATACAACATGTTCAATTTGGATTTTCACACCACTGTTTGTAAAAAGATAAAATGCGATGGTATTCTTGTGAAGGGAAACCACTGACAATGTTGAAAGTCAGCCTCATGAAATGGGCTTTGTACTGCAGGCCTCTTATCCAGCATGAACACTATTTGCCCTGCAGACACAATACATTGTCTAGGGTTTGGATTGTAAAGAGGAGGTAATACATGAATTACTCCATTCTTGGTTTTTTCAATAATTTTCTCTCGCATGCAACTGAAAAACACCTTCGAGCATGTAAAGGGAGAATGAAGACAATTTTATTTTTGTTCCCCTGGGAAAGAGAAGTCTGTGTAAAATTGGAGGGGGGAAAAAAAAATCAACTTAAATTCAAACTTCACAGAGGATAAATGGACTGCAGATTCAGAGTCACATTAAAATTAAGTTCATGTTCTGGGATTTTTCTTACACATAAATCAGAATTTACAGCCTAGAAGAACCTTCCATCCAACAAAATGGCGTAATATTACCGGAAGCTCCAGAAGATCGACTAAATAGTCCTTCAGTTGAGATTGTTTTTCAGCTGCACACGTCTTTTACACTATTAGAGCAGAGAAACATAATAACATCACTTATTCAGGGGTTAGCTCAGCAGTTTCTCACTGTATGAAATGGTTCCTGGGGCACCGATGTAGTGGAAGATTTTTATTTTTTATTTTTTTAACTGAAAGTAAATCCGTTTGTATTTGCAGAGGGTTCAGAAATAATCACTGGAATCGCAGCTGTGTCTCCCACTGAGCTCTTTGTCTATAGAAATGTGCTGTTAGCCGAAAAATTACCAGCGGGGGGCACTGATACATCAGCTGAAAAATATCAACACTTGGCTTCAGAATTTTCACTTCAGCCTCTTTTACTTCAGCAGATGTCATCATATGCTACTGGTCTGACATGCAAAATCATTTATGTCTGCTTTTGCTTCATATCATTTCATACTCATGCAGAGAACTGAATGTGTAACGATTTTATTACCTCATGTAATTTCATCAGCTGCCACATCAGACCGTAGCTGCATAGTAACACTGTAACCAAGGCAAATAAAAATGACCTTCAACCATGAATGCTTAAGGAAAACAAACACTATGCTGAAAATTACGACAGTCATATCCCTTTAAATGCACTAAAGTCTTTGCATAAATTATCAGTGTGGCAATATAAATCAGACAAGGCCGAAGACTAAATTTAAAACAGTTAACATA
>JAPZDX010000024.1:6670804-6686003 GCA_029783625.1 Naso annulatus | reverse complement strand
CTTGTGTGTTTACATTGATTAGAGCTCGAGAAACATTACAATTGCCTGTAATTCACGCCTGTGTTATGAATGAACCAAACACACCTGCCCTGTGCAGCGAAAGAACACACACACACACACACACACACACACACAGAGGCACACATTCTGCCAGATGCTAGAATGAGAAGTCCCTTGAATTACTCGTGCACATTGTGGAGCTCATTACACACCTGCACATAGAAACACAAGTACACACACACACGCGCACACACACATACAAACACATCATTTATATCAACAGTGGCAGAATGGGCAAACCTGGGGCACTGATGGGTGGGAGGGTGGAACTTTTTACAGGTTATCTCCACAGAAGGAGACATGGAGAAAAAGAAGAACGAAAGAAACCAAGTGTTTCTGTTTCTGTGTGTGTGTTTCTGTGGGTGTGTGTGGAGGGGGGGAGGCAGAGCAAGAGAGGAAGAGGAAGAAGAAGAAGAAGAGAGGGAGAGAGAGACGGGTTTCACATGCAACACTAACCTAAGCCGACTCATTCCCTCCATTACACACGGTGGGTTCTCTTCTGGTCAAATTTGTTATTTGTTTCCAAACGAAACACTTCCCATTACTCTGCAATAAGAGCTCCTGCAGTCGCTCACTCGCATTGCCCTCTTGAGGCAACAAGCACATGACCAGCCCCTATCGTACATCCTGTCATGTAACCCGGCCTCCAGCACACCACACACCGTAATAAGACACTTGTATCCCACATCAGTGACTTCACCAATGCCCGGCTTTCCAACCATCTCATAACTGCAATATAAATCAGCACAAAAACACCAGTTGGTGCTGTCATTTGTGAAAGAAATCCAAGTTTCTCCTGTCAGTTCTCAACACCACAACCAATATTTACCCCTTGGGTGATTGACAGGGAAAATGCCAGGCGTGGGCCGGTGATTCAGAGAGGCCAAGTAATGGGAGTCTTTCTATGTTGGAGATGTGAGGTGGGCGACTTAATGACTAGGGGAGACATGGTGGGCGAGATGCCTCAATTGTGTTCGCCACTTGGTGCGATCGTTGCTGTTGCTCAACTGGAGGAGTGCAGCATGCTGTTAATTAGCCAGACGCTCTGTCTTGCAGAGAGGTGAGTGATTGACAAGACGCCATCTGTGGTCGCAGCGAGGAAGAGGGCGAGGCTGGCGGCTCTGAGGCCCGACATCTTTGCTGCAAGCTGAGGTTTTAAATACACAACACCTAAACTGAATTATATATTTTTAAAAAATCTATATGAAGTTAATATAACCAAAGTTCAGGAACAAGACCACGCAACTCTCTCTCACTAATTTAACTCACCTGATCCTCACTAAGTCAACCATCCATGCCTGGGCAGACCTATACAGATGAGTCTAACCCTTTCTCTTGTGTTCATCTCAAGTTCTCACGACCCCTCCCCGCAAACCCCCTTTTCTCATCTGTCCTCTCTCACAGGTTTGCACCATGACTTGGTGGCTGATTACCTCACTTCACCTCGCACTGGGGGACCCTCCCTAACCGAACTTCGGCAAACCACAGGGGATGATGAAGCCACGCGCTGATTGGGACGTGCCCCCACTCTGAGTCTTAGCGCCTGGGTTCCTCATCGATTCAAGACTCTCTTCGTTCCCTACACATCCCTCGACTTCCGACCCCTCCCCTTCATCCCCTGAACTCAACCCTCACCCATACATTTCCAGTCTTCTATTAATTCAAATAAAATCTGAATAAAATCTATCTATCTATCTATGTGTCTGTCTATCTATCTATCTATCTATCTATCTATCTATCTATCTATCTATCTATGTGTCTATCTATCTATCTATCTATCTATCTATCTATCGCAACTACAAAGGTTGATCTGACCCCAGGTACTGAGGTCAAGTAAGCATTGCAAATGTTGGGCGACTTTTCAATCAGCATTGACGCTGTTCAAACACCTGAAGTGGCCTCACGATCGCTGTTGACTTTCCTCGTCACAATCCTGTCCAGCATGCTGTACACTAATGCACTCATTAGCCGTGGTAATGGAAAAGCACTGGGCCTTAATAGACTTGCAGCATTGACTTTGCCCAAGAGAACTGAATGAGCCTGTAGATAGTTGGTAAACAATGGATAATTAGGATAATATATGGGAATTAGGCGTGCTTTGTCGTAAAGGACATGAGCAGGGGATTTAGAACAATGATAATCATTCACATGTAATTGTCACTCTGCGTTGCACGTGCTTGTCTGCACGTCTGCGCACTATTACATTTTCATCTGTTAACATATAATTTCATATAATTTTGTGTTTCATGCTCACACCTTATCTTTGTGCATTTACAGAAGCCCCAGGATACACCAAGTCAATAGCTGCTGACATTGCCACCTGCGAAATGATCCAGTCATTACTAATAAAATGTAATAAAACACTGCAGCCCCCGCCAATAAAACACTGCACCAGCCAACTCGTACGTCCAGGGAGCATGTTGGGTTAACGCTGTGTTTTGCAGCAAAGCAAACAACAAAAACCGACCTGGACTGACTTGAAAGAAAAAAACAGTGATTAATTCTTCATTCGCTGGATCTGAACCGTTGCTCTGAACACATAGTTTACTGAGCTGACATTACAGCTTGCCCAAATAGTTTCAGAGAAGGGCTCAAAATCGATGTGCAATTAGGGGTGTCTTGTATCAGGCATGATGAATTATGCTCTCTGTTCTAAGGCTGGTCTATAGACACTTGATCAATGCAGCTTCTGGGGACCTGGTAAGGCAGGCCGGGGAGCAATTGCTCTATTCCAAAGCCATTCAGTCGAACGTATTGATTAACCATTGCATTCTGAATTGAAAGTCTGTCCGGGTGCCGCTCTGTGTAGGGAAGGTGTTGCAGGAAAGACTACAGTCTGAGCCTGCACTGTATAAAACAAAGAGAGCAGCACATTCAAACCTTCTCCAGGCTAACTGTACACTTCTCTTCTTTTTCTCCTGTCATTAAAGCACCATTGCTATTTAACTAGATCACTGAATCAGTAATACAGAGCGATGCGTGTTATCTGGTCTAAGCAGAGAGCTTCACTTTATTACCTGACGATTCTTGGCAAAGGCACAGTGCTTTGTAACTGTTAGTGTATCTGACAAATCCTATCCCCTAAATCTGTAAGCTCTATATCACTTATGCAAGCCCATAAATTCATCTAACTGCGGAAAAATACAGCAATAAGATGCAATGCAATGTTTTGTACTGTAAACTAAATGTTAGATGTGTGAGCTCCAAACATGAACTTGATGGTACCTTATTATGAAAGACTCTGTTACCAGATCAACAGAGCCTTCAGCTGCAGGAGCCAATCAACACTTTCTCATCAGGGTGTGCCGAACATAATTAGGGGCCGAGCAGACGTCTTGTTTATATCACTGTAAACTCACTGAACCCCAGTTGGGGTGTTATTTATACACTTGAATTAGGCCACACTGTGTTTGTGATCAAGGCTATGTTAATGCGATTCATATTACATAGTGCAACCGTAAATAGCGTGCGGTGCAACTTCCCGAGAGAGCGTCAAAGTTTGGAAAAGCAATATGAGCGCCTGTCTGTCTTCCTCCTCTAAATGGAGAGTTCACTGTCTGGTTAGTGTCATCCCATCTCCCTCTGGCTCTCAGCGTTCGGATTTGCATTGTCACGGTGTCCTCCCACTGGCCCATCGGACTGGGTGCATCCTCGTCTACCCTCCACTCGTGCACTCTTGGGATCTGCCGCCTCCTTCCCCACACCCTCTCTCGCCCTCCTCTCTTGCACCAGCAGCGTGACTCATTTACATACATCATGACTCGTGAAAATATGTTCTTTTTCTGTTTGTACAAATGCCCACAGTTTGTTCATCACCACCATAATTTCCAGTCATATTGCCCGAATTCCCCTCCATCTGGACCCTTTACCCATGAACCTGAACAAAACATATGTTTGCTTGTTTTTTTTTTTTTTTTTTTTCAAAATCCACCCATACACAAACACTGACGTGCTTTTTTCAAACCCACATTGAGAAACATGACAGTATGTTATTTTTGTCTTTTTTTGGGGATGTTTTCTTCTGTTTTTTGTTCTTTTTTCATCAAGGACAGGTTAAGTACATACAGATGTTTTATGCCACTGACAAACCCAGTGGAAGGCTGACATGGAACAGTATGCAACTGCCAAACAGAGGAAAAGAGAATCAGCATGAAAGATGAAAAAGTGACACTGAGCACTGACCAAGCGACCTGCTCTTGTGCTTGAAATCGAATCCGTCATTATTTTCGGAGCAACGAGACGCATGCACAAACAGTGTGTGGTCTGTCACACAGACAACCTGACTACATTGCAGAGGGCAAGACTTTTTGAGCACAACATGAAGTGTTTTTTGATTAAGGGCCATTTAAACAGAGCTTCACAATCATTTCATAGTACTGTACACAGTAAAAGTACAACAACAGACTGGATTGATTTCACTTGCTAATGGAAATTTCTCAGATATCACACCACAGCTTAACCATATCTGATACCTCTTGCACAGTAGAGTTAGGGGTTATTGCTGGTTTGAAACAAAATCAAGACAAAACACATTCAGACACTTGATTCAGTACTGAGTTATTCCCCTTTAAGATCGCTGTAGTCAGGGTTCAGCCGTGGTAAACTCATCTCTCCGTGCAGGCTCGTTATGGCAAATTTGCATATAGTCACTGCATGTGAGTGGAACAATGTTTCAGTGGAGAAACGAGTGCCGCCGTGTTGAAACATGGGCTTACCTCCCACTGTTTGTGCTGTGCTGGGGAACTGGATGGATAATTGTGCCATTGGGGGTTTTTGTAGTGCCCATGCCTGCATGTCACAGGTACACATTGGAGGGAATACTGGTGCGCCGAGGCGAGGTTGTCCTTGAAGAGGATTCCTGTCACTGGCAGGATTGAGCTTGATTTATGGGGGCCATCAATGGCTGGCAGGAGGGACAGGTGGAGCCCAGGCTCCTTCACTTAGCCAGCCACAGGTAATGGCTAATTACATCTTTATCTCCCTGCGGTCTAGCAGAACAAGAACCGACTTACGGCCACGACCAGAGACTGACATGGATCCAAATCATTTATCTAGCCGGTCGGAGAGAGACATACGATGATAAGTGGACAAATATGCTGCAAATGTGAGTGTGTGTAATGCAGTTGACAGCATGAGAAAAAGAGTCCAATACATAAAGTGTTACAAATTATCAATTACATCATCATTCACTGCTCCCGGACTAGGATGAAATAATCCCTCAGACTGTTTCAAATGCGTTTTTAAAAAGCTTGTCATGGCAAAATAGAGCACATCACTTTGAAAACTTTACATCTTTTTTTTTGTTTGTTTTTTTCATCATCATCGTTCAATGTGTGTGACTTCTCAGAGTAAAGTACAAAAATTATTTTTCCCACGCACGGCTCATTACCATCAGATTTGTTCTTTTTTTTTTTCTCACAAGGAATTACTATTCATAGTTATTCAAATACTTATTAACATCATCATCATCTGTACTATTATTAACACCAAAAAAGTAAAAGCAGGTAACCTTGCAGAGGAAAACAGACACAGTGCAGGGAGGGGGAGGGAGGATGGACTCACAACAGGAACATCTCTAACCGGTACATGCTATCAACAAGCGACAAAGAGGATGGAGCTTCAGCTTTGAAGCAGAAGATATTGTTGTCACTCGACAGTCTCTTGCTGCTTCAGGGAACTGGAGCGTCGTTGGTGGGTGGAAGATGTCGTTCGGCGCCAGGCGACTTGAGGTCGCCGGCGTGGCCTCTGTGCTGCATATATTTACACTGGGGGAGGAAGACAGAGGGAGGAGTCGGGGTGACACAGAGCAGAGAACACTATAGCGATGCGAGGGGCGACTAGACAGAGCACATTGAACAGAGTGGCGTGGGGGGGCGGGTTGAAAAAGGTTCGGGTGGTGAAGGTGTCTGCATGCGGAACCTTGGTATAAATCCCCCTGTTACATAAAGGGGAAGTTAAGACCGACGCCGTCACCACCCACCCTTTTTTTATACATTTTGACATCATTCATAGCAGCTTCACTGCTACACAGTTAAAATAAAATAAAAAAAATCCATACATTTTTGTGTGTAGGTGCGTGTTTGTGTGTGTGTGATCAAAGGGTGACACCTCACATGGCCACCAATTGGACAATTTTCAAAGGGTCACATGACCGCCAGTACCACATTATAACTATAATTTCCATATATATCCACCATAATATTGTGATTTTATGTATCATTTCCATAAGGCAAACATTGTAGGTGAGTCATTAGTCTATGCAGTATATTACACAAATGATCGTCCAGTTGTTAGATTATCTATTTTCTCGTTGATCACCGACACAATAATCATTAATATACACTTTCTATCAACATCAGCCGAGTGGTAATAATGAGGGGAGAACAAGCTGAGGGAGGGACGTACCAAGTCAGACGGATCTGCAAGGCATTCTGGGACACACAAAGAGAAAGACAGACCGTGTGTGTGTGAGCGCGAGGAAGAGATCGTGACAATGATTTGACCTCGAAATTGAGTCGAGGGCGCTGAGGTTTTGGAAGGGGGAGCAACATGGTTGCGTGTTTTTATGCAATGACTTGATGGCTCCTGGATTAATGCATATTCTTTTTGTTCACAGTGATGGGTTCGTAATTAAAGAATTTCATTTCCTCCTTCCGTTTCCGCAGAGGGGGAAGAGAGGGAGGGAGGGGGAGGAGGGAGGGGGAGGAGGGCGGGGCTTTCAGGGACAAATCCAGGCGGAGCTTTGACCTTTACACCTTCAGCAGAAGAAAAGTGGAGAGGGAAACCCAGACGCACATGCTGACGCTCATTCCTGCGTGTAAGCCGGTCCCTCGCCCCTGTATGGCCCCCGGTCCTGCACGACAACACAGTGACCATTAAAACAGAGGAAGTTAATACACACATACAGCTACTAACACTGCTTGTAACAAGGGGTATTACATTGTGACAGAGATCATACAATTTTAAACACATTACAATTAACTGACCAAATTATTTTCAAAAACCTAGACATAATTTCTGTGAACAATTAAAACACAGTCTGTGTTTTTCAATTGTGATATGATTTTTTAAAATTAGAACTGTAGTTATTATACTACAGCATTACACTCATTACACCCGCTGAAGCAAATTTTTTCTTTATATGAAGAAAACAACAGAGCATCTGAACCTGATTTGAGATCATTTTGTTCTCACAATAGGAAAGAATAATAACAGCTGATACATTTGTCAAAGACATTGTTTACTTGACATGTTATAGACCTTCAAGTTTATCATTTTGACTTGTCAAACACAGATGAAACTAATAACATTAATGTTGGCTCTGTTCAGTTTAGACGGGCAAGCAAACAAACCCACAAGCACAAAACAAGCCTCCCCGAGCTGCAAACCTTAATGTAATGCAGGCATTATTAGTTTAATTAGTCTCACCTGCGTTTGACAAGTCAAAGAAAGGTCTATTGAAGTTTGTATGGTTAATCTGAGGTTAAAGAGCTGTGAAATGCTGGAGGTAATACGTTCATTAAAACAGACCTTCAGGGCTGACAATGTGACCTGTCAAACACAGGTGAAACTGATAACGTTAATGACAGCTCTGCTCCATTTACGGGTAGGGCCTGACAGATACGGTAGATACGATACTTATATTACCAAGCAAGAAAATTTGCCTTTACGATATATCGTCCAGTTTTTTAATGTATCAAATATTAGTGACAAAGATATGCAGTGGAGGCAGGAATTCTTACATTTTAACAAACTTTAGTCCAAACATCAGTGCACAGAAGAGTAAACACTTCACTTATTAATTATTAAATAATGACACCTATTATTAAGTATTATTAAGTAATGACACACTGTTAAATCACTAGTCCAAGCATTTTTTCTGGCCCTAAAAAACAATTTCAATAACAGCGGGTATCGGAGAACATATTTCCAATACAGTTCAGTACATCTGAGATCGATATCTGGCTGATAAAATTAACAAGCTGATATATCGGTGGCGTCATATTTACAGGCGCCACATATCCAAGCCACCAGTGGTGTAGTGGTGCCTGAAGAAGTGGGTATACTCTAAATTTATGCCCCCATTTTAAACAGTGACGTGTTATAAACAGTGGCATGCTAGACTGCTCTTGCAAATTTAGTTCATCCAAAAATGGGACCATAGTAGGCCCATTACCACATCGTCACTTTAACTTCTGCTGCTTGACTTAAGGGAGTAAGGAGGATCATTATGAACAACATTAGCCACAACAGAGGTGAAGATTTTGCAACCAGTCCTGGCCCACAGTGAGACCATAGAGTGAAACAACTACATAAATAGGCATTTTGAGAGAACTATTCCTTATTCCTTAGTCCATCCACACATTAAAAAAAAAACAACAATTTGCAAGTAGTCCATGTGAAAGTAGTTTCTTAGTAAACAGTCTCTGGGATTGGTGATTTGCAACAGATAGGATCAGAGGAGATTTAGAGGCAGGTAGCTATACTCAGTGCAGACTGAAAAATCAGCGGGTGTACTACGTGTACCTGTGCATACTCTGCACCACTGCAAGCCACTAAGGCAGCATGAGCCTACAAATTGAACTTGGAGCACCAAAATGAATAACAGCCAAAATTAATGTTATAAAAATCATCAGTGTTTGACCAGTAAAAAAGTCCACCCTATTGAAATATTAAACTCAATATGCTAATAGTCATTAAATGCTCTCTTGATAACCTTAGAATTGTTCTGCTTAAAGCAAAAAAAAAAAAAAAAAGAGTCAATATTATTCGAACAGTGTATTTAGAACGCGAAATTACATCACGATTAAGAGGACAATTGCAAGAAAACCTTAATAAACCCTCACTTCCTGATTTGTGCCATTAGGCGGTCGAGTAGATTTTCCAAAATCTAACTTGGTGGCTTTTAATGTGACAGTGCAGAGTGGAGGCTGGTGCAGGTTGCCAGTGGTCTCAGTAATGGCCTCATTGCTTGAGGGTAATTACAATAATGTGCCAATTTTGACGTGATAGTGGGTTGTTGATGTTAAAATGCTACATGTGGCACCTTTTAAAATGGTGAACACAGAGGCACAAAAGCAGGGAAACAAAGTCAGCAGAGGCAATGACAGTGAGGGACAGGGCATGAATAGAAATGCCACAAAAGTATCCGATTATGGTCCGATTTTCTGTGCGTGGTCCAGAACAGAAAGGAGTTTGTTGTGTTCTAATGATGGCAGGAGAAGATTAGGGAGGAAAGAGGAGACAGAAGGACAGATGATGGAGAGATAGGCTGACAGACGAGGCAGCGGTGGAGGAAAAAGAAAGCGGGAAGATGTATGGGTCTGACGGGGGAGTGAGTCATTGAAGGGAGACTGGCCGAGATAATGGGTAAAGGAATGAAAGAAGAAAGGGGATAGATGAAGGACTCACTTAAGATGGTAATGCCGAATGCACTGAAGGGGAGGAGGGTGGGTGACGGGAAATAGAAGGGTAGGAAATCGCTCATTGGGGACAGTTAATGTGAATTGGGCTTGGAGTGAAATGACAACTTCTTGCCTAACGGGACAGAGCAGAGCGACGCTCTGTGTGTGTGCATGCATGAATGTGTACGGACAAGAGATGGAGGGTGAGAGCGTGAACGAAAGAGAGAGAGAGAGAGAGAGAGAGAGAGAGAGAGAGAGAGAGAGATGGTAATATAGGCAAGCAAAGCTTTAATGGGGCGGAGAATAACGAAAATGGGGAGAAGGAGGGAGGAGTGCGCTAAGAAAATGCTGTGCTGTGTGCCGAGCAAGAATGAGACGAGGCGAAAAGGGAAAAACAGAACATCAACGCATATGTGTCTTTTCTTGGTAGTGTGTCACTTCTGTTCAGACACTTGCATGTGATTGATAGTCACATGAGGTAAAAGTGGGCATAATTTTGTACTATTGAAAGCTTGGGTTTGCACATACACATACGTACATTGTGTCACTGTGTGCATGCACCTGTGTGCAGCTCTGTGTGATAACTTACGAAACAGCAGCATGCTGGCGTTGGAAGCCCCCAGACGGTTTGAGGCAAAGCAGGTGTAGTTGCCAAAGTGTTTCTCTGTCACATTGGTGAACAGCAACAGGGAGCGCGTCTTCTCGTTTTTGATCCTCAGGGTGTTGTCACTCTCTACCGGCCTGGGTGGTAGTGATGGGGGAGCAGGAGCGATGGAAGGAAGCAGGAGGAAACAGAGGAAAAGAGTGTGACAGGGAAAGTGAGATAGCACAACATTAACATCACACCTGGTGACTCAGCCAGCCTGAGAGGCTTTTTTCTCACTTTTGTCTCTCCAGAGACAACCAATACAGCACGGTCCCCCCTCTGCACACATCGGCTCTGTCTCACCTTGTACTAATAGTGAAATCTAACAGTCCATAAATAACAGAAACCTCCTGCTGGGGCCCATTATACTCTATTAACAGCTCTCTGTGGCTGGCAAAAGCTTGTCTAAGTACTTCTGCATCTCACTTTGCCGGATGCCAAATCACTCTCCCTCTTCTCAACTCTTTGGGACCTTTTACAAACTTGGAAGGACAGATTATGTGTGGGTAATAGAGAGCAAATAGGTTTTCAACAAGCTAATATTTCTCCAGGGATGGAAAAACATACATGATTATCTAAGACCAATACTGGTGTCAGAGGTTAGGCGAATGGACGGCGGCCAAGACTATGTCCAAGATGTGCTGGCCGAATCTGAAAATGCTATTTATGTGTGAAAATTGCCAGCATTTGGGGTCATTTTTGACAAAATATCCGTCCATGCTGAAATGCCAAACAAAGATCGCCTTTTCAACCTCTTTTGGGTTGTGAGGCAACAAATAATCCCAGACGAGGAGCCCACACAACCCTGTAATTCTGCTGAGTCTCTGCTGATTAAATGTCTCCTCTGTTCCCTCCTTTTCTCTGTGATGATACTGTAAACTGTGTTTTAATGTTGCTGCATTGACTATTTGACTGTTCTCATTCACATGCCAGGTTTCTGTTATAAAACACTGATTTGAATTAGGCTCACACGTGCTACATGTTAACCAGATGTGCTGTTATCCGGCTGCACTGGGACGTTAAGTCTATGTCAACCAAAAATCAAAATACAGTTCAATGCAGCCACAAATAAGTGTGTGGTGTTTACAGGATGAGTTAAAAGGAGAAGTTGTGGAGGCGCCCCAGTGGCTCAGTTGGTAGAGCGGGCGCCCCGTGTACAGAGGTTTTGTCCTCGTTGCAGCTGCCTCGAGACTGATTTCACCCTGTGGCCCTTTGCTGCATGTCATTCCCTCTCTCTCACCCCCATTTCCTGTTCAATCCTTCAGCTGTCCTATTAATAAAGGCACAAAGAGCCCAAAAAATATCTTTAAAGAAGACGGGGAAAAGAAAGAAAAGTTGTGTTCTCCACTTAACCCCAAAGTGAGTCGAAGCAGAGCTAGATCATTGCTTAAGAAGTTCAGTTTTTCACATCAACACTTCACTTCATCAGCACTACTGATTTAAAAGACCTTGACTTGACTGTCACAGAGTAGATAATAACTGTACAGCAGGAGGAATAATATATATGCTTTTGTAGTAATGTGCAGCACTTAGCTGTGTATATAACACATGGGAACTCTGCGTTTTAGTTTTGACCCCTTGAGATTGCTGTAGCATATCAGTGTCTTGTCTATAGGGGAGTGCATGTGCTGTTTTATTTTAAGCATTGTGAAGCAAAGTGTATCATTTGTTAAGATAATATTATCAAAGATGAGCTGCTATTTACAGGACTTTATTGCATTAAAGTTAATTCTCATTTATGTGGTGGCATGGAGCTAACACACTAAGCATTATATGAGTAACATAACCAACATTATATTATTACATTATTATATTATAATAATATTATATTATATATTTACATACAAAATCAGTGCAGGACTTACAGAATCTATTTCGCCTGTTGTGGGTAAAGAATCAGCATACTTCAGCAAACAGCGTATGGAATCTTTTTTAGCTGACTTAACGTGGACACGGCCAAAGAAACGAGCGCTGAACTCTCTGGCGTCTCACCTGTGGTCGTCTCTGTACCACTCAAAGGCAGCTGGTGGGACCGCCATGGCTTCACAGCGCAGGATGGCTGTCTTACCCAAATGGGCTGGCGTGTTCTTCATGTCTGTGATCATGGGAGGATCTGTCAGAGTTAACGAGGGAGAAAAAAATGGACAAACAGAAGGAGGGAATTCAGCGATTAGCGTACATCTGCCTTCACAGAGAAGTCAAGTCAGGTCAGCCCGCGGCTGCAAACAAGGTGGAAAAAACCCTGAGGAAAACAAAATTACCATAATAATGCATCGACATTATTTACATATATCATCACTACATCATTGTGCTGCAACATGGCAGGTCCAGTGTGAGCTGAATTCTCACTCTTGTGATGTTGTGCAGTGCAGAGAGGGATACTTACAGTTAACTGTGACCGTGACCTTGCGCTGATCGGGCGGAGCCACTCCGTTGTGGGTGATGCATTCGTAGTCCTCGGCCTGCTGCCGTTTAATTTCTGTGATGTCGAGGAACTCCCCCTCACTCACCAACCCATCTATTGACATGAGAAGGAGGTCAAAGGTCACTGTATATCACATGCAAGGAAACCCAAGCTACTGATTTAGGGTTTACTAGCTGCAGGTGGACTGACACTGAACATACAGCTGATGTGATTTAAATGCATGGGAGGGCATGGATGCATAAATCAGATGACAAGATGTAATTCACATGTATAGAATATTTTATTGAAAGGTGACGCATATGGCTGGGTGATAGGGCGGAAATCAATACTGTGATATGCCTGTTACTATTGATTGCAAATGTATGTGCATCACAAAGCAAAACTCCTTAAAAATACACAATCAGTGTATAATGAAATGAATTGTGCTCCTTCCTTTTTTTATTTTGCTTATTTCTAATTAAACTTTATTGCTCAGAACAAAGAAAACAACAACATGTAATTAATAAGAACGCAATTCCACAGAGAAAAATTATGACACGATGCCATCAACAAAACAAAATAACATATCTGTAATCAAGACAAACTGATTATGTTTCAATTATATTTGTCTCATGACCCAAACTGAGAGCCCCAAGCTGGTTTCCTTAGTAAAGTGATGTTTGCTTAGATGCAAAGTAAATACACATGATTTGACAGCAGTGACACCATTACTTTCACAGCGTCAGGGGAAATTGTAAGCTTTCCTTCCAAGCAGTGAATACACCAGGGGGTGACGGCTTACTCACTACATTACATAGTGAGAAAAATATTTGGCTCTTATTTGATGTTGACAAACTCCCAGGTGCCCCCAAAACCAAATTAGTCAGTCTCCCACTTTTCACTCTTTTTCCGCCGGCGACAAACAGCCACAGAATCTCTTCAGAGGGGAGAGTCGAAGGGACGGGCTACAAGTTATTGCTCCTTCATGTGAGGGAATGGATGTTGGGGGGTGTTATTGGATTGACGGTGGTGGAGAGAGAATGAGAGCAGAGAGAGAGAAGAAGAATGAGAGGGAGGGAGCAACCCCCCACCCGCCCCTCCTCCTCCCAGCAAGTCTTAGCAGCCGGCTGTCTCACAGCATCCAAAACCATTAGGCCTTTTTTCTCCCCTTTACTCCATTAAAGAAGTCAGACAGTGGAACACGACATAATATATAATCTCACCACTAACAAGGAAATCCAGCTCTTAAATTGCAGCTCACTTTTCCCTTTTAAAGCCCCCCCCCACCACCAAACATACACCCAACCACTGTCAATCAGTGGACCTTCACTTCCCCCTCACAAACACACAAACGGCTCCCGAGCACGTTTGTGAGCAACACCGACGCAAACACACACACAAAAGACACTAAACGCCATGATTATTCCTGTCAGAGATTAGCGCGGCGGTTCTAATTGAAGATTATACTGGAGGATTATTAGTGCGGCTACTGAGCTGGAGACGATTATTTGCAGCTGCTGCGGCAGAGGCTGAGCAGCGAGCGACAGGCGCAGTGATGGCTGCTTGTGCCACCAGAGCGAGTGGGGTGCTGGGGAGGGGTGGGTGCAATGTTATTCACTCATTCCATTAGTCTAATAAATACAGCTCTCTGGTGACATCTCTGTCATGCAGGCAGAGCACCCAACTTTGCCAGAGGGGGAGAAGCTGTGAGCGCATGGAGGGGGAAAAGGGGAGAAAAAGATAGAATCAGACAACTTGTGCTGGAAAAATTACAGGCAAGGCTGTTACACATGACTTCCAAGAAATAAAAAATGAGAGCAACGGAGTGCTAGAGAGTGCATTACAGACACAGAGCGGTAATTTGCAAGCGATCCCGAGAAACAGACTGAAAGAGAAACATAGATAAAACGATAGAGGAATAAGAGAGAAACAGCAACGTAACGAGGGAAATGGATGGATGTCAAGTTGGGTATTTGATGTGTGTCGGTTCTTTCAAAGACTTTTCACCCTGGCACCTGTGTGTGATGTAATATGACAGTGTGAAGCAGCCCTCTCACTCTCCCTTCCTTTCCCTCCCTCTCCATCCCTTGAGATCTGTGGACCGGCATTGCACACCTCTCTCCACTTTGGTGGGAGATCATATCTGACTGGAGCAGGCCCCTGGCACTCCTACAATGGCCTGTAAAATACAGCTCCATCAACCACTTATGGCTTTTGAAGGAGCCTGACTCCTGACCACCAGAGATAGTTGGATTGCCCCTGAGAGGAGAGGAGGGGGGATGTATGAATAAAAGGAGGGGCCTGCCCTGCGGTGAAACCTTGTTCAGTGTCCCCGGCAGCACTTTGAGCCTGACTGGATCATCAGGGCACTTGATTTCTCAGCTTCTCTTATCCATTTTCATTAGAAAAACTACCGTCAAGGCAGAGAGGCCTGATGTCGAGGTTGAAACAGAAGAATGTACAAGCTGACAGACTGTGAAGTCTGTGTTTTGGAAGAGTAAAGGGCTGAAATGTGTGTTAGTTGAGCTAAATGAAGCTAAAGCAGCATTTAAACCAGGAAGCCTACCATGAACTGGCGCTCCTCAGACATGCTTAAAATTACTCAGTACATCAGACACGTAAAGAAGGAGTTTATTCCACATTCTTAAGAAGCATTAGGTTAGGTTACATTAAACTTTATTGTCC
>JAPZDX010000024.1:6612082-6632103 GCA_029783625.1 Naso annulatus | reverse complement strand
CACACACACACACACACACACACACACACACACACACACACACACACACACACACACACACACACAGACACACACACCAGAGCACAAATGCATGTTGCATATACACATACACTGGTTCTTACATGCAAAGGTTGCTACTTATAGATGTAAGTCTGGATTACCAACCGGGCCGCGCAGGCAGCTGGTCTGAGATCCTGCAGTACGTGTGATTGTGAATATGCATAATTTAATTTAATTTAATTTGAACAAACAATACAAATCAAATGCCTGAAAGGGGCCCCTTGAATTGTTTTCTTTTTATTTTACTTCATAAATTTTATTTTAAAACTTTAACTACAAGTTACTTTGCAGATTCAGATCAATAATGCAACATATAAACAACAAATATGTTATGATAAATTATTAAAGGTTAAGATATTGATCACAAGGGGGAAATCCATTTGCTGCCCGGCAGTACATGAAGTAATTAAAATCAGACCTTCTTCACCGGCTCTAATTAGATTGATTTACACTGTAACGCATCAATAATAATGGTACATATGTATTATATGACAAAATATTTTAAGTCATATATTAGGCCTACTATAATGTGTAAGATGTATTAATACATTATAAGTTAAAGCATATCTACACGGTTAAATTTGAACATATTTTCCACCACATTTTGTAAGAAAACAAGGTTAAAAAAATGTCCGTTTTTGTTTTTGTACCAACACTCAGATACTTAAAAGCACCAGAATGGAAACTTTTGTGTTCACACAGGAGGCGTAAAATCATTCGCGAAAGTGAATAACGTGTCAAGTCAACATAAAGACGCGATTAGACACAAGTTATTGTTGGGCGGAGTGAACTGAGAGAATTGCGCGGCGTGAATGAAGCTGATTTCGCATTATTTGCTTCCTTGTGAGAATTTAAAAATCTGAACTTTAGCGACCAATTCAATCTGTGATAGCCAGTCAGCCTTGAGATCTTTTACAGTGACGTATGACATTGAGGAAGTAACGGCAGAGATTCATTCACTGGAAGAATGGAAAGAAACCTGTTTCACTAAATTAAATCAGCATGCGACTATAGATTGAATATTAATTGATTAACTAGCAACTCTACACCTGGGATAAAGGGCCTGAAGTTTATTTATCTCGTATTTAGTGCACTGGAGGAATATCCTGGCACTGATCCTTGGCAGCAGGTTGTTAAACAGGGTCCAGGCGAGCCTGAAGTAGCGCCAGCAGCGGCTGTCATTCAGACGCAGCAGGTGGTGGAGTTCCCTAAACTGTGTGTGCCTCTGGAGGATCCGATGGACCCTGACACGGCAGCGTCTGGATCCCTGAATGGGCTTTCTACAGCAGGTACAAAACAGCAACCCTTGCAATGTAGTCAAGCTCAACCAAGTCTCCCTTCTCGCAAAAATTCATGTCTTTTAGTACTCGTATATATATCTTTACTCGCGAGTTATTTGCGTTAATGAAGTAACACAAAACATTCTACCATTCAAACTCACCTGCAATAAATTACTTTATTCACACCCAGTGTGAACACACAGTTAAAGGGGGGTCATATTGGGGGCTCGATAGCACTTTTTCCCCTTGAGTCCCTTGGCATGCTAATACGGCCCTGGTTTAGTGTTTTGCTATGCCATACATGTTCTGTGCTGTTGCTGCATTTCACAGCTGCACAATCAATCTCATCCTGTCGTACAGATGCACTGAACACATACATGTTTGCTGCACTCACACACACACATCTCGGCCCTGCAGACACATAAATTCATAATAACATCTTAAGGCAGTCATCCATGCCAACGTAAACACATTTAGAGGAATCTAAGCAGCAGGAGACAGTGATGTGTGTTTGTATATTTGGTTGTGTGTGTGTGTGTGTGTGTGGTGTGGATGGGGGGCTTGGCTGGGGCTGCAGCTTTGGCAGCAGCCAATCTGCCCAGGCTGTTAGTCACGACGCTGTGACACCTCCAGCTCCAAGGCACTGCACGGGTCATTAAGGAGCAGCAGCACAGCCGGAGGATGACCACACACACACACACACACACACACACACACACACACACACACGCACATCTAAAGGCACACTGACACACATGAGCACAAAAACATAAAATATTATGTTTGTGTGCCACCAGGGTGGTTAAAGGGGACCGGGAGATAGATACAGCACATGGGACACTCATTCATGCAAACACACACATGCTATTTCCACGACCTTCCACCGGGGGAGCCAGCCAGCCAAGGGGAATCAGCTCTACAATTACTTGATTAAATTCTGAGACCCCAAAGGCCTCGGGAGGAGGCTAATTGAGAGGATGGGATTGCCGCGGCAACCCCAGTGTTGCTCTGCATCCTGACCCTTGTCACTGCATGATACCAAGGCCAAGCAGGACAGCATGGGTCCAAGATATGATCTCCAGGCAAGACAGAGTCACAGCGAGAGGGGTCAGAACTGGATGAATCAATGAGATAAGTGGATTAGAGTTGATTCCTGATTCTGAGGTCTTAACTTTGAACCTAAAGTGTGGTGGCAACAGGATGGATAATTGTGAAACGGTGTGGCAATAGATCTCCATTTACATCCCCAGAGAGTTGTTGTTTACCATTTGGAAAGGAAAAAAGCTTTTTTATAGCCCACTTTTTGGACGCTAATTGCACTGATCTATAGGTGCAATAAAAGATGCTGAGAAATAATCAGTGTCCCAGGGAGTGTTGAGTGGTTTCTCGGCCACCAAAGTGGGATGCTCCCCACCCGGCGCAGAAAGTTGTTTCTGTTAAGGGCAATGAAGGAGGGGGGATTAAATGGCTTTTAATTAAAATTTAATCAAGAGATAATTTTCTCTTGCTCAAACTAGTGAGGAGGAAGGAATAGAGCTGAGGCAAAAATGGGAGCGCCATGGCCATGATGGATTGAATCTTTAACCCTGCAGAGGGCCCATCTGTGGCATCTTGTTAAAATTTAATCGATCAGTTGATTTTAAACGAAGCTGCCAGATCTTCAAAAAAGATAAAGCTGCAATTATGGTGACATTCTTTAATTCAGCTTTTTCTTACTCTAGGGACCTTAGGAAAATCTCTAATAGGAGAATTCCAAAAAGGAAAACATCCTGTCCATATTGTTGCTTCAACACTAGATCAAAATAAGACACATAATGATAAATACTGTATGTTTGTACTTTGGGAATGAAAACAGAGACGGTTAATAGGAGAAAGAGACGTCTCACTAATGGTTCATTTCCTGTATCAGTGTCACATGGGTTTCACCACGGCCACGCCCCTTTAAGAGACTAGAATCAGTCTTGAGTCCAGAAATAAGAAATGAACGTAATCACAGATTATGTCCAATTCTTTTGCACCATCATCACAAAGATACATACTGGACCCTTTTTCCCTCAAGACACATGTCTTCTGAACAACTTGACACAAAAATGGCATTTTTCAGACACACAAATCAGGAGAGAATGAACTTTGTTCGACACCTGTCTCCGTCTCAGCAACACATTCTCGATTTGGGAACCGGTGCTTCCTGCCTTGCTTCAAAATAGACATAAACAGACAAAAATGGTCTTAAAATGGTCTTTTAGGTGAAACCATGAATTAAAAGTTAAAACTTACATGAAACAAATATCATGCAATGCAAAATCCATCTGCTTTAATCCATTCACACGACGTTATAACACTCCCAGACAAGGCAGTGGGATGATAGTGGTTACTAACTGTCTCCATGGGAGAAGTGACTCTGCCCACTTAGGGGCAATAATTAACAATCTTTGATACAATTATCAATGTAGTCTTCTAGAAGTCACACATCACTGGTGGTAATGCCACCAGCTTCTCTGTATCTAGCATCTCCACTTTGTTACCAAAAATGACCCGACCTTTAAGCAAAGCCTGATGCTCAATACAACTTTATTACTTTATTGACTTGACTGGCCTGGCAGTGCCGGGGCAGCACAGTAGATATTTCACTCTGAATGTCAGACTGATGTCATACATGCTCAGAAAGCTGGACCCCTCTTCACAAAACCATGAGCCATGTAATCATCTAAACCCCTCAACGTCCCCCTTGCTTGCTTTCACCCTCGGCTCTTTATGAAACGCTTGGTGGGGCTGGCAGCCTGCATTCTGGCTCGAAGCCTGACCACAACACTGCATTCTCCTCAATGATGTGGTGCAATAAAAGAAAACACCACCAGTAATCACATTATTATATTCAGGCGGCATCTGAGTGACTTATGTAGGAGTTGTGCGCTGGATGTTGCACTGGATTACATTGCAGATGAGTGTTTCTTGCCATTGTGGCTGGCTGTTACTATTATCACCTTCCTTGCTAGGAAGGACTGGGGCAGAGGAGCACATAAAGTGAAAATGTCACGGGGTTTTACTGGGAAGGAAGAGGTTTGGAAGGGGAATGTGGTAAGAGACTCTGGTGCACGGGGCAGAGTGTGTTTCTGACATGGTGTGTGACGAGGGGCATCGCGCCGACCCATGCTCATGAATAAGACATGTGCTAAGAAGCCTGCCGGGGCGCCCACTGTCCATTTGCCATTTGCACGCTTGGCCAAAGCCATGGAGGACGACTGGTGAGGGAGTGTTGTATGGAGTCGCTTTAGGAATACAGCATGCAAATACAGAGTACACAGAGGAGACTGCTGCATGCAGCTGTGCCATTTGCGGATTGAGATTTTGAGGTCTACTACACTACCATAATTAATGGTTGCCTGATTACATGGGCATAAAGAGCATGTCAATTTGATTGTGTTTTTAAGGGAAAGCATCTGGGATTTTGATTTTTATGGCTCTGGGTCTCAACATCACTCTCCTCCTGTATTGGCATCGTATCTGAAAATAATGGAAAATGCTCCTCATTTCATATCAGTGTGTGTCAAGCGTGCAGCATCAGTCTCAGAGACACAATAAAAGTAGAGAAATAGCTGCAGGGGAAGATTTAGTAATGCAGTGCAGTACATCTTCAGTGCTTACTTTGGATACAGATATTTGCCTTTATCATTTCCAAAGTTGGCCTTCAGCTCACAAATTGATGTCCTTTAACGATTTCCAATATCAACCAACATCTCATGGTCACAGCATTTGCACATTCGGTATGAAGGAAGCCTGCTGAAAATTGCATGGAAATCTGAATGTTGAGGTAGCTTTTGGAATTAAATTAAAAGCCAAATCATTATGGTTGTTTTGATTCTGTAACTCAGGCTGGCAACCAAAAATGGTTAATGACTTTCATCCGAAATGCATCCGACACGTCCCCCCGTGGGAGGTCAAGCTTACATCGATCCACCGCCATCCTCCCAGTCTTTCTTGTTTTTCTCTTTTTCTTCTCCTTTTCCACCCAAGCAAGGCAGATGGGAATCAATAGAAAATCAAGGAAAGCACTGGAAAATAAGTTGGTCGTGAAATGTTCCAGACTGAACTTTTACTTCAAAAGGAACTTCTGAAACAGGGGGAGAGAGGGACACACCAGTCACAAGAACTTTGAAGCCTGGGCCTTGTGGATGTGAAGCAGCAAATTGAGGTGAAGAGTCAGTGGGAGGATGCTGGCTGCGCGGATAGAGGATAAGAGGTCAAAAACGGTACAGATGAACGGGACAAATAAGTGATCTGCTGTTAACACAACCTGACACCTGTACAGAGAGGCTAAGCCTTGTTCAGCATTGCTGTTTTTGACTATTCTCTAGACAAAGGCTTGTCAAAGGGGTCTAAGGGTTTTTTAGTTTGCTGTTTGAACAGTAGTATAATGACTGGAAACACAGCACTCGTTACCTCCTCTGTCTTGGTCCTGGAGTTCTGATTGGGCTCTGTACAATCCTCCTGTACAACAGTGTGAAGCCTGCCTGCTCCCCTCAAGGCTTTCTTAAATGTAAACAACTCTAACTGGTTGACACAGCCTTTAACCTCCAAGCCCCATGGGTCTCCTCAAGCTTTTAATACACCTTCAATTGAAAAATGTGCGTTTCAGGAGGCAGCAGGATAGTTCCCAGGAGCTGTTAACCACTAACCTTGTGACTCACCGTGCCTGTTAGCAGAGTGGCACGTCTAAACCAACTACACTATGCCAAACAAATTAGGAAATAAACAAGGCACAGAACTGGAAGCACCCAGCTGAAAGCTCCAACAACAACAACTTTGGCTGGGCATTCAATTTCTCATTGCTACCACGCCCACACCGCAGCGGAGAGGCTAGAAAAGCAGCTGGGGCCCCACACTAAAATATCTCTTATATAATGAAGCGCTGAAATGGAAGGGAAGACTATTTGTAGGAAAGCCCAGGATTGATTGGGTCTGTTTACACAAACCTGTGGAAAAACAAACACAGAACTATCACAGTCTGTAAATCAAACAGCCCTCAGTTCACCAAACCTCACAGCTTTTTAACCCACATACAAAAGAGAGGAACAAGTGCAGCTCACTGTGCAAACAAGTGGCTAAAAAAATGCAACTATCAACAAGTTCAAGTGGGCACTTTATTTTTGAGGTCACTGGCACAAAAAAAGCAAAGTTATCATTCAGCATAACATAGTTTAGTTGGTCTAAGAGAAAACTTGACTTCTGTACCTTCTCTCTGCTGTGTGTTTCAGGATTTAGAGAATCTAGCTTGTGATGGGAGACTTCAGCCAATGACACGTTACTGCATGGAGATGATGTTACTATTGGCTGTTCAATGAATCAGATGCACACGCACTGTATCAGCACCTGAGGAAGTGAAAGTTAAATCCTGCAACTATTGCAATACCTTCTTTGCCTACAATGGAGGATAAAAAAAAAAAAACATTCCCTCGTCCCAGCTCAGCATGACTTATTATGTTTGTTGCGTGGTGCTTGAATCAGTCACTGTGTTTACATGGATACTAATATTCTGGTATTAAACCAATTAAGAAAATACTCAAAATGAGACACTGCCATGTAAACAGCATTTTCTGATCCGAATAAGGTCATAGTTGGAGTAAGCAATAACAGAATAAAGACGTGGAGTATTCCAGTTTTAGTCGCATTATTGTACAGATGTATACACTTTAATTGCACTATGCCGTCCTATCAGAATTTTTGCGGCGTTTTGCGAATGCGACACATAGTTTATGGCAGTCAAACTGCTTGACGATGCATACTCTAGGTTCCGGCAGCTAGTCTGCGGCTAGCTTCAGAAGAAAAGATGACTGACAGCACCGTTAAAAAGAAGTCCCAACATTTCTGGGGTGAAGCAGAAACCAATCGCATTTCGGCAGTCAGGCATTTTGAAAGAAATGGATATAATAAATGAATGAATGAAGTCAAAAGGTGAAACGAAAGCAGCATGTTTGACTGTTGCATTGTTGTTGTTTGACTTCTGGTTTTTAGGTCAAATCCTGAGAGAATATTGGACGTATGTTGTCGGGTGGGCGTGCGTCTCATGACTCATTAAGCAGACTATGCTCTGTAACATGTAAACAGGAATATGAATGGAATGCTCTTTAGGCAACTCATGTAAACACCTTAATCGAAATATTGTCTTATTTAGAATAAGGTCAGTAGTCGGATTATCGCAGCCCATGTAAACCTGGTCAGTGATCGGCAAGGAGGCATGATGACATATAGTGAGGACTGGCTTTAGAGGGGTGACAGTAGTGGGTGTGTGTGCAGTGTAGCATCTCATCTCACTCATCTCACTGTTGGACGGTGTCGTTGCAGCCTCTGAAGTCTGGGACGCTTTGCCCTGGGGCTACAAAATGCTGGAGGGGCGTCTTTGAAGAGATGAGTCGCAGCAAGAGGGACTGGGGTCTTGGCAAGGCTCACACATACGCGAACAAACCCTCCGAATAATGAGGTTTGTGGAGCAACCGACTCTGGTTTTGGTAGATCTTGTGGGTTTGGTAGCAGGGGCTTCAGAGTGATACCAGGCAGCAGAGAGAGAGACGGTTTTGCATTGTGTATGTTTAATTGAAGCTTGGAGTCTGATTTACAGTATGGCTCCAGTGTATTATAAAAGAAGTAAGACTAAATGACAGATTTACCTGTTAGCATGCACAAGGTATTCATGTAACACATATTCAATGAGATCACACTGCATGGCTGATGCACCACAAGAAAGAGGATGCAGAAAAAAATGTCATAGACCTGGATGCTTGGTCAGCAGGTCCCCAGGTTAGACAGGCTCAGAGAAAGAGGATGAAGAATATCAAGAAATAATTTGGTGGAAAAAAAAAAAAAAAAAAATCAAGTCAGGGGATAATTATGAACAAGCTGGAGAATGGTAAACTGCTGCTGGAGGATTGATGGAGTAGGTGGAGGTGTAAGACAGTCAAGGGTATAGCTCTGTAGGAGGTAGAACTTTGGAAAAGTGTGTAATTAAAGTTGATAAAAGCGGACTCTTCTAAGTGTGGAACATGGAAGGAGGAAGCGGACGTGAATAGATTGAGCCGCAGAGGCTCACAGGTGGGGGGGTGGGGACAGGTGGCAGGGTTGGTGATGCGGTGTGGTAATTGGTTGGCAGGCAGCTACACTGAGCCAATTTCTGCGCTCTGTGGCCGTTTGGCGTGTGTGTGAGTGTGTCAGTGAGCTGCAAAAGAGAGAGAGAATTGATCATCAGATTTGTTCATTCCTGTGGAAAGACTGGAGGCAGGACAGGGTACCGAGGGTCAGAAGAATTGGGCTTGTCTAAGTCCAATCAAGGGAGAACAAAGGTAAACAAGGGAGACGTGGAGCAGGAGCTAGAGAAAAAGTGGTAGAGGGAGTGTGGAGATGAAACGTAGGAGGGAAACAAGCCAAAGGAACACAGAAGGAAAAAGAAACACTGACTCATGGGAGGATTAGTGAGCCGAATGCAGTGGAGGAAAAATAAGAAAAACTCATTTACAGAAGCCGGTCGGAGGCATCTTCAAAGTTTTGGAGTCGATCACAGAATTTTAAGTTAGCCAGCCAGAATCCAGCTAACTCACTCCGAATACTCGTCCACTGAGAGCTAGACACCTCTTCCCAATCAGAGGGCTCGGACAATGGAAGTGTCATACGCACTTACAAAAATTCTGTGTCCAAGTACAGTTCACTCCTATCTTTCCTGCCCAAATTACAACTAAGTAGTGCACCACTGCTTTGACATGTCTTAAACAGGAAAGACATTAAGCTTGTTGAGATTTCTGACTTCTTCCACGAAGGGGCGATGGTCTGTAGTGCTGTGGCAGAGTTTTACAGTGCGATTAAGATTAAAGTCTAAGTCCATGACGAAAAAAATATCTTTTTCTCCCTTCTAACTCTGGCCACATCTCAGCAGTCCTTGCGTAATCCACAGTGCTTACATTAACTTTCCGTGAGCAGCATTATCATGTATCCCAAATGTCCACCTTTTGTTGCAAGTACAATGTTTGAGTTTAACCTTCATAAATATCGTCAGTTCACACCTTCCCACTCCACACTTTCCCCTGTGAGCCAGCTGATAAGTGAGCAAGTCTGAAAACCCATCTGGATCAGGTGGGAGGGAAATCCTATGAATGAACTGTCTTTAAACATATGTGTATGTCTTGCTTTAATGTAAAAACTACATTTTTGAAAGTGGTGTGCTATGGGATTGCACTTGGATATGTCAATCATAGTGATTTTGAAGTGTGGGCTGACAGAGAGCTGAAGAAAGTACGACACCACAATAGAAGGAAGCGTAAAGAGATAACAAGTGGGAAAAGGAAAGAAAAAACAGGAAGGAAAAAGGAGGAGACACTGCAAGTGTAAGCTTAAGCAACCAAGAGCAATGAAATGAAAGAAATGGAAAACCTTAGATGTTTGTCGCAGTCACATTGCAAACCTCTCCAGAGAGGAAGTGAGGTGAGGGTAAAGGAGGGGATGGCGAAGAAGAAGGCAGACATTAATATTGCACTAAGTCAAGCAAGACTTAGGTGTGAAAATGGCCTCCAGTTTGTTCGCCAGAAATACTGCCAAGCTATCAGCCTGTCCCCTTCAGGCAAACTTTCCGCAACACAAACAGACACTCATACTCAGGGCAAGAGAAAAAACTTTCTCTCGCAGCAGATAATCAAGCTGCAGTTGCATGGTGCTGCATTTGTAATGTGTTTTCCCATGCTTTGGGTAATAATTCCAGACTGAAGGATTCTCAAACACTTACATAGCCTTGGTCACTCTGCTGTCAAGATAATAGGTGAGACATTGATAAATCTTCCATGAAACCAGCAAAAAAGTGAGCAGAATAAATCAAACGTGAGCAGAATAACTGTATAAGCCCAGAGCGGGGGGAAGGGGCTTGTTTGGGAATTTCAGTGGGAGAGAAAGATAATAAACAAACACACTGTAAGACATGAGCAACAGTCCGTCTGTATCCAAGCACCCTTGACCTACATGTCAGGCCTTGCGGCTGAGCCACAAAAGCCTAGACCCCATTTGCATGGCAACTCATTTTGGCAGCAGATTCTTTGATGTCAATCAGGCCTCTTGGATGAATTTACACAAACTGTTCAAGCCAAATGAGGAGTGAAAGAAAGATGGAATTTAATGCTTGAAGAAAGAACAACAGAATAATTGGCCACTATTGAGACTTTGCATTAAACTAGCAGGTCTCCATTTATGAAACCCGCCCCCCTCCTGCGACCACCCCTACTCTTTTTACTACCCTTCCCCCTCCCATGACCACCAACCCAGTCTTTCAACCATCCCCCATGTCTGCCCCCTGGAGGCCGCTCATACTTCCTCTAAGTTTCCACTTTTCAGTGCCAGAAACTGGAGCTTGTTGCCATAGAAACAGCCTTGTATAGGAGGGGAGGGGGGGAAAAAAATCTCTGCCGCATTGCTCGACTTGGAAGAGTGTTTTGTATGTGTATGTGTGCATGTGTGTGTTGGTTTGTCTGATAGAGACCTTATGAATGAGTGTGTGTAATCAGGCACTTGTGAAAATGGGATGCTGTGAGTTTTTTTTTTATTTGATGGAGAGAGATGGATCGACAGAGGGACAAAGAAACAGTTTGTGCTACTCAGCTATGTCTAAGTGTACAATGTAAAGTCAAGCCTGCACTGCCTGCTGTCATTCTTTGCACGCTACATAAGTCTGTGTGGTTGTGTACGTTGTGACGTGTGAATGGTTCTGATCAAATTTCCTGCCCATTAATGTATATCATCTACATAAGTGAGACAGGATGTTTGATTGGTGACATCACATACATTTACTGC
This sequence comes from Naso annulatus, assembly GCA_029783625.1. Lineage (NCBI taxonomy): Eukaryota > Metazoa > Chordata > Actinopteri > Acanthuriformes > Acanthuridae > Naso > Naso annulatus. The sequence goes on along the minus strand of JAPZDX010000024.1, from coordinate 6,620,944 downwards.
ATGCATGGCAGGCTCATTACACACAACAGCCTGTTTAAAGCCCCTCAGCCAATCCCTGGATTGCTGTGGTGGGATTGAATCTGTTCAATTTGCTGCATGATTCCAAAGACCTTAACAGCCTTTACTGTTGGAAGGCCCCTTCCCCCCTCTCCTCTGGCTCAGCCCCTCTGGTGACTGTGGTGACATGTTGTATTAGACCATCAGAGGAAGGCTGCGGAGTCTCGGTCCGTGCCCTCCATTCTCATTCAGGCCCAGCCTCGGCCTCCCTCACCTCTTCAGCCGCTCGGCAGCCTGGCAGCCCCCGTCCTCTATTGATCCCACAATCTCATCAAGCACGTTTCCTTGAAGATGCAATTTCCACCACATCAACGCACGGGGCTAGAGCACTTTGTTCTAGCCGCACCCGGCATGTCATTGATCTAGTTCGCCACTTGTTCCCTGGCTCCCTATCCCCTCCTTTCCAGTTACGCCATCATTGCACTGCAGCCGTCATCACCTCCAGCTTCCAGCCGGCACCTCACACAAAAACAGGCACTCCCCCCTGCAACGCCCTGGGAAACACACCTCTACACCCTCCCTCCAGCTCAACGAACATCAACCCACTGCTCACTTTCCATCGCCGAGGAGCGGTGAACCATAGTGCCCCTGCAGGCACGCTCACACAGTACTTACAAACACACACAAAATGCCCATGCAAACACACACCACACACAGACACACACACACAAGTGCAGGCACATTCTCCCCATCAAAGCTGTGGCGGCAAAGGCCATGAGGGACTCAATGGGGAGGTTGATGGGTACCCGCATTCTGGAAAAAATAATTCTCTACTGAAGAGTCCCACTCAATCAAATCTTTGAGCATACACACACACACACACACACACACACACATCTCTCACAGCTTTCACACACTGTATATTTATACTGTACAGCAGATAGAATCACCAACATAAACATCCTCTGTATATTTGCTTTATATTTCACCCTTATTCCCCTTCTCTGTCTTGTTTCACACACACCCACACACTTTTTAGCACACCCACACAATTCTGTGCACAAAAATATCCACACACACACACACACACACATACACATTTCATCTGCTGGGCTTCGGCGGGGAGGTCATGGCGGTCTAAATCTGCACCTTGGGGCCTCTGAGACCTCATCCAATCCCTGCCTCCTCCTACTTTCACCATTTCTCCTCCTCCTCTCTCACCCCTCTGTAATCCGCTTCTATTTTTCTTTATGTAATCTTGTCGCGAAAGCGTTTCAGATATGACTAACATATCCTCCCGTCCATTTCCCTTTCGCTTTCTTCCACTTCTTTTTCGCCCTCTTTCTTTAATTACCGAGGCAATCATATTTACCACTTGTTTATCCCTCCCTGCAACTGTTTGAATGTTGAAATTACAATATGTTTTTTTTTTTGTCTTCTCTACTCGCATTCTTGGAAAAAAGGGAAAATGTAAGACGGAATCGTGGAGGATTTAATTGAGTGGGTCAGTAGCTCTAGGATGAATTATTAAATAAGCAACAAACGCCGCTGACATGCAGGCGGTAGCACTGGCAAAAATTCTGATTAAAAACACCATACGCTTGTTCTGCCTCCTCATTCTGCTCTTCGCCTTCACTCCCTCCCACTTCTTCTCACCTCGTCCGCCATATTGGATGTCAAAACTGTCTGTCACAGTTCTTTTTAGCAGGCAGACAAGACACAGACTTTGCTGCAAGTGGCCTTTGCGGCACTGATGCCAGTGTTTATTTTCTGGCGCCCACAATTATGCAACTCGACATTTGATGACAGTGTCACCTTGAGTGATGCCATGAAAACAGGAGGGGACAAACATGAAAGCAGGTGAGAAATGGAATAAATGCTGAATATTTTTAGGGACACACTAGACATTTGGGTGGATTGTATGTCTTCCTGATTTACCTGCTGCTGTTGGATTCCTCCTAACTGATGGCACAAAACTTCGAAGTAGACAACAGTGATCTAGCTTTTCTAACGCTCATGTATCCACAGCTTTTATAGCTTCTGACAGTGTTTTTCTTGCAGAAAAAACACAATGGGACCAATAATTGCATCATTGTTCATACACAGTAAAAATGGCAGTACAGTGAAAAATACCTGCTGTGGTTTTGAAAGACTGTACAAAAGCATCTGCATAACCTGAGCGAGGGTCCATTTAAAGGGTAAATAAGATGACTGCTGCTTTGATGAACTGGAGTCACGGGGCAGCAGCAAAATTGAGAATCATCAGCCGTGACACACACGGAACCGGACCATCATCAAAGACCATCATTGTTGACACATTAGGCAATCAGCACAGAACCCCCCTGGAGGTCGGCCTGATTACCCCATAGGGGGTAATGACATTTCTGAGTGTAATTAATCGCGTGTCGCCCGCCACTTTGCTTGTCGGATGCAGATCGTGCAAGACGTGCACACCAAGACCATTTCAAAAGAGACTTATAGTGACTGCTTTTCGCAGCTTGTGTTCCATTTACATCCAATTACCTGGTGGTAAGAGTGACACACACAAGCAGACTTTGTTTCCAAGAATACATTGACCTTGTTTCTCCTTGCTTATGAAACAGAAATTAGAAAGCCCCTACTGTCTGACCAATCTCTCCAAGTGTCTCGTTGCTGTGCTCCTCTTGGTTTTAATCAGTAAAAGGATGGGACTTGCTGGCCTGTCTGAGGTAATCAACATCAGGGGCCATAAAGCGATGCTAATTGAATGGTCTCCTCATTGTAATGCACAGGGGGTATCTCTCCTCATTCCTTTCTCTTCCATTCCTCCTCAGTCCAATCTGACTATCCCATCCCTTTTTCTCTTGTATGCCTCTCATACAAGTCCCTTGGAGACCCTCCATTGGCGCTGGCTTTTCCCACCGACAGCTCTAAGAAAAAAGGCCTTGTTTGAAGTAGATAGAGGAGCTGCTGAGAGAGTTTAGCCCCTGTTTGGATCCAAATTTAACGGGGGACTGAGGAGAGGGGAGGAAATGAGGGAAATGGTGTGTTGTATAAACATTCTGAGAAGAGCAGCGGGTGAGGTGAACATGCACATGAGTGGGTGTCAGTCAGTATGTGTCAGCTGTACAGAATGTGTGTCAAGTGTTCTACGTGGTGGGCAGAAAAAGACGCCGCTTACACAAGAGTTTGTACTGAATTTCACATTTATTTCAGAGATTTATGGGAATGTCGATTTGCCAAAGTTGCTCATGTGAGGAATTCCACTTTGGCTTAGCTGAAACTGCTATTGACTGTTTTAAGTGTTCTTCCCTCGCAACGGGCCCCTCACTCAGGCTCACACTGTGAATACCCACAGAAACAACCCGGGACCGTGACCGAGCACATTGGCTAGAACAAAAGGCCACTGATTTCATATCCAGCTTTGCAAATGAAAGGAATTAGGGTTACATCACGTACCACGGTATGATGGCACATCGGTGACTCACATTGAAGCAAATGTTGTGGGAGGATATGTTTTTGTTTTAGACATCGTTTGACAAATTCATGCGGTTGCATAACAAGTCCACTTAACCTGAACAAATGGCATTGCTCACATTGCCTTTTTCCACATATGGAGGCGATCCCCAGTTGAGAATTTTCCTCCAGGTTACCATGGCAGAGGGATGTTATATGGATAGGCATGCATGCCACTTTCGGAACCAGAGGCAAAGTCACCAGCAACGACTCCACAAAGCTGAACCACTGACACAGCACCTCCGGCGACAGAGCGGAAACCACGCAGCAGAGAGGCCGCCTGTGTGTGTATGTGCGTGTGTGTGTCACACGGGACCTCAGCAGGAAGACCATAGCATGCTACTGACAATTGATTTTCCTTAGCGTGTGCCCATTTTCACCTGGAAATGCAACAAAACTGTAATCATCCCAGTGCTCCCCATATTCCTCCCCGACAACCCCTCCTCTCCCCATCACCACCCACCCTCCTACCCTCCAGGCAGCTGCTGCTCAGGCTGCCATCTGGAGAGAGGCTGACCACCGCTTATCAGCCCCTGGCTCATCACACAGCTGGCACAGTGAAGAAAGAGAGAGCGAGGGAAAGAGAGACAGATGAAATAGAGGAGGAGAAAGTGAAAGAGGGAAGGATGGCAAAAGAGATGTGGCTGTTGAGAGACAAAGGGGGACAGAGGGAGATGAGGAGCAACAGATTAAGGAAAGAACAATAACCTCGACAATGTTACCACCAAATCGGGAGACAAGGAAAAAGAGTGCACACCAGATGACAAGGAGAAAAAGCAGAGGTGAAAGTGTGTGAAAACGTAAAAAAAAAAAAAAAAAGAACAAACGGGAATCAGACAGAAGAATCTCAGGGGTTGGGGTGGGCAGCTGGAGTCAAACCAATGTGTCTGTCCTTTATGCCTCATAAATTGTCTTTCAGGGCATCATTGTAGGGGCTATTGATCTGAAAAAGACAAACACACCCTCTCAGGTCTGGAGAGACCGTCGCTTGTTGCCTCTATTGATGATGTTGCCGTTCACTCACTCACTCATTCATTACAGTCCATTCACCTCTCGACCGGGGAAAAGCAATCTTTACACACAACCTCCTCTGTTGGCCTCTTAGCATCCTGGCCTACGCCTCCAGAAGTGCTAGAAGGGTGGGATGCTACAGGAGAAGCCTCATGGGTCTCCTCTCCTTCCATACCTGTAATGAGACTTTATGTTGCTGTGAGTCGCTGTGTCAGTCAGCTCACCCAGCTGAGGCAGCGCGTCTGTCAGACAGCCACTGTGAATCAGGGAGTGTGTCATGTGGGTTAAATAGTACACAGTCCACTGTATATCTCCCCATCAGCTGTCACAAAGTGCCTGACATTGACGAAGATTAAATCAAAGCCCCCTGCTTTCCTTTTGCACCCAAATACCTTGGCCTTGTTTCTGAATCTGAGGGCCTCTCTCTGTCGAATGGTGGACGCTGCTTGGAGCCGTGATTTCCCCGGAGGCGGGAAAACCTGCCTCCTGTTTGGCTCTGTTGTGTTCCTCCTCCTTGTTATCCAACATGTATTTACATCAACGCGCTGCAGGAGTGCTTGCATAGCACATCAAGACCCAGTTTCACTCCTGCAGGATTTCATGATGAGATCAGTGAGTGGGACTGGCGTGAAATTTAGTGTTTCATATGCTTAGTTTGTCTTATTTCCATGATTCAATCATCCAACTTGATTCTAAATTGGTCCGCTAGTGCTGGGATCTCCTACTGGGCCTGCAGCTGTGGGAGCATATTGAGGCTCAGTGGGCTAGAGCATCTCATAGGAGAAGGTTAGCTAGCACCAGGTGTGGTCCGACTGCCTCTTGAGGGTCTGGCTGGCTTGCATATTTCCCCTCAATTCCCATCCTTAATTACCAAATTCAACTGGTCATTTTGGATAATAACTCACACTGGCTGTTTAATTCTGTGTTTAAGACTTGAAGACATGTCCTAATGAGCTAAAAATTAAACAGTACCTGAACTTGTGTGCCCCCGCAGAGAAGTGACATTATCTCTTCTCTTGGTTACACTAGATCAGTAAGATTCTGGTAGTCGCTGTCGGAGCTCCCTCCTGTCTTGGAGGCAGGGATAAAACCCACTTGGTGAGAGACAGGCATGGCAACCTGATTAAATCAGCAGATTTATTTTTTCTGTGTTGGTCCCTGTTGTCTCTTTGTTCCAGTTTGCTTCCTTTCCAGAATGCTTCTGATGGAGAAGAGGGGAAACAAAAGCAGCAGCAGCAGTTGCTTTCTTCTTCTTCCCTCTAAAGAGATTATAAGTGCTTGTGAAATGACTTCAAGGAAAAGAGCATGGAATTGTCTTTTTTCACTTCATATCAGCCTGCAACCATGAGCTTGAGACAGCTTCCAGGGAGACAAAATGGCTTCAGACATTTTCGCCACACACAGAGTTGCAGCAGACAATGGACCAGCCTTGTTTTAAGCCTGTTACCCCAGCCGCTGCAACCATCTGGATGGTCTAATAGCTTATTAGCCTAAATTTAGTGGAGCAGTCAGCGGGCTGCTGTAGTGGGTAGAGTTGGCTGGCGAAGGCTAAAGGTCAGAGTGTTGGACGGGGCTTGTCTGCTAGGCATCCACGCAAATGATTTACAGTGATTCCTTTAATTAGTCTGTTCCAGTGTGTCATCATCGCCGCCATGCAGATCAGAGCTATCACACATGCACTGGACAGGCAACATCAATGAAATGTAGGCTTGGATTTACAAGATAAATCACTGTCATTGCTTCCCTTAATGCTTTCTGTACCCTCAATTTCTCCTTGCCGTTAAATACGACTGGGGACAGGCAGCGCCGTGTTGCCAAGAGTTAGCATTAGCATGGTTCTAAAGCTCGTCCGTTAAAGCTGGTGTTTCCTGATGCTCCCTGTCTCTGATGCTACCTGTTTCCCAGCCGATCAGTACGCTGAGCCCGCACCACCATCCCAGAGCTGTCCTCTGTGAATTGCGTCTCCAATCCACAGTGACTGATCCAATTCCATGAGTAATTAAAAAATATTCTGGTTCTGTATCGATATCTGGGCTCTACTTGCTCAAACCTTTGAAAGTCAATCATATCGCTTACTCCCCGTTCCCTCTGTCCCACGACACTCATTTCTGCTCGGTGGAAGTTCTAATGAGTTTTTGGCACAGCTTGGGCTGGTGCAGGAGGCGCTGATATTGGAGGAGACTTTGATGCCAGGTGGTGAATTGCTCTGCGGAAGAAATACTTGGATATTGTTGTCCTCGGCAGAATCCTATCCAGCTGTATCAACAAATGAAATTAAATGACTTGCTGTTTTTAGAATTTCAATTTATTTAGCTTGTAAAATGGTTCAAAAATAAGGTTGTGTACTAAATTTTAAGAACAATGTTTGCTTAGTATCCATGTCTTTCTTTAAATGACATTTTATCACTTCATCAAGCTGGATATTGTGAAGCCTACTTGGGTTGTAAAAAGTTTCAAAATGAAAGCAGCACATTTTTTGAGGAAAACATCTTGAGAAAATAATTTCATTACATTACTTTTTGCAGTAGGAACAAACAGTTCTATAGTCAACATGTGCTTCATAGAGTCAGTAATCATAAATCAAAATAACTGATACTAGTATTGCACTGGATAATTACCACTTCTGAGTAATTATTAGCCAATTTGTGAGAAAATGAATGAATATAGTGTTGCCCTGATAAGGGGTTAGCTATAAGCCATAGCTATTTGGATAAAGGGGATTTTCTACACTGCAAAGAACTGCATTAGCTTGGACATAAATCTTTGCACAACAATCCTTTTTGCGTGCAGATGAACTCTTGTCAGAATGAGGGGAAAAGGGGGTATTGCTAATTATAGTTATTAAATACATGCCTGTCAGTATCAGCGTGCTGAGGGGCAAACATGATGGGCTTACTGACTTATACAAACCACTTGATTTGCCAATTATCTGAGCAGCCGGGGTCACTCACACAGCTTCCTGAAAACACGAGAGCTGCAGAAAGAAGTTGTGATGGCCCCTGTCAGAAGAGGTCCTGAGCTGACTTTTAGTACATCGCCACAGCTGGGTCAAGTCACACTTGTAAACTTTTTAATGTCATTCAGATGTGTGTATCAACGCTCATTTCCGTTTGATGGAGGCATAAAAATGCGTGGTGGCGTGCCGCACAGTGTGAAGACGTGAATAAAAACTGTCAACGTGAGCGACAGCCGGCAAGCCCGAGCCGACGCATGACTGCACTCCGCAAACCACCTTCTGGGGAAAGGGTCAAATGAGACTGAAATCCTGACAGGATTCTCCAAGTCGGTGAGCTCATAACTCATAACTGAGGATCTTTTAAGGAAGACAACAAGGGCTGCAGCTGAAAATAGCAGCTAATGAAACAGGCCCTGGAGTTGTGTTGTGGAGGGAGTGAAAAAGTGATGTTAACGTGATGGGACACTTGATGGGATAAGAGTTAAAACAGAAAGCAAGTAGGAGGAAAATGCCACTCACTTTGTGTCTCTTTCTCTCTCTGTCTTACTGTCTCTCTCTCTCTTACACACCACCACACAAACACTGGCACACACATCAGCACATATTGACCAAGTCAAGTAAAGCAGTCCCGGTGTTGCCCTGGGTGCCGCCCATCAGGGACAATTAAACCCAGTGATCTGTGACCTCCTTGCCACTCCATGTCACTGGCTGCCTTTTCAGAGATGTACACACTTTCACTGGCGGCTACAGCGAGACCAAGTGAAGAAATCATAAATATCTGCAGTGACTTTTACAGAGTATTTTCTTTCTCCAAATGCTTTCTCTCTCATTGTCTCTTCATCTTCTATTCAGGGTCTTGCAAATAAGTTTCAGTGTCACAACCTCTTTTAGTGCAAGAACATAATGTCAAATCAAACAAATTAAAAAAGGAAAGCCTCTTTTTATGAGCAAGTACATCTGTAATTGCAAAGCCTGGGACACACATCTTGTGCCTACCTCTGCAGCGTGTCTGCATCGCTGATCTGCTGCGTCTCGCTCGATGTTCTTGTTCACACCTGCAGCCTCTGTCTCTGCTGCATCTGCTGCAGGCAGCACTGCTTTGATGCCCTGTCTCTCTACATAGAATTTTCATTTGATAATTCCCATTAAAAGGAAAGTGTTTCGTGTCATTTTATGATACATTTAATTCATATTGAGTTATAGACGAATATTCATGTGCCTAGAATTATAAAAAAAAATCTAGAAAAATAAACAGAGAAATCAATCTTCAGTTAGCCTTATTCCTTTAAAAAAAAGTATTTGCAAAGCAGTCTGTGGTTTCTGTTAAACCTACTGTTCTCCATATGATCTTTTTATTTCTTAACAAAAAATAGCCTAGTTAACTACACTGGGTCTCTTTGACT
>JAPZDX010000024.1:6538334-6553753 GCA_029783625.1 Naso annulatus | reverse complement strand
CCTGTTTAGTATGGTAATGTATGGAGATGCGGGCACGGGGCACTTTCTCCCTCTTTCCCCTTGCTTCGTCTTTAAGCCCCCCACATTAATTGGCATGGCAGAGGCGGCAGTCACTCGGTTGTAATCACTGTCCCTCGGAGAACCCCACTGAGAAGGATTGAAGGAGAGAGGGATCGAGGAAGAGCGAGTGAGAGCCTTTGGTCTTGAAAGGCTCGTCCTCTGAGTTATGTTATCCCAAGAGGTGCAAGGAAGCAGAAAGACAGGGTGGGGAAAGCAAGAGACGGAGATATGGAACTAGGATGGAAAAGAAAGGGAGAAGCCGGGGAGGAAATTGTGATGGGAGCTCCCCTGCTCCCAGAGATATGAAGGCCTGCAGATGAAGAAGAGAGGATTGGATGGAAGATTCATGTTGGGGATTATGTACGGAGATTGATAGATGGATTGGTGGGAAAAAAGGCAGGGGATGGGGGTTAGGATGCTTGATAGACATGTGGAAGATGAGAGAGGAAAAAGATGGCTGGGTCAAGAGAAGAGGACACAGGTCGATTGACGTTAAAGCTGCACTTGTTGTAATTTAATTGGTTTTCATCCTCTGTAAACTTTGCGAACTGAGAGAAAAAGTCGAGCAGGAACAGGCCTCTCATTTCTATTTCAGGAAAATTGATTTATTAACCATAACCTATTAATTTGGTTCATTTCCACCGCTGATACAACCCTGGCTGTTATCGCCTCACAAGTTGATGTTGTTACATCCACTTTAAGCACACAATTGTTTTCACCGCTGATTGCTGCCATCGCAACACGCCACGCTTGTAAAGTACCTTGAAATTGAGGGACTGCGTCTGAATCTGAAGAGGAGATGACAAAGAGAGCCTGCCAAGAGATGGAGTACATGCAGAAGAGTGGAGGAAAAGTGAGAGAAGAGAAAGTCAAATATAGTAAAAACTGAAGGTTTCTCCCTCTGAGGGTGCGAATGTAAATGCTGTACTCTATCTTGGTCAGGGCTGCTAATTGCTTTAACCAAAGGATGAGTGTGTGGTTAAGTGCATGTGGGTGGACGCAGGCATGCATACATGGATGTTTCCCCATAGGCGCAGAATGATGGATAGTGAATGAATGATGAAACACAGTGCAGGGAGAGTCACCTTTTAAGAAGCGAATGGAGCCTGCGCGCGTCAGAGTGCGGCCTTGAATCCAGATCAAAGCCACGAGCCAGGCTGTAATAGATGATGGAATTTAATCATGTCTGCTGCCTAACACACACACACACACACACACACACTCCCTCTCTCTCTTGAAACTACCATTTCTTTTCATTTTAATTTGCCACTCTGTCAAATTTTGTCCATCACTGCAACTCTCTGACTTTCTAGATGTGAGTACAATGACACAAGAAAACATAATTACATTATTAGCGTGGACCGATGTCGGGTCGGTCAGTCATGTTTCATGTCACATCAGTGCCTTAGTTAGCGCCCGCCGGTTTCCTTCCTGCCATGAGGAGGAGGCCTTTGCTGCTGAGCTCTGTTGTTTTCCTTCAGTTGGCGGAATAAATGCTGGGTCTCACTCTGCAAACCATCCACTACTAATTAAAAAAATTCTTAATGATAGTACCTCAGGAGTATTCTTAATGCCATTAATCATCCGCATATCCCATAGATCTCGAAACAAATGGGCAGCAAAAAAACTGAACTTTCCAGTGGTGGGAAGGAAAAAAAGTGCTTCATTATCATCAAGAGTACTTTTGCATTCATTTGTATCCATAACTGTTGCACTTTAAGCAGCAACTCATTAATCAATTTTACATTTGTAGCGATTATTGAACTCTGACTCAGCCATGAGGCAGCGGGGTCCACATGTGCAGTTTGCGTTTAGTCTAGTCAGAATCCTCAGAAAATGATGGGAGAGGCTGTGAAATGCAGCTTGAGCCGGTCGTCTCACAGGCAACAGAAATGTGGCATTGATGAATAACTGGTATCTGAAGGTAGGAATCTATCAGGGATAACCATTCCAAGTGCCATAGTTTGAAGCTTTGAGCATGTCTGCTTATGACTGGCTCACACATCATCTTAGCCACTCCCGAGTTCCCTAATGGATTCTCTGCCCCTGTCGTCTGTCTCTTTTGTCCTTTTTCCATTTAACTACACTAAAGCGAACCGCTCTTTTTCTCTGCCCTTCTTTGATTTATTTATTTTTTTTGTTTCCAGTTGTTGCCTCCCTCTTCTTTTTATTTCCCTCTCTGTCACCCATTATGGCTGTCTTCTGTCTCCAGTCGCCTATTTGTCTATCCCCTTCTTACTCTCTCTGCTTCCCAGCTTCAATTTCCGTCTCTGAGGCTTGATTCAGCAGTAATGAGTGCAGCTTAAGGTGGGGCTGGCCTGAGGTGAGCTGGAGAGAGGCAGGGAGGTTAATGAGGAGAGCAACCTCGCTTTTTGCCTGAGGTGTAAAAAGAGAGTAAATGGATGAGTGAGGGAGAAAGAGAGAAGAGCAAAGCGACCAGGGAGGCAGACAGACAGACGGACGGACTGATGCACAGTACAAGCGTCTGCAATAATGAAATTAGCTGATGCACAAATGCACTCATATCTGACAGTGTGAACGTCAGCTGAAGTCAAAAACTCTGGTGCTGGGTTTGTGCCAAAAACAGGGAGCGTGTGTATATAAAATAATAATTGTTTCAGTTAGTTAGTAAAACAACAGCTATATGCAATGAAAATTTCAAATAAAGAGCCTTCCCATTATCAGCAGTTTTTTAAGAAAAACTGAGGAGGGGATATGTCTCAAAATTCTACATGGCCCTGCAAGTTGACCTGAGGAATAAAGATCTAGAGAGTAAGGAAGGGTAGGACCTGGAATTGAACACAGTAACTGCGGAAAACAAAGTGAATGAAACATGTTTGTCTGGTCAAAAATGAACAAATAGTCCAGATTGCAGAGAATTTGACTGGAAGATCAAGAGTAGGTATTTTAAAACTCCAGTCATACTGGAAAAATACGGAAAATCATCAGTGGCAATCATCCATGTTGCATATTCAGTAAGGCAAAGATGCTAAATCGACAGTGTGTGCTGACTTGCTTATTTGAAAGACACAATTCTTACTGCACACTAGGGATGGGCATTTGAAGAAATTTCCTTTACTGATAATCGTGAAAATTAACGATCGATTATCAATTTAATCTTTATTTTTTAATATTAAAAATGCCTATGTCGGAAAATACAAAATGCAGCATGTTTTTGCTTAATTAATTATTTGTTCCAAGAGGAATTTATAGTCCAGCAACAATCCTCTTAGACATGGCAGTTAAGGTTCAACTGTTTAACTTAAACAACAAATATATGTGATGCACATGATGTAAAAACAGCCAAGCGCGAGCCTCTGATGCTACAATGCTTATTGAGCTTCTTAAAAACAATTTAAAAGACAATCATAAACAATAATGACTCAATCAAAAAACACTATTTATTTTTGTGCATCACGGCTCCACCGTGCTCAGACGGAGGTGACGGTGGGTTAACAGGAGGATGCATTGACGTTAACCAGGGTCAGATGTAAGGTTAGGTTACGTTGTACAAGTGGTACATCGCTGGGGTCGTTGTCGTGTTGTACTTACACACAGCTTTGCAGTGTTTGCAATGAACTTCCTCATTTTTAATTTGAAATGGTATTACGCCAAACTTTGCCTTGACTTCTTCATGTTTACGTTTAATATCTATGCCAGCCATGACAGCAGCTCGTAGGCAGCTGAGTAACGTCTTTTCCGTTTTCTCTGTCTCCTAAAAGTAATATCGCCCCCTGTTGGTAAGATGTCTCATTGCTGCCACACTGTGAAATTTTGATGCATCACTTCAAGACTCACTACGCAACACAACTTGTAGGCTATTTACGTTGTGTTAAGTTTGATCAACAGAAATTTCACATGATTGACAATATCCCTGGTGATCAGTTATCAATCATCAGTTAATCATGCCCATCCCCAGTGCGCACTCTGAATGATCAGTTTGCACATTTGTTTGTGGGTGATATGACATGTACACATTTTTTTTAAATGCAAACCTTTAACAAATCAGGCCCATAGTAATGGCTTGTCCACGTGTACAGAGGAGAACTGGGGAGATGTCAAGAAGGAAACAGAACAAACTTTGGATATGAACTAAACCTTGGTCCGAGATTGTAATCTTGCTGGGATACCTAAATAAAACAAACTGTGAAAAAAATAAAATAAAATCACAACCCTATGGTTGCAGCCAGAACCCCTCAGCATAAAACAATGGCAACAAAAGGTGAATAAGGTGTTTAGTATTCCAAAGGCTTAAGCCAAACTACAGTTAAAAATTGATGTTTTTAATTGATGTATGGACACCATGAACGTATCCACACTAGAAAAGATAGCTGTTTCAAATGTGCTTCTTTATGTTTCATATTTTGTAAGATTTGTTTTTTGTTTTTCACATGGCCTTGTTTTATGAACTGTGCGTGCATTCATGCACAAAAAAATGTGGAGAACGACTGAACGATGAGGCCTGTAAACTGTGTGGTTCAAATACAAAGGTTAAAAAAGAGATTTCCAAGTAATGAAGGTATTTATAATTTTACGATGATAAACTATTTGGCCATTTGGGACCTTCAGGATGACTGTGTTGACTGCCTCGCCAAAGTTCCTACGGTTAAGAAAATTAAAAATCAAACAAGAATGTGCTGTCAAATCCATGCAGCAGCCCACACAGTTCAGCAGCTCTGCCAAGACAAGGCGGGTGATGCTGCTGCTGTTGCTGCTACTTCTGCGGATGTTCTCCTTCATCCAAACAACCACTGGGGACAGATAATCTCACCATGAGTTGGTAATTAAGAAGGGAAATGGACAGATGAGTGGAAAAATATAAATAAATTAACCAGTGAATTAATAAGTGATGGCAGTGCTTCAGATTTAAATGTATGAATCAGACTAAAGTGAATAAAATTTACTTTTAACTGAAGCTAAATATTAACGAAACACGAAAAAAGACAAAATAAACTTTGGTAAATGATAAAGCTTTAGTATAGAATCCTTGATTGACACATTAAATGTCTGCACGTCAAGAGCAGGTTTGCAATGTTGACAGTCTGTCACTTTCACTCACCTATAAGTGATATCTCTTTTTCTGTCATCTTTCCATTTTTTTCCCTCCTTCTCATTTCCTCCCATATCTGCCCTTTTCACTATTTACTTTGTTTCACTCCCAAATCAATCTTTCTCATTTCGTCCGGCATTGATTTCACCATCTCTTATCGTTTGACGCCATCCTGCAATCCTCTCTCACTCCTTCATCCAGTCCGATGGTGCTGTTTTCCTCCTCCTCTATCTTGTTCTCCATCTCACCCGCTCTGTTTTCCACTGTGACTCATAACGAATGGGCCCCCTTTGCTCCGTCCTCTTACTTGGTAACCTCCGCAGAGGTGTGGAACAATGTCTTGATTGGATGTGGTTGGCACTGCTTAGCATTCTGTGCTGCAGAATCGGTGCCACGCATAAGATATTATGTTGGCAGCCAGCACTGTATTATCAACACAGCACTGATAAACAGTACTGTGAAGATGAGTTACCAATCAGTTAGGATGGTGGTGTCAAAGTCTACTGATAAACTCCATAGATTTCAATTTAACATCAGTTCTAGCAGTAAACATTTGAATACCTTGCATTTTAACAGCTGCAGTGCTGTAATTACATCCCCCAAACCACATGTTTGTCCAAAAAAGCAACGATATAAACTCCCACTGCTCATTAACATGTACAGAAGGCCTACATATACTACAGATTGTAATTTTAGTTATGCAAATACTCGCAGAGACGGAGCCGCTCTGGCGGCAGGAAAATCACATTTGTCGCCTGTAAGCTGCTGATTTTGGGGAAGCAGGCAAATTCACAAGTTGCACATGCAAGTTGTGTGACGCTTCCAGGCCCAAAGAGATTTCTTCCATTGAACAGTTTCATAGGAAAGTAACTGTCCTGAGCCACACATTCCAAAGCAACTTTTTTTAAATGTCACACACCAAGAACAACATGTTTCTTTGTTTTTTTTCCTGACGCTGAGTAAAAAATGTGTTGTGAGTATATTGTACAGCTGATTATTTTTGCTCTATGCAACACATGGCTTCCTCTGTGCAACTTCCACACTGGAAATTAATTATTCTGGATATAACTGAGCTTGTTTTTATTGCACTAATAACAGAGCATCACACTCAGCTGATGTTTTTAATATTCAGTTTTCTACAACTAGATTGAAAAAGTGTCTTGTAAAATCTTGCATGTGTTGTTGCAGCTCTGGACGTATTTTTAACCCGTGTCCACTTTGTTCCTCAGTTTGAAGGTAAGGTAAGGTAACTTTCTTTACACCTATAGGTAGATGTGTTTTACAGTGAGTGAATCAGCCTCGTTTTTACACACACAGGACAGGACTTAACATAATAAAGTGACAACAGTGCTCAATACTAAAAAGGTAGATAAGGCAAGTAAAAGCCAGATAAAAAATAAGAATATACCATGAGTCAGTAAAAACATGATAAACAAAAACAAGATTTAAAAAAAAAAAAAATGCCACCAATCAATAAACAACATGCTAGGCTAAAAGAAGATAAAAGTGAAATGTGCCATAAGTGAGAACAAGATTTTTATTTAAAAAGATTAAAAGTTCAAAGATCAATAAATAGTCAATAAATAATACTAAATTTTGCTCCTACATCATCAGAGCTGCAATTCTATGACTCGTCGATCTCACTGATAGCTGCTGTAACAAAACTATTTTTGTATCGCTTGGTTCTTACAGGCTGGTACTTTATACCTACATCCAGACGGGAGAAGCTGAAATTAAAGGGTGGGAGGTCCAGCTGTCCTCTGCAGCTGTCTTGTGTACAGGGATGGCCAGACTGTGTCTCTGTAATCAGCCTACCAGACCACTTCACTGTTTGATTCAAACAGTTTCTGTTTTTAAGAGACAGGTTCCAAAACCATGACACCAAGCAAAAAGATAAAAGAGATTCAATAAAAGCACGATTTGTGTGGTTGCCTGGTCTTTGATAGATGTATGTGATAAAAGACAGAGGCTGTGTTAGCTATTAAGACAAACACGATTCGTAGACGATAAAGTCCCTAAAATAGAAATTTGAGCAAATAATTCTCAAGAAAAAAGTGTCTATCATCACAAAAACAAACAAATTCTTAAAAAAAACCCACACAAAATGAAATTAGCATTCAATGCAAATGTTTGCCAATAATAAAGCAGGAGAAACGTGCTCTAGATGTAGCAAGGTGGAGGCTAAGGATGTGAAGGTAAAGGTGGTGGCGTTAACTGATGTCCTTGCAGGAGGCAAGAACTTGCATTCGAGAACTGCAAGAATTTTTTTTTTTTTTTTATCAAAAGCGTTCATGGTTTTCTGAATCTTAAAGTCCCTACAAGAAACTTCTAACTGAATCAGTTTGGATATTACACTGATGCCTCATACCGTACCTACAGGACATCGGCAAATGAGACCATTGGCGAGGAGATTGGAGATTGCTGTCTTTTACAATGTCTTTGCGGGGTTCATTCAGCTGTTTCTCTTTTTCATTATCTGTGGTTGGAAACAGGATATTTCTCTTTTAATCATTTTCATATTTTGTGTTAATGGCTGAACTGGTATTGTGCAAGTAAGTGGCGTGTTTCTTTTACTCTCTTCCAAAACAAATGCTCACGCTAGACTAGCACTTTTGTCCACACGCACTGCTACAACAAACCAATCAACACTTTATGAAAGTTTCTCAGTATCTTTATTACCCATGATCACAATCTTTCTCTGACCATCAAAATACAGTAGCGGCCAAATGCAGATATTGTAGAATGCAACACTGGCATATCAACATCTTTATCTGGCGTTAATGTCAGTGTTAATGAAAATGAACCATGGAACCAATCTAGATGTGAAGAACATGCATGAGAAAACATTAACTCAGCTGCTACAATGAGCATTATTTTTTTTTTATCAAACTGCTATCTGTTATGTAAGCTGGCATTTTAAATATAAGTTCTCGCAACAAACTTTTCACATCAGATGCAGTAAACAAGGTTGCGAAACGTTGGAGTAATCCTTGAAAATTAGATAACAGATGTATGAGCAGAGAGAACGGATGATTCTATCGTTCCGCCAAGTGCTTAACAACAAAACATGCGAGAGTTTCAACAGAGAAGGACAGCTTGCTCAAGTACTATACAGACTTCAGTTCATCGTTTGCCAAAAACTTCTTTGTCTTACAGGCTGCAGTACTTGTCAAAAGTAAAGTTACCAACACACGGAGAACAGCGGGTCAGTGGTCCTGAGTCAAGAAAAAGGCAAAAAGTCCTTCAACTTTTAAAAAATCTGGTGATTTTTTTTTTTAATCCACATTTACAGACTTTATACAGTATTTATGAGTCACATTGTAATTTGAGGTAAACGTAGTTCAGAATTTTCCACATTTATTTTGCAGTTTCTCCCCTCTTCAGTGTTGTTTTGTTACCATTCTTGTCTGTGTTTGCTATGTCCTTTTCATGAGTTTCACCATGAGTTTCAAGTCTGTGGCTGTTTTCGAGTGTTACATACTAAAAACTAAAGGAACGACCATCATGCCATCTGTTCAAACTGCAGCAGATAGGCAGGTTACCCAAAATGCATTTTGCACAAACTGCCAGCGATAAGGAAATTCTTTTCTTTGGTAGCACTTTACTTAAAGCATTCATCTATAATGCGTAATGAACATATTTATAATGTGTTATAATGCGGCTATAGCAATGTATAATCTTATTTAGAAGCAGGGTTGGAGTTAACCCTAACCCTAATGGCATATAATGCATTATTAGTGTGTTCATAATGTTTTATAATGTGCTACATCATTTCATAATGCGTTATAATGCATTATAGACAGGCTTCATAGAAAGTGTCACTTTCTTTGGTCTTTTCATTAAACCTGCTTTGGTTGTGGTGTTGCCGTGCATTGCATTGTGGGAAAAAGTAGGAGAGGTTGACTGGTCAGATTCCTACTGGGAATTTTCCTGTATTAGTGTAGATACGTAAATTTTTTAGCATACTGCAGATTTTGCTTGTGTTTACATACAGCATACTAGGCTATATACTGCTTTTTTGGCCAAATCAGCACACACTGCTAGTATAGCGTGCTGTTTCAAAAACAGCCTGCGTTTCTCCCTCTCTCAGTTGTCAGTTTGTCTCTGTGTGTTCCTCAGTGCTGTGTTTGCTGCTAATGTTATTCTTCAGTTTTTGTGCATCTGTTCCTTCTGTTTCATCGGTTTCTTCCTAGTTTTTACTCATTCTTATTTTTATTCTTATTCTTATTATTATAATTTTATCTTTCCCTCCCTGTAGAGTAAAAACTAGTTCTGTACATTTGTCCTTTGATGCGATTCCACTTGTTCTCACATCATCCTCCTGCAGCTCTGGCTCCGGGTCAGGCTCTGTGTCTCCCCTCACTCCCCGCTCTCATCTGCAGACTGTGTCACTCTTACTCTCCATCTCTCCTTTCTGATGCATCTTTTTCCATGCTCAGTCTTCTGTCAGAGGATGGGGTTGTGTTGGGCTTTTATGCACACTAATAACAGGGTGCTAAACTTAGGTGCAAGCTACTAGTGGCTGTTTACTTCAAAGCATTCAGGCTGGGATTGTTGCTAATATGACCGAAGATTGGTGTTTGCCTTTTAGTTAACATATATTTGGATTGAATAGTTTGTGTGTGCGGGAGAGAGATGCTCTTTTTGGCAGGGCCTGGTGTGTATTCTGACATAGGCTTTTTGTGAGTACCTCTTGGGGCCTTACAAAATAACTCCAATATTTATAAAAATGTCTCTTGGCTCTGTTTAATCCATCCAAAGAGATGGCTTCTGACACTGGAAAAATGCTTGTAGTCTTGAAACTCCAATCTGTAAACATCCCCTGAATGATGAATCAGGCTTTCAACACTACAAAGGCACACTAAACATGCATTCACTTGTTCAGTGCTGCTTCATTGTATAACAAACAACCATACAAGTACGAGTGAGGGCAGATATTGATTCCTTCAAGTTAACCCTCAAACTCTGTTAGAGAAGCTGCTAAATGGCCCTGCACACAAATGAGTTGTTTTTTCATTCTGTCTCTTTGATAGTTGTCTCTCAGTGAGCTTG
Source organism: Naso annulatus (assembly GCA_029783625.1). Lineage (NCBI taxonomy): Eukaryota > Metazoa > Chordata > Actinopteri > Acanthuriformes > Acanthuridae > Naso > Naso annulatus. Next base: position 6,543,591 of record JAPZDX010000024.1, on the reverse strand, counting down.
TGCAGCAGTTGCTTGGAAACATTTTCCCCTGAAGAAGTGCTGCGGTGTTGGATGTCTGATTGATGGAAAAATGAAAGAGACTTGATAAGCACCTTTCAGATTGACAGCTGGGCATGTATACAAAAACACATACGCACATCAACACGAATAAGCTTCTTGTAAGTTTGCAGATTTAAAAAACATTGGACTCTTTAATTCAGATTTTCTCCCAAAGAAGCTACAGTCAGCTCTTTGTGCAGTGCAATCAGACAAGCATATACTAGTGGATTTATCCATTTCCCCTCATCGCTCGGCAACATCCGTACAATGTGCCGGTCTCCGATGTATTAGCAGAGACCCATAATCAATCTGTGCCATGCTGTATTTTCTCACAGGGTTTCTGCTGTGTTTGTAATGCTTGGAGGGAAAGGAAGAAAGGAAAAGAACAGATGGAATTAAGAGGTGAGGGAGATACAGAGAGGAAGTTTCAGAAACGCAATCATTTCTGTGCACAGTTGAAGTATTTCGTCGTGATGGTGATAAGTTTACGGCGCATTAAATTTATCCAGAAACTCCTGAGACTTAACGCAGTGGCTTCTCAAATTGATTCTTTTCAGCTAACCGAGTTGCTAAGTGGAATGGAATGTACAATTAAATGTTTGATTGTTTATGGCGCCGCCATTCATTTTGCAGGCTGTCTCTCAAACCGTTTACCATGGTCCATCAATACATATTCAAACAGTTGCACACCGGATATGTTACGCTGTTAATGTCACGGTTCTGGTGCGTTTGCTTTGCACTTGGACTGATTCCCGGTAAAATTATTAATCAAAGTAGGATGTCATCAACATCTCTGTGTGATTATCACACACTTTTATGGGAAGATGACAAGCTTCTCTGCAGTTTAGTCGCATTTTCCTCCATCAACTTTGCCCTGTCCCTGCTTAATTCTCTTAACAAACACCCCGATTTTGCCATTAATTAAACACATCCTCTCCTTTCCAAGCGCAAGGGAACATTTGTCAATACGCTTTGAATCGAACTGCTCAGTGATGATGTGAGATCTGTCCCAGCTCTATGAGAGTGCCAATCAATGACGCATCGCCAGGCTTCTCAAGTTGTCTGTCCTTGTTGCTCTGCATCTCAATCACTCGGCTGATATCATCTTTCTCTCAGTCCCTGCAGCCTTTTTCTTCCATCTGTTTTGACCTCCCTCAGAATCTTTCAGCTCGATAGACATTGATCATATTTAATCAGAGTTCTAACTTTTAGATTGTACTTTCCAAACTGTAATATCATTACTCAAATGGCACGAAACAGTTTGGAGCAAAACTGGATGCTGAGCCTGGATGCTTTGTCTTGTTTGATAGAGTTGTGCTGACGAGTCAGCAGCTGTTATAATGTAGTTCACTGACATTTCTGAGGGAGACCAGTTTGCAACTCAGTGTGAATCTCATTATCATGCATTTACAAACTTGCATCACCTTTTTCGATAATCCATTATGGCATCACAGCAGTGTGCCACCTGTTAAGAGGTAGAAAGGCCACCTTCTCTGGAAATCACATTTTTTCTGAGTAAAATCATTGGGTAGAAGGAAAAAAATGATTCTTATAATTGTGTTTTTCTTACTTAGTAGAAATCCAGTAAATGTCCATCTTTCCTGTCAATTAGCCCCAAGCTCATTCAATTCTAATGAGGTTCTAAGTCTCTGAAAATCATTTTTATACACATTGTTTCACTTAAAAAGCCCTTTTCTAAAACCGCTTGGTACTTCAGTGTATGGACACACTACTGGCATGGCAGTGTTCGTCTGTAGATCGGTCAAATGAAATATCTCAAAAACTTTCAGATGGATTGCATGAAATTTTTTTTGTTTGTGGTTTCCAGAGGATTACTCTTATTGTATATGTTGTCAAAGAAAGTCAGGTGACTATAACAACGTTTGGAGTGAAATGTCTTGAGAAATATTGGAAGGGTTGCCATGAAATTTGGTACAACCATTCATTTTCCCATTAAATTGATTTAAAATCAATGTGATGAAACCCTGACTGATCATCTAACACCATCCTCACGTCAAAATTTTAACTTGTCCAGTTTATGACCAAATAACTGCAGAACTAAAGGCATTGCCATACGTCTCTGCTGTTGATCTGTTTAGTGCTACTTAGCAAATGTTAGCATACATGAACATGGTAAACACTGTAACTGCTAATATTTTCATTTGCATTCAGTACGTTTAAATAATGTTATTTTAAAAAATGATTTATTGTGTTAGTCTGGCTAAAACTGGACGTTTAAAATGTATTTAAACACGTTAGTCCGACTTTAATCATACCAAGTCGAATTTCTCAAAGTCGAGCTAACACACCCAGGTAATAAGATTGGGAGTTGAATTACTCCTGCATGTATGTGCCTTAACTGCACTCGGACTGGCCTAAACAGTCTGTGCATGATCGACTGTCTTTGACCCAGAACTCGAACAGCATAAATTTGTAGAAGAAAGCCAAGAAGAAAACAAAAATCCTGTTAGCAGAAGAGGATGCATGCATCTAATTTGAACCAAAAGTAAAGCATAGATATGAGGTGTGTAGTGCTGTAAAGATTTCCATGTTTTCACCGTTCCATGTGAATTTCACTAGCCACTTGCTAACTTGTTTGTAGCTTGTTTGGCTGACCGGAAGAAGGTCTAATAGCAACCAGCTGAATGGGGCATATCGATTCTCCCTCAGCTCTTATATATGGGACGAGGACACTAGCCTAATCCAATAAAATGGCCTAATTGAGCTATAAACGTAACTCGACTTAACTATGCATGTAAACGTACTGAACGCTACAAAGAGCATGTTAGCATGCCGACAATACCGTTAAGCCCAGTGCAAAATTGTGCCTTATTGCTTCTGGCATGTCTGCGGCCTCACAGCCTTGTTAGCTACATTTCCTTAAAGGGAAATGCATTTGTTGAGCTGCATACAATCCACTACACATTTACTCCTGCAGCACTGTGTTTGTGACATTGTCTCAAAATAAAAATAACTGTGCCTTTTTCATGGTAATGAAGTAAAAATACACAGAGCAACAGTCATTGAAGTCAACAGTTATTGAAGTGCTTTTAACTGCAGCTCAATAAGCTACATCAGACTTAGTCGGTCAACACAAGTAGACTTGATTTATTATTAGTTTGGGAGTATTGCTGACCCAAGAGGTAAAGCACGTGAGATTTAGAGGTAGCCCATCTATTATTTTCTTTAGTGCATCATCACTGAACTGTTTTTCTATTGGGCCTTTGTTTTTTTCATGAGTTTCGTGGCCACTGTAGGCTCTCCTACATGTGCGGATGAACAGGCTGAGTGGAGGGATTTTCAGTTGGTTGCGACCTGCGACCACACTAATATGTCATTAAATCCCTTAAATATGGACCTGATAAAGTGTAAGGTACTGAGTTCCCTATGATAAGTTATTTACCAAGAAAAGTCAGACTTTGTTGTGGTAACAACTTGTTTTGCACAATTTCCATATTCATGTGCTTAGTTGTGTGTTATGTATATATTTAGCTGATTGCGGTACACATGAAAGTCTAACATCCCTCATCCTGGAAAAACAAGTGAGGGTAAATTGAGGTAAAATGAAAGACACATAGGTGCCTCTCCAAGCAAATCAGAGGGTGAAACCTGATTGAGTCATTGCAGTAATTATTCACTTTACCCAAACTAAACTTGCAAACATTGATATATTAATTAGACAAAAGCTCCGCAACATTGAAACAGACTGATTAAATACATGACAAGTAGAATTTATCTTCCCCCCTTATTTATTTATTTTGCCGGTGCTTTCAAGTGACCGCTGGGATTCACAGTCTGATTCTTTGTGAAATGTGCCACGCTTTGATCTACATCAAATACAAACTTAACTTGGGGAGGGAAAATCAAGTGGTGTCTAACAGCACAAAGAAAAATGTCAGGAAAGAGCAATTGTTGCCAGTGCATTCGTGTGAAAGTGTTTTTCAGATTTTTCTTGATGTTACATTCAGTCCATGGCTGATTTATGGCGGGATTTCTGGGCAAAACTCCTGGTGCATAAACAACAGTGGAAAGTGCTGATAAATGTAAATTAGTGTGTGAATGGGTACTGTGACCTTTGGAAAACTCCTCCCCGGGAAAGTAGAGGCTGTTCACTGATCTTGTTCCGTGTCCTCTTGCCTCGCTCCCCCTGTGCTTTCAGAAAACTCCTGCCACAGCAGAAACGCTTCGCAGCACCATCTTCTGAGTGACTGAATAATAGCGGAGGAGCCAACTTCTCCAGGACGTCTCTTCGCCTTTGTCTTTGAAGCAACGCGACACAGGGCCTTGACACCTTAAAAACACTGCTTAGTATCTGACTCTGTACCCAAAAGAGGATCGTAAAAAGTGGCTCTGGCGGAAGGCATCTGTGAATGATGGCCCTCGTGTTCAGTTCCGAGCACTTAACGCTCGCTCTGAAAAGCTCCTCACAGCGAAGGCAGGCAATGAAAAATCTGCCTTGAAAGAATTTGTTCAAGGTTCTGCCGTTAGATAAGTCCTTCTGAAGGTATTGAGTTCATCACAGTGCTCTGCTGATTGCATTGACAGAAATCTGTAGACCTAATGCTTATATATACTTTAGGATACTCTACAGTAAATTGCTCATCACTGAATGAGAGAGTGCTGTTGAAAAATCATGAGTCTTAACATCACTGAGATATATCTTTCCAAATATGTATTGTGTATGGTGTGTCAAATTCAACAACCAGTAATCTCATGACATGTATCCTCCACTACCTACAGTCCATCAGATAACTACTGACATGTTTGCTTTATTCCTGTCTCTCCCAGGCCCTTTCGCCTGGGTGATGGTTTGAGCTGCTAACTAAGGCCCTGAAGGGACAACATACACCTGAAACCCAAGACTGCAGCAGGTGTCAGATGCTGAGCCTGCTTAAGTAGGTGCCCATTTCCCCGCAGTTAAGATTGACTGTGAGAGTGGAGCTGTATAATTCTAGCTTCAGGCACCTCTTCTGGGTGGCTGCTTCCAAAAGCTTAGCTTCAAGATGCACTGCTGGTGTTCTATACAAGTGGGATGCATTTCTTTGCTTTTCCCAGTTCCCTGGTAATTCTGTCTTCTTGTGACGATAAGTGTGTGTCCTCAGTAAGCTCAGACATTGATGCTAAGTTATACAGTTTCTTTTCTCCTTTATATATATATATATATATATATATATATATATATATATATATATATATATGTACACAAAAAAAAATAATC
>JAPZDX010000024.1:6483014-6495042 GCA_029783625.1 Naso annulatus | reverse complement strand
ACGTATAAGTTTTGGTGCCATCTTTATACTTTGGTTGATCTCACCTCTGAAAGTAAACATCAAAGTGTCATACATCACTGATCGTCTTAGACCTAAAATCAGCACCGAACATCGCACAGGCACCATTCAAAGTGCTTTGGAAAGCTCAGAATCTCACAGTTTGAACACAATTTAGAGCTACTCTGTAACTTAAACAGTTCAAACGTTATTTAATATTTTGTAGAACATCTCAGCATTACATTGATGCCATGCTAGGTTTAGTAGGAGCCTCTGGAAACGTGGCTTGAAATAGTAAGAATGCACGTATTACTTTAAAGTTGAGTGTCTCATTAAGTATCTACAAAGGTCTGAGTGGAAATAAATGTTCCTAACTATTAGAAAACCTAGTTCAATAGGAACATGCGTCTCTGAAATTACCGTGAATGGCTAAAAGTCCTGTCACGGTCTGACGCAGAGTCTAGTCTGAATACAGAGCCAAGGAGAGGTGAAGAGGTCTAGTGTTCTTTCAGACCACCTGAATTACAATATGCTGAAAGGTTATTATGGATTTTTTGCCCTGTGACACCAAAGATAAACTGCCTACTTCACCTTTGATACATCAATTAATCGTTAGTGAATTATCTGCACCAAAAGGAAAAAGTGACATTTCCCGCATGTCTGAGAAAAATAAAATCCCACGTCTGCATGTTGTCCCCTTTTCAAACTGACTTCCTTTCAACCCTGCGTGGTTTTCTTCAGCTCTTACAGGTTTGAGGTGAAAGAGGCACACAGACAGATAGACAGACAGACAGACAGAGCACGTATGTCCCAATCAGAAAAGTACGCAGGATCAGAGATCAGCCACTTCAAACAGAGACGGGGACACACAGACGCCTGCCTGGCTCGCTGTGTATGTTTGAATGTCAGCTGACAAGCCAGGAGATGCTGGGGGGGGGGCAAGACAAAACTGAGGCAAATCTAACACAAAGTGTCAGTCTAATGAATACTAATAAAGACTCTTCAAGTTATAAAGAGTGTTACCGTTTGAACGTGCACAGCATCCCGGTCTGCACTTAAAAGATTATCCAAACCACGGCTGCTCCCTCTTGAAGAACAGTAGACTGATGCTTAAATGCCTTGACCTACAGCGTCAAACTCTATCTCACTGAGGGCTTAGATGCGCCTTTTATCCACCATTGATCTTTCTTACCCAAGGTGCCCTCTACATGTTCCAGCTGCTGACTGGTTTTTAAATGTACCAGTGTGTTGATCAACAAATTTTTTTAAATTTTCACGAGTACACAAAGAGTGCAGACTTTCTTTAGAGGTGCATAATCCTGCAAAATTGTTGTTTTGATAAAAGAGGATGTCTAAAAAATGTTACACATGCATTATAATACATGGTAGAACAGCTGATCAGCTGAGCATTTTAAGAGAATACCAACCAGGCATGGTCAGAGTGATTATGGGCAGTGGCGTAATGGTGCCTGGAAAAGCGGGTATACTCCTAATTTATGCCCCCTTTCTTTTTCTTAAAAGCAGCCCATCCAGCAAAGGATATGCACCTATTTAAAATAGTAACGTGTTATAAACAGTGGCACCTAAGAGTCTGAAGTAGCAGACGAAGTGGCAGCAGCATCCCTGTTACTGCCGGCATCCTCTCCGAGTGTGGTGGGGGACGGAGCGGACACTGGGCTATCGTTAGCTGAGCTGCTGGCTAACAACACTGATGTAGCATTGCAAGGTTGTTTGTAATTCTAAAAGCAACTTTTTGTTTAGGTAGTTTGCTTCATCTTACCTATAAATTTGATTAAGTAGACTCCAAGGCCACATTTGATTGGATTTTGAGGTAAAACAACAGGGTGTGTGTGTTTTTTTCCCCCAGGGTGGCAAAGGCATGACCAATCCTACTCTGCCTCTGATTGGCATAGTTTGATATTCGTACCCTAACTAACCAATCGTTACTCCTCAGGTCTAAACCTAATCAACCCAAATCAGAGACAATGAGTACAAGCTAATCAAAGGCAGATTACTGTGGGTTATACCTTCCCCATCCTGGGGAAAAAATTGGCTTGCAGCGCACTACTAAATGATGCATATCAGACGGGATTTTAAAGTGGGTATACTCAATGCAGACTGAAAAATAAGTGGGTATACTCCATATACCTGCATATACCCAGCACTACACCACTGATTATAGGTTTGAACGATGGGCTATTGTGCAATATTTTTAAAAGAGTCAGACTCAGGGACCTTTAGAGGCCATGGAGGCCCATAGACCAGGAGCCTGTATCTCCTGCTTCTGTAGTGTGAGTGAGGCAGCTTGATGTACAAGCACACCCCCTGGACATGCAACAATGCAACCCTGGATGCCAAGTGCCAAGCAAGAAGGCATCGGGTATCATTTTTATTGTCTTTAGTAAGACTCAGCCGAGTAAGGAAACCCCAGCCTCCCCATCTCTGTGCAGTCACTCTAAAGAGGCATCTGACCCTGTCATTTTTTTTCTCAGCTCTTTCAGAGCTCCTTTTGTAAATCGGAATTGAAAGATTGGCAGCTAATCTCATACTGGCCTCACCAACAGAGGGCCGTGAGGATGACATTTTTTTTTGCGGGCCAACCCCAAAGCTTGCATCACCCCAGCAATCTCGGAACCCATCTGCTGCATTCGTCGTCTGACTTCCAGTAGACAGCGACACAGCCTCTGGGGGTAAACCCCATTAGTCTTGGGCTTCCATTGGAGTCAGTCTGACTGTTTACAGTCCGATGTGAGAATGGAGTTGGAGTTAAGAGACCACATCTACCAGAGGATCTTTAAATGCCGTTAACAGTTAACAGTCCGCCGTTAATTATGCGGACTACAAAAGACTACAACCGGCGACCTGGGCTTTCCCGGTACCAAGATCGGCTTACCTTGCCTACGGACTCTACATTCAGTGAATCTAGAGTCTGTTTATAGAGACTATCACCCCAGTGACTGCAGCACAAAAGCCAACTGGATTTTTCCATATGATTTTGGATGATTGCATTAAAGAAGCTCTCTCACAAACAAAAGTTTGACAACTGCACATTTTGTTCAGCAAGACAATCTCACACGAGCGTTAGGATTTTTTTAACCATAAATTTAATCCTAGTAAAAAGCTAATATTACACTATAAACACACTGCACCACCATGACTTCGATGTCATCACCACTAACCTTCCAGCTTCCCTACATTTATATGATAAACCCTTTATAACTTGATAAGTTAAGTTGGAAAGTTTAAAGTTCTTTGTAAAAATGTGAGAATAAACACAAGGCTGTAAAGGTGAACTAGCGAGTAGTAAGTTTCTGTGTTCAGCAGCTACAGACGACCTCTGTAGTCTCATCTAGCTCCCTTTTTGTAATTTCCTTTTTGAAGCCAACCAAAACCTTCAAAACCAAAAATAAGTATTCACTGACCTATTTTATTATAGAACAAAACATGAACGTTTCTTAGGTCTGTGTCAACCACAGACTTTATTTCAGTCATCTAACAAAAAACCTTTTAAAAAAAACAAAACAACTACTGACTTTGAGAAAAGGAAATCGAAGGTTCAGACAAGAAAAAGAACAGTTTGGGTTTTTATAACATATTTTAAAGTGTGTATTTATCATCAGCTTTTTGACAGTGATCAGCAGAAAAAAGGTGATGTCACATACTCAGTGTTGGGGAGTAACTAGTTACATGTAACGAAATCACAATTTAATTTCATAATAAATGGATCTGTAATCAGTTACACTTAGAAAACGTGTAATTAAACTAAAGTTATGAAAATGTTAATGATTACAAAGGGGGTTACATCTGAATATTTTCTGTAAAAAACTTATATTATGTTGTTATTATGTTGAATATTTATTTTATTTCTTTGCATGTTTTGATGTGCACAGTCCCTTTATTACCATTTCTAGTCAAGGTTGTTAAGTAAAGTTTGTTGCTATTCTGATGCTTTTGATTGGTTCTCATGTTTGAATTTGCCAACATCTGCCTATCAAATCAGTCCACACAGCTGCAGCTATAGAAAAAAACTAGTTACAGGGCAGGAAATTTAAAAAACATTTTTATTCAATCAGAAAAGGGCTCGAACAGATCAGTGCAATGTAAAATGTTTTTCTAGCTGTTAAATTGCCATCAACATAGAAAGTTTCCATGTCAAACCTGAGGAAACATCTGCAGGTATGTAGCCTACACAGTAACTACAAGCAGTCATATTAAATAAGGTGGCTAAGGAATTCCAACCCTCCGCCTGCCACACCATGCTACTGCTCTTGAGTACTACTGTAAGGTCGACACTGCCTGGTTTAAACATTTGAAAATGGCTGACAGCTGAAAACATTCATTTGAAATTTTAAAAAGTAATCAAAAGTAATCATTTCCATTACTTTGATAAAGTAATTGAAATTGTTACATTTCAAATATGGTAACTAGCAATCTGTAACCTATTACATTTCCAAAATAACCTTCCCAACCCTGCACATACTTCTGTGCCCTGAACAAGATGTATCACTATTTGAATCAGACTTTGATACTTTGAAATTTGATAGCTGCAAATTTAGTCACGTGTTTAATGTTACAAAGAGTATTCAAAGGCTTTAACATTTACTGTGCTAAATTTTGGTGAAGATCAAACAAACTGTGTAGCAGACTTGAAGGAAAAAAAAAGAAACAATGTAATGTCATGGCTCAGGGGTTGCGAGCAAAATCACAGTGATGTCATTTTACTCAAATCTATTAGGTTTTTTATCTGCTAGCAGATGAAACGCACCAAGGGGACCCAACATGACTGAAGTAATGAGGTATGGATTTTTGTATGTCAAACACATTGAACCACAACCAGAGTCCACAAAGGTTATTAGCTCGTGAAAGTTTTATTTTTCACCATTTTTACTTAGAAAAGATGTCTTACAATCTAACCTGAGACCAGAGAGGCTGCTACAGAGAGAAAAGGAGTCTGTTTTTCTTTCTTTTGCAATTTCAAAAAGAAACGCGAGAAAAAGAATTAGCCACGAGTGACCTTTCATTTGTGAACATCCATCTTCCAAAGCATTATTCACATTTTCTCCTCTCCTCTCATCGAGGTGTAAAAAGAAAATTTCTACTGCAAAACATCTATCCTTCAACTTTGGCTGGGAGCCTCATTTGATAGATCAGACACTTGCACTATCAGGTTGGAGTCTAGCAGTAGTAGCAGAGCAGCACTTCCAGAGCACAAGCTGTTAACTTGCACAGTATGAGATATTAAAATGTGATAGTCTGCGTGATTTTGCCAGCGGTCTGACTGTTGGTTCTGCTTTGCTGGATCCTGGGCTGTTGACACAGGGAGAAGCAATCTTGCTCTAATAAGTGGCTCCAAAGCTTGATATCTCTCTTCCGCTTTCATTCACATCGCCCAAAGCGAAGCAGAAAAAATACATCATGTATATTCATCACAAAATCATCAACGTTAATATTGGCTTTTGCTGTTTGTACAACCAGTTGCAGTTTACTTATTGTTTGCCTGAGTGGGTGGAGAAATATTCGACATAATTTCCAAGTTTCCCACATTCCAACTATTCCACCATCTTCTCAAGGAGGAAGACTTGTGCTCAACTAAGAAGTGCAACACAATTTCCGTGCACTCTTTTTCCATAGTGAGAGTCTTTGAGGGCCGCTCTCCAGGGTGCCCCCCCTTCTCCTTGTGCGTCGAGCTCCATTTGAAGTGTTGCAATACCAAAATAGAGCGAACAGCTTGAAATGAAACATGTGGGGATTATTCATACACGTTTTGAGACACCGGTAAATCACACACGAACAAAAGATGGAAATAAAACCCTCAGTGTCTATATATAGTTTGGCAAAAGTTGGAATATCCGCCGCTCTGATCAAAATCCACAATCTGGGTTTGTCAGTCGTCCATATGTACACATTTGTAATTAAATACTATTTGGAGAGGGTTATTTCAATAGATGTGTTATTACTGGTGAAGCAAATGCCCAGCAATTCAAGTACACCCTCTTCTTTTTCATCAAATCAAGCTCAGAGATTGCACACACCATGACAAAAGGCCAGCTTAAGTTAATGAGTTATTGATTGTTTACTCCCAGGGATAATCTGCTCTGACATTCTGTAACATCTGTATTAAAACACGAGACGTCATATTTACATAAATCAGCCCAGAAGCATCGGCCAGCATGTCTGTCTTTGGGTCTAGGTAAGCTATGTGTGTCAAATTATTTCTGTCTGCAGAATCATAATGTTTTTGCACACTTTGATGTTTTCTCACTTAAAATTCACTGTGCTTCTCTGGGGTGCATGAGCTTCAATGTAACTGGTCTCCATCAAGGCTTCTGTCAGCAAGCGGACTAATAAATTAAAGCAGCTAAAAACAACATTAATAACATAACTCAAAAACACAAACAGAATAAAAGCAGGAACTAAGTCAAAATGAATAATTTTTGGGAAAAAATACACTGATGGGGAATAGGATAGGAGACAAATAGTCCATGAGTGAGGCTACATAAATACAAAACAAGGGAGGAGTTCAGAAGAGCTCATCAGCTGGTGCTGGTAAAGCACTCTGATGGTGGTGAGTGGGCATCTTTTCTTGGAGCACTTTTCTACTGAGTTGCAACGGGTGGTTATCTCAATAGGATTGGAACAGTCAAGTACAGCTGCAATTGGCCGGTAAAGGCTTTGCGAGCTGGGAACCCAGAGGAGGATGCATTCACAAAAAGAAATTGATTCTTCACAAGTCCTTGTTTTTCCATCGTCTCGCCCTCTTATCCACCGTGTCAGCTGCACGTCTGGCTGGTGGTGCCCCCTCCCTGTTCTTCCTGTCGCTGCATCACTGCGGCGGCGTCTCTCCAACCAACTCGATGCCGTGCTGCTGGAGTTGCGCTCGGAGCAAAGCGTTCTCATTCTTCAGCTCTTCAATCTTCAGAACAAAGAACAGAGGAAAAAAAAAAAATCTCATCATCAATATGTTCATCCTAGTGACAGCTTAATATAGCTGTGAGTTTACACACCAAACTTTTTTCGTTTGAAGGCTCAGAGTGCTGAAGTGTGTAATGTACACACTGGGCTATTCAGTCCCTGGGATTAAGAGTAGTATGTACAGTCCTTTTCAAAGATATCTCTATACACAACCAACTGAATTATCAAATCTGGAGGTATGTCATTCCTGGAACATTTCCCTTGGGTGAATCCCAAATTCTCTGCCTCTCCCTGCCTCCCCGCTGAGGGACTGAGCAGATGATATTGAGCTTTGAGCATCAGAATGAGAATATACTGCTGAGTGCCTGGCAGGCCTGGGATTCAATGGGGAGATGCGGTAGCTTCAGAGTTGCAAGATTTCACAATACTTTGAGTGCATTAGCATGCAGTTAGCTCTCACACAACCCCAGTGTATATTATTCCCACAGTCTCTCAAAGCACTGATTTCAGGTAACATTTCCCATTATGTGAGAGCAAACTGTTTGATCCTCTTAGTCAGGCTGTGATGATGAGCTTTACAGGCTGAAGTCTGACGGGGGTTTGTTTAGGAGAATTGAAGATGCATATGGGGCAAGTGGATTTCATGCTTCTGAGACCTAAGTGAAAGAGTGTTGCAATGCACTCCAAAGCAGAGTAATCTATTCAATGCAGAGGCAATCTTCATAGACACATGTGCAACCCACGATGGCCGCCTCATTATACAGGAGTTTATTTATCTGCTATGCCCAACCACCTCAAGGGAAGATTCAAATATTATCATTCATAGACCTTCTTTGCCCATTATTGAAGTCCTGGAAACTTCACACGACACCAACATTTGTGGGCTTGAGCACAGAGTGATATTCATACCTGCTGCCTGCACAACTCATTGTCCACTTGTATCCTTTCCGCCTCCTTCAGACTCTCCTGCAGCCGCTGGTTGCTCTGCCTCAGCTCTCGGATGTAGTCGCAGGCTTTCGACAGGATGCCTCCTTTGCTCTACAAGCACAGAGATAAAGTCACGGAGCTGAATTAAGACTACTTGACGCAGAAGTGTCAATCGAAGGTTAGCAGTGCAGAGTAGGGCGGGGCAATAAATCAATATTGTATCGTATCATAATATGAGACAAGGTGTCGTGGCAGATTTTGGTTATCGTTATATCGTGATTTGGCCAAAGTGTTGTCTTTTCTTTGTTAAAAAGGCTTCATCACAGTAAAATGATGTAATTTTCAGAGTTTACCAGACTGTTTTTCGTTGTTCTTTAATTTATCTTTACCCATTTAGCCACACTACTTAAGATTAATTTTTTAAAAATGTCAGTGGGTTAATATTTTGTGAAATCAATAACAGTCGTCCTCATAATACTGTCTCAGTATGGAGGTATTTGGTCAAAAATATTGCCATATTCACTCATTTTATCACCTTAGCCGCTCCCACCCCTTAGAATGTGCAACAAGTCGTCAGTCACAACCTACATGATCAATAACTATTGATATCGACCGATATAAAACTTCCCTATCATGATAGGTTTGTCAGCTGTATCGCTCAGGCCCAGTGCAGAGATAAGACTGCTTACCGCTCCAGTCTTGGTGCTGTCCATATTGCAGTCTGGGATGATCTTGGAAAGTGTGACAATCCAGTTGTTGATCTTATCCCTTCGCCGCCTCTCAACTGTTGAAATATTCAGAATAAAAATAGGCGCAAATGTATAAACTGAACTGTGTTTAAATAGAGGGAGCATTTTATTTTTTTAGACAGAGAGATGAGATGTAATTTTTGCTCAGGTTGCACAGGTTTTCATTTTTCTGCTCCTTCTCATTTCAGTGGTTACACAGTGCAGTAGGTATCAAATACTACCCCACCGACAGCTCAACAGCAGCCTCTAGTGGCTATTATATAAACATATGTTGTTATCTATTCATCCTAGAATATTTGGACAGGGAATTGTGATTTTCTTTCAGCAAAATTCTGCATTTTGACACCACACTGCATTGTGTTACACTGTCTAATAGTATCAGCAGCCACAATCATAGTTAATTACCCACCTTCATTATGCTGAGCTCTTCTCCTTTCATCTCTTGGTGTTCGTGGTCCATCCATTTTCCTAAAGACAGGAAATAAGAGACATTTTATACACACAAAAAAAAACACATATCTCTGACAACCCTAAAGTCAGGCAAAAATCCAAACGAACCCACAAAATTCACCTTATCCTGTGCCTATTCAAAATTATTCTTCAATCTTATCTGATATTTTAAAAGGAGGCCTCTGAAGTGGTGTAGTGCCTTTGGTAAAGATGCTGGAAGTTGCACAGCCACGCGAGGCCGCATACGCACTCTTGACACCCTCAACGGCCTGAAGCTGGACTGCTTTGACTGGAACACTGAGACCCATCCAACCCTCTTAGTCTTGTTGGCTGTCCTCTTTCCAGGTGCGGCCTGAAGGGAGCTCTCTGCTTTATTATGCTGTAAAATTACAACACTGTGGAGAACCAGATGCTGTCTATTGGAGTCTGGGTGCACAGCTAATGACACAACTGTCTCTTGTCTCTGTCTTCCCTGAGGTATTCTGTTAATTAAGTCCCTGAGACGTGACAGGGAGACTTATCCAACACCCACCACGACATGAACAGGCCAATAACACACTCTCACATAATTATATAGGTGGTCGAGTGAGATTTCAGTCATGTTTATGTCTCCTTAATGGAACAGACAATTAATACTTCACTCAGCTCATTTCAGATGAATCAAGAACCATGCAAAAGAAAAACAGTGCAGAAATATATTGGCTTTGCTAGAGAAAATCTTGTGAAGAAAAATACCACTGCTGGTGTTTCATCGTTTGGATGTATTTTGGCCTACTTTTGCATGAACTTAACGTCCTGTAAGGTCACTCTTGTCCCTTGTCAGTCCCGCTGTGACACATCTTCATTCTACAGCAGTGAATTTGTGACCAATCAACACAACCTGACTGCTGATATCTCTGTTGGAGATAGTCGGCCAAGCCAAACTGCAGTCTCTCTTGTATCTCAAAGCATCTTAATGGGATTTCAGCTGAATAATGGATTCAGCCCAACAGTGCTTTTCAGTAGAGTGTAAAAAAATGTGGATGACAGTATGAATAACTAAATTTACAGGCTTAGAGGACACCCCCACCCCCACCCCCTTTCACAACTTAGAGGTACACATCAATAAGTGCTCCTTAGAGCTATTGTTGCCAGAGCAATACATAAAGTAAGCAATACACAAATGCTTTACTAATATAATCTGAAACATGGATGTAGCAGAAGAGAAGTCAGTTTCTTTTAGGGTATTTTCACACCTGTCTAGTTTAGCTCAGCTGAATCGAGCTCTGGTTCGTTTTCCGCCTGGGTGGATGCAGTTCATTTGGGTCAGTGTGAACACAATCATGGAACTTGACCGAAAAGAACTATACAGAGACCTGTTTTAAGGAAATGGCCTCGGTCCGATTAGAAACAAACTCTGGTACTGTTTCTTAAATGGTATGAACATGATCCAACCTCGATCTGCCCCAGCTTCAGAAGGAATTGTGCATTTTTGGACTAAACTCACGTTGTCAACTCACATTCCGAGGACAACTTTGTATACAAACAGCTAACAGTTTGCTCGGACACAAACACTTATTACTTATCCCCAATTCTACTTAATTATCCCCAAGGGGCAATTCATTTATAGCTTCCCCAGTCCATACATTCATACATACAACAAACAACCAATAATTAAGTCATTGGAAACATTATTTGCATGGGACAGTAGGAGGGACAAGTTACAATAACAACCCTAAAAACACACCTAAGTATAAAGAAAAGAGCAAAAAACAAAAACAATAAATGAAAACATATCTTATAATTCCTCTAAAATAACAGTCATTTAAAATGGGGGAGGTCTGTGTTCAGCTGCTAGTGTTGAGCTTTGAGCAGCGACAAAATATGTTGCCTTCTTGTTTTTTGGGCTGATGACCGTAAGGCCTAACAGCTAGAAAAAAACTCATAAAAATCATTAAGTGTTCAAAAAGTTTATCCAGCGGCTGAAGGAAAGGGGATTTCACCGACCTGATTTCTGACCAATGAACAGAATCACAGTTCCCACGCGGCTTTTGTTGATACATTTTGGTTCGCTTAAAATTTTGCCCATGTGAAACCAAATCAAATCACATGCAAACCGCAAATGAGTCACAACTCATCCGCTGATTCGCATCAAAAGAACCAAACTACAGGAGTGAAAATACCCTTAAAATGACCCTTGACAGAAAAAATGCTAATTTTGCTCTCTCCTATAATTAGACTGTAGCATTACCTCAAGCTAGGAGCAGGACAATGAGTCAGTTATGTGGACAATGAAGTGCAGGTGACTGCAGCTTAGGCTTGATTTTCCCCAAAAATTCTATGAACAAAGATGAGCCTCAGAGGCTGTTAATTATTTTTGTGCATATCATTATGTGGTGACATTAACAACACATAGTCTTTATTTGTCCCAAAACCTACTCCAGGATATTAAAACCACAAAAAACTCTTCAACTAACTTCCTAAAAGTGGGCTAAATGAGAACAAAACTCTAAAGACTGAGGAGACTGTGAAAACGATGCTAAAATAAAAGTGTGGAGCAAGCCATTTGTTTCCAGATGGAGAACAATGACCTAATTTCTAGGTCCTAATGGAGAAATACGTTTGCCACAAGCACGACTAACAACAATGGATCAGGGTCAGAACTGCAGAAACGCTACATCTGTGTCTCACACATCAAGAGCAGGGACAATCACCAGGGACTCATGAGAGGGGAGGGGCAGAGAGGAGAGGAGGGCAGTGTTTGTGTGCTTCTCCTCTCTTCTTGTGATCTCATTTGATTAGTTCATTTGCTGGGAAAAAAAAAGGAGTGTTGGAGAAATGTGGAAACTGTCCTCACCAGTTTAAACCTTCATGCTGCAGCAGCTCGTTTTCATCTCTGCGAACAGCAGATGGGGGTGGTGGTTCATTCTTTTTACTCACATGTCAACGATAATGTCACTGTTCATTAGCGTACACTTAAACATAACTCTGAGGCTTGTGTCAGAAATCATAAA
>JAPZDX010000024.1:6322807-6333674 GCA_029783625.1 Naso annulatus | reverse complement strand
GAAGAGAATCCCTTCATTCTGAGATTTACTTGTAAAACATTTGCGGGTTCTTGTTGTATATAACAACAGACCATTTTAACTAATGACTATTGCAAAATAAACCCATACACTGTGATGAAAAGCAAGGTAAGTTACACTTCTTATAAAAATAATTGGCAGAAAACGTATTTGCTATCGCTTATGGGTCCGCATGGGAAACTTGTTTGGAATGAAGACATATGCATATGTACAAAACTTCATGACTTTAGGTCAAACTGAAGATGAAATATGCCTGTTCAAAATACAATTCAAGTGCTTGCTATAACGCCTCCCTTTGGCCAGTCTAAGTAAAATTAGCATGACCCTCTTCCATTCTGCCAAGTTTCATACAACAGTGGCCACCCTCTTCTGAAAAGCCACACCCTCTGCAATTTCTGTTGGCTCTTAATGAATGTTTTTTTGTTTTATTTTTTTCAAACTTTTGTTGAGATGGAATTCTAGAAATTGGTCTATAGATTGTGTGTACCCAGTTTCATGCAGATTGGTTTAAATTCCAAGGACGAATATAACAGGTGTTTTTCTACAAAATTGAAAATGGCGGAGTATCTCATGACCTGATGTTATGGGTCCTTGAGAAAAAAATGTTCCTTGTAATTAGTGGAATATATGAACAAAGTTACATGACTCAAGGTCAAACATGAGATATGCCTGCCCAAAATTTGCATTTTCAACTGTTTGCTATGGCGCCACTTTTGGCAAGTTGACCCCCTATTCTCGCCATGGCCCTCTAGGCATGACCCTCTACCAGTGTACCAAATTTCACAACTTTTGACAGTACAGTCTATGGGCTGCTGGAGACGTAAATGGTGGAATAAATAATGAGAAGAAAAGATACAAACACAATTGGGGCTTTGCAGTTTTGGGAACAACCATGACCACAAATATAATTTTTCATATTTATATTGCATTTGTGAAACGTTATTACAAATTTGAAAGCTGAAGATTTTTACCGTCCCACAAATGTAAAAAATCCCTGCAAATGTAACATCTATAACATTTGTGAAAAAATTTAGTATTACGTTTGCAGTTGGTGACTGCTATTACATTTGTAGGAAATTCATTATGGTTGTGGGATTATTACATTAAAAGTTGCAGATTCGTATTACGTTTGTGGTTTATTACGTTTGTGGGCTGTTACAACATTTGTGTGTGTTACAAGAGCTTCAGCAAAACTTGTCTGGATGACGTTACTGAGTTAAAGCCAAAGGACAACAAAGCTGAAGTAACAGTAGATGATGTGCTCTTATTCTTCCCCCAGTATAAATGAAAAAGGAGGATTTCATGAACATGGGACACATATTTTGTAAGATACAGATCATGTGATTCTGAGACCTTCTTAAAAATGTACCAACAGAACTAACAAGAGCTTTTATATTGTTGTTGTTGGGTCAGGTAGCTAAACACTGACAACTGTGTTTTTTTTGTGGTAAAATGTGTACAACAAGACGTACAGGCCCAGTCTGACGACTATATGATAAAATTAAAATCTACTTTTACAAAACTCGTGTGAGATTGTTTTTCTATCAGTGTGGCATCAGAAGACCGCTGACACACAGCAGAAGCTGAAAGAGCTGTGAAGTAACCTGGCTGTCCCATTTGTGACTCTTCAGAAAATCAAGACTGCTGAATGTTGTATCATAACGTATATATACGTATATATCCTCAAAATATGTTTGAGCTCCTCAAGAATTACAAATATGACATTCAAACAGCAGGTTTTCTTTCTTAAAATCTAAAAAGTTACAAAAAGTTTTCCCAAATTAATCGTATTGTTTAATCGTAATGCAACCAATCAGATCATTTAATTTGCCTCTGGACCATCTCATCTCTCAGTGTTTGCTGAAGTCATTTTATTGCTTTGTATTTTCTGAAAATACCTTTCAGTATTCTGATCTTTGCACTTACCTTTAACTTTGAGGTTTACGTCTCTTGTTTTCCATTTATCTGTTGAACTTTCTCTCGATACAAATCTGGCTGAATAGTTTCCACTGTCAGTTTTTGTCAGGTTGCAGATTCTAATACTGCACCACTTTGATGAGAAAGTATTAACGTTGCATTCTAAAGAGTGGATATCTATCACTCTGCTTGCAAAGTCTGGACTGACAGGACGGCGTGTATTGTCTGTACTGAAAATGACAGTGGCAGTAAAATTTTTTTTATCTGCATCGTACACTGCATCCTTCATCCAAAACCAGTATGAATTCCAACAATTACTCCTTTTAACAGTGCATTTGATTTCAGTGCAGGACCCCTCCGTAGCTGTGAGTGGACTTTTTTCTAGAATGAAGGGTTCTTGGGTACAAAGAAAACCTGTGTTAATAAAAACACAGGTGGAAAAGTCAGATCGTGTACAAAAATGACTTTGATAAGTGTTGTAAAACATTGTTATCGTAGAGCAGAAATAAAATTCCTACTTTTTATTAGGACCAGAAACACGAAACACACTTTTGTGACTGAGTTCATGTCTGTGCAGTGCTAAACATTGGTACCTGAAACAAAAATAAAAACAAAATATACGTACATTATGTAGACAATTAAAATTATTGTAATCTACTGTAACCTGTCATCGGGTTATTTTTAGTTGTCATTTCATGCAAATCTCAAATTTTTCTTCTTCCTCTTTTTTATTTATCTAGACGTTTTGGAACTGATGTTTTTTTCTCAATTATCTGAAGATCATTTTTCTCCAGCATTGCAAAGTTTTACTTTTTTCACACAACTAACAGAAGTGGCCATTTAGTTTTAGTAGACGAAGATTTGGAAACAAATGTTTTGTTGAAAATCTCCAGTGAGAATTAATGTATCTTGTTTTTGCAAAACCCCAGAACATTAATTATATTTTCAAGCATCAGATCATAATACAGAATGGAAAGCAAAATTGATTTGACACCAGCTCCTGGTTTAAATCACTTTTGTCTGGTTCACCAGCCATTCAAGTAGACCATTTACACACCATACGCACACACACACACACATTATATTTAGTGTGCAAACAGTACTGTACTTTGTTTTACAGATTTAGTCATTTAGCCCTCAAAAGGATAAGGATATTATTGTCAAAAATGAATGCAGTTTTTTGTATACAGATAGTTTTAACATAATACAACATATTTTTGCTGGAGAAAGTTGAATTTCAAATACTAAAAATTAAATCCATTTTTCAATTCATTTGAAGGTCGTCTTTAGAAATCAAAATTCATCTTTGGAGGGAAAAATTTAGACCAAAAGTTACAAAAATAAGCTTGTTCTTACCTTAGTGGATCTGCTTAATGGAGTTCGTAGCACACACCATCCCTCCTAGAATTAGTCTTAAAGAAGGAAGTTTCACAGTTTGCCTCAAATCTTGAAGCATTTGCATGCCAAATCACGCAAGAGAGAGAGCACAATCTTTTATAATTGTACAGATGGAGACAATAAACTATTTATTCCTTCAACTTGCCCCCCACAGCATGAATGCAGTCAAACCTCCTCTCACTTCCTCTATTCAATGCTTTTGCTAAGAGTGAAAGCCTCTGTTCATGGTGGGTGAAGTCTTCAAAAGGCATAGAGCAGCTCACAGGACTTGGCTTTTATTAGCAAAATGCATGCTTACTCAGTATTTAGTGTCCTTTAACACTTCAGGCCCATCCAAAAAGAGTGAAAGCATATCAAAGGTTTTATTAAATATTGTGTATTTTATTGTAATTGTACAATTGTTCAACCCAAAAAATTACACTAGGTTAACCACACATAAACAGGAAATATAACACAAAGAGTAGAGCTTCACCTCCCCTCTCCAAGAGCAGTGGCTATTATCTTCTCAGCATCAGCCGCCATGTCATCGATGGCGCCGTTTAATGCTTGCAGCATAGCAGTGAAAGAACGGCCGGCAGAACGGGCATGTCGAGGCATCGCCATTTCCACCAGCTTTGACGAAACCGTGGTCAAGTCCTTTTCTGCTGCTGCCAGACGCTTTTTCACTTCCCCTTTTGTGACCTCCACTGACAGTACACAAGACCGCAGCTCTTTAAGTCTTGTGGGCTCCATTCCCCGCTGTCGGGCCAGGCGCTCGACCGACTCATCGTCCAGGCACAGAGACACTTGTGCTTTGGTCAGAATCCTTACTGCCACACTAGAGTCAACCATGGAGGCCACAAGGGGAACAGGAATAGCTGACACACCTCCAGATAGCGAGGCAGCTGCCCAAACTAGTGCTTTAAATGCCTCCTTTTTCTGAGTGACCAGGTTGGAGTTGAGTGTCGGTAGAGCAAAAAGAAGTGCATGGGCTCGGATCTCTGGAAGATCTCTTCCCATGTCCTCTAACAGGCTGGGAAAGTCAAACTTTTCCAAGGTGGAAGGTCTAACCAGGTAGACTTTAGGCTGTGCTACACCTTTTGATATCAGCACTTCAAGACTAGCCTTCTTCTTTCCCTCTAAGCTTTTTTCTGTGTCTTTTGCTGAAGCTAGAAGAATAAAGTACACTGTTTGACGCTGCAGTGTCCGAGCCTCCAGGAACACCTCCACACTGTTGACTTGGGGTGTCTGTGTGAAAGTCATGAAGACGGCATTGTAGCGGAGAAACTTAACTCTATCCATATATCCCTCAGGTTCAAATGGAGTGGCGGATGGGACAGGAGGCAGATCCCACAGGCGAAAGTCTGAGTGTTTAGGGTTGGGGTAGCCTGCCACTTCTTCTGCAGCAACAGCTGATGAAGACGGAGCTGCTCCATCATCACTGGGGCCGAGGCCGCGGAGGGAGTTTATGAGGGTAGCTTTTTCATCTCCACGGTCTCCCGCCACAGCTAAGTTGATCCTGCTGATCAGGAGATCTTCCACTGCATCCTTGACATCTGATAACTTATTGTTCTCTATGGACTCTTTGAGAGTCTCGAGGAGGTTCAAGCCTCTGAAAACGTCAGCCATTTCTGTGAAAAGATAAATACTGCAATTACTTAAGTCCCTTTCATATAGAATCGACCAGATGGATTAGTTTAATGCTCAGACATGTTTTAAAACAAAACACATAAACTGATTACAAAGTGTAAAAAGGTGTAACAACAGACATCCAACATATCAATAAAAAAATAGAGCTAAGCGTTTCCTAATGGTGGCATGGCTAGAGAAAACCTGAAATTCTCAAAAAGCAAATTACATTTCTGCTAAAGTAAAAGCAGAGACACTGTGTGAGCCCTTAAATCTTGGTGCAGATGATGGCAGGAAACAACAAAACGTGTTCATTTTTTGACTGCCATGTAGCTTTTTAATAAAGATACATAAAAGAGAAACTTATTCTGCCTTCTGGTGTGCAATGAATCTACTTCTTTGAACTCAAGTAAGATTTCTGTTGTTACAGGAAACTTCCTCATTCAGCACTACAGTACATCGTGTCTCCACCCAAACTGACGGTTTGCCTGGTCCATTAAAAGAACTAAGTAGCACAAGCTAATGCTCACGTAGAGATACCCAAATAAAATCTTACAATTGCTTTGCCATCACTTATCAATATGACTGTCTTAGTCTGATTATTACTCTACTTTTGAAATCCCCATTTTTAAGAGAATCAAATTATAAGTTTTTATGACATGCATAGTTTCATTTTATACACAATGCTGTGCCAACTCACCTTCTGATCTGGAGGAGAAGCAGCCTTGTAAATATTAGTTCTCACCTGTCAAATGTTGATTCTTCTGAAGCAGCAGCAGTGTCTGACTGTTTCTATTTAAGGTGTCCGTCTACCCAGCAGAACATTCTAATCCTATTAGCTCAGCCCTAATCGCAAATCACTTAAAGAACATACATGCATACCGTGTGTGCATATAAATCTGCTTGTATTCATGCACAGGATAGCACACACATTGACAAGCACATAAATTAACAGACAAGTACCAAAACATATTTTTATGTTACATAAACATTTATTTTTGAAACAGCTTTTATTATTAATTAAGAGTTGCAGTATTACTGTTTCACAATGCAAATCTTTGCTAATAAGCACAACTGTTGTCTGGACAAAAAAGAATGACCAAAATTTAACAGTACAGCCTTGAAGTACCTTAAAATTTCTGCACTTAACTTTGAACATTAAGAATTTTTTCCCCACATTGTTGAAGATAATGCAGAAATGGTGGATTCCACATTATTGCACTGTCCAAGTTGTCTTTCCACAAATTCAAAGGTGCAGCAAAGAATGCGAGGGAAAAAAAAATGAACAAGTTAAAGTGAAAGACTTAAACACTTTTAATTGCCTAAATGTTATTTTAAATCTTAAGGGCAACAGACCCGAAAAGCGTCACGTGTATGACAATTATAAAAATGTTTTGTAACACGGATTTGTTGGATTTAAAGTTTCCTACATTGCAGAGGCATTACTGATAAAGAGGAACAAAGTAATAAAGCTGAGGGAGATTTGCTTGCAACACGTGAACCTTTAGAGACAGCTGCAAAATCTTGGTTTCTTCTCTTTTAAGAGGAGAACAGTAAGCAAAACCACTGATGGAGTTTCAGTAGTTATTTTAGGCTCACATCCTCTCCAACTATGATTTCCTGTCTGTTTGACAGCAGAAGTCATTTTATTATGTCTTTGTGCTTCTCCAATATACATATATGTGTGGATCCATTTTAAATACAAAGTAACTGGACTTTAATTAAATATTAAAATATGTTAGTCTTGTCTTGAATAGTTGCCTAATCACAATATTGTTTTGACATTACATGAACTCAGACGATGTACAAATAAAGTAAGTAAAATAAAATCTTTTTACAGCAGTCTAAACACCATCAAAAATGTATGTACATAATCCTTGAAGTTATTTTGTGTGTGATTTGTATGTTAAATGTACTCATATGCCATCTGATGTTGTGGTAACAATGTCATTCAAATGACAGCTCCTGCTGTTGGTCCAAAACAAAAAACACATTTCTCTACAAAGACCTAACTGATTTATTCTTTGATAAACTACTGTAATGTAATCAGTGCTGTTACAGAGCTAATTCCCCAAATGGTCTGTACTGTATTACATTATGACAGTTAAACAATGTCTCTACAATCTGAGGTTTCCCACAAGCTTTCAAAAGCCTTTTCAGAAACTGCACACAACTGCACATGACAGCAACAAATTACAGAAGTAACTCAAACAGTATCCTCAAACAGCTAAGCAACGCCATTCTCCAATCTAAACCACTACATCATTCACTGTGGCATACAGCGCCACTTCCTCGTCTTCCTCCTCATCAGGTGCATGTGTTTTCTCCTTTTCCTCCTCTATCATCCCCTCTTCGTCCTTGCCCTCTCCAACTTCACTCTTTGCTGCTTTTTCTTTTTTAATTTCAGCATACTCTGTTTCTGGGGCCCCTTTTGTCGCCCCAGCCTCTGCAGCGCTCTGTGTTTTCATGTGGTTGAAATCGAGGTCGGAGTACTCAACGTCAGCTTCAGCTGTCTCTTGGTAGACGGCCTGTTCATCCTCCACTGCTTGATTGGCATTTGTCTGTCAGGTTAAACACAGAAACAGAAATGGTAGCAGTTATTCATCAGTTGCTATATAATCAACAATTATCAATTCTTATTAGATGCCTGAAACCACCTTTAAATGGCTAACTGCTGCATTAAGAATCATTGATTCTCAGAAAAATCCTGCAATGCTGTTAACACAATAATACTACCACTGCATGCACCAAAATAAAATCATCCACATTTGGGCTTTAACCAACTTATAATATGATCAACCACATAAATATAATTACCTGTGAATCTTTGTGGCTTGCAACCATTTCCAGAGTCTCAGCTAGATTTGCATTGGTCGTCTGTTTTTTTCTGAGGAGAAATGTTTTTAAAACAAGAAACATTAAAATACAAAAAAGAAGTAAAGGTAATTAATCTCACTTAAGCTCTAAAGAGCTATTCCATTAGTTTAGCCTGTTTCAGCCCACTTAGTCCAATTTAACCATTTCCCAAAGCATGGTGTACAATGTCACATACAGACAGACACACACATTTTGAATTTGAAATTAAATTAATGAAGGAATAGAGACTTAAATTCCGGGATTCAAACAATTTTTTTTTTTTTTTACAAAAACTGGGGGGGGGGGGGACATAATAAGAACTTTTCGTACCTGTGGCATTTCCTCACAAAACAGCAGATGATTGCAGAAAGAAGAGCACCAATCAAAAACCCAATGATCACCTCCAGCTGTATCACAATTTTGAAAAATTTTAGGTTTGGACCTGAAATCAAGAGGAACAGCCATGTTATTTGCAGTACAAACTCTCAATATTTCTACATTTTATCAAATAATACTTTTAACAGCTCCCCAGACGAAGCAGGTTGTGTCCCTGCCGTACAGTTTCATTGTGGATTGTCCAAATACGATTTCGATCGGAGATTAAAGTTAAAATTACATTTTAAATTGACTATTTACCTTCTTCCTTTTGTGCTACTTTGTTTTTGACGAGGTTCCTTTTAACTTCTCCATTTTCATTTCTGCTGACACAGTCAACAGCAGCGCTACTTTGGCCTTTCACAGCTAGGGTGATGATGCTGATGACTATGTGGTTTGATGCCATCCTAATTACAGATATCTCAGTGTGGTTTTCCAGCAGCTGCCATGTGATGTTGGGTAAAGGAAACCCCTGACTGATACAGCTACAGGTCAGAACATCCAACTGATACATGCATCCAGAGCTGCTGAGAATCGTTGGATATGCTGCCAAAAAAAGAAAGAAACACAACAAAAATACAGCATATGGACTGAAAATAGAGTAAGAGGATGGTGATCATTTTCCTTTATATGGAGCCAGTCAATTCAGAGGTCAACTTACAAGTCACAGTTACATTAGTATGATGCATGATCTTTGTCGTGTTCAGTTGTTTTGACTTGCAGATGTACTGTCCAGTATGTTCTGCTTTCACATTAGGGATGACAAGAGTTGCTGTTCCTGGGTTGTTCTGCTGGTCACTTTCAGTTCCAATTTGCAGGTTTTTGCTGGACGTCCACCAGACATGAGAGGGTGGGAAACTTTCCACACTGCAAGTCAGACTCAGAGTATCACCCTCCTTTACAGTTGTGTTTCCAGTTACTTTAGATTCCTTTACATCTTTGAGAAAAACAGAAGATGAAATAATTATTTGAATATATAAAATAACCTGATTTAGATGATCAGAATTTATAGTTGTGGTCTGAGGCTGGAAAAACCCAAGCCCAAAACAGCCAGCTCAAAGGGACTTTGCTGGTCCGATCATAAAATATCTCAAGTCTCCAAATTAAAGTAGAATTAAATTAAATGATTCTTTCAGTTTACACTACATAATGTGAAAAATGAACAGTGTTGGACAAGTTACTCAAACACAGCATATGGTAATAAGTTACTTACTACTGATTACTCCTGACAAAATACGTTTACTTTATATTACTTGGTATCAAAAGTAATTGGAGACATTACTCGTTACTTTACTGCATTACTTTCGCAACCCAACCAACTTCCTAAAAAAGTGACGCACAGCCTGTTCGGCTCCCAAAACTTTATCCACTTTATTGAAACAACAACTTTGTTTTGACGGCTACTTATTTAAAGAAATGCTTAAGCACAGCAATACTAGGTTGGTTATTAGGTTGGTTATTAAATCTTCAACATTAATGAATACTCAAATCAAATACGCCTGTTGTAGAAAAATATATATCGGCACATGCACATACATCTCATCGTCAGATATACTAGGGCAAAAAACATTTCTTTCTAGTAACGCAGTAATGCAGGGTTACTTGGATCAGTTAACTGCAATATAATTACTGTTTTGGCAATCGTAATCCCTTACTTAACTAGTTACTGGGAAATGTAATATAATTGTTGTAATGTGTTACTAAGTAATGCATCACTTCCCGACCCTGTAAATGAAATACAGCTGAGCTACAATTATCTCTTCCTATCTCCTCCTGCTGCAGTTGCAATAACAGCACTGGTTGATGTTTTAAAGTCTTTTTAAAAATTTTTTAATTTATTTGTTGTTTTTTAATTTTATGTTTTTGACTGACTGAACGAAAAATCAAGATAGGCGTTACGAAATTAACAATAAATTATCCACTTGTACAACCAGTCAAGACTGGACAACTTGATTCAGTGTGAGCACAGAGAGGAAGGGTTAGTCAGTAAAGGTTCTGTTGCATAGAAGGTGTGTGTGTGATGGAAAGCAAGAGAAAGAGAGAGAGAGAGAGAAAGACCAGGCCAGACACTGGCTGAGAGAATTATTTGCGCTGCTAGTCCTGGTGATTTTACAGCTCTGGACATCTGGGATGAAATTATAATAGAGACAAAGACAATATATTAACACATATCAGCACTGCAAGCTGTAACAGTCTTCAGTTTTCAGGGCCTCCATCAGTGCACAGGATATCAATCACGGGGAATAAAAGAAAAACCTGATCACTTTGTATAAAATATTAAACCACAATAAGCCCAAACGATAAAACTAATGCCAAAACATGAGGTAGTCTGAGTTACACCTTTCAGAACATTTATTTTTATGTTCATGTTTTACAAATGTAAAAGTAAAATTAGAAGAATTCAACGTGGTGTGTTTTACTCACAGGTCACATTCAGAGTCACTGTCTCCTCTGTGGTGATGCTGTTTGTGAAGCTGACCTTACAGGTGACACTGGTGCCGTGGTGCTCAGCTGAAGGGTTAAAGGTCAAAGTTGAGCTGTGTCTCTGTGTGACAGCAGTCAGATTCTCTGTCTTGAAGGCAGTGATGTTTCCTGTGATGTGGGAGTCGCTCTCTCCTGCTCCTCTCCATGTCCAGGTGATTTTAGGTTCAGATCCAGAGCAGAGACCAGGAGCAGTGCAGGTCAGTGTGGTCTG
>JAPZDX010000024.1:6232605-6243531 GCA_029783625.1 Naso annulatus | reverse complement strand
GCATCTCCTTTAACAAAGTTAAGGCACTAACTGAGCACGCATATAAAAGAGACTCTGACTAGATTTAGATGAATCTTTCTGTGTTAGCTAAAAGGCTGATGAGGTATAAACCGAAGGGAGCGAATGAAAAAGGAAACTCGGAAAAGCTGGAGGGGAAATGGAGAGCAGCCAATAGTCTGGTTACACTATGTTCTTTTGACTTTATTGTCTCTCCTGCACAGTTATCCTTCCTTTCTACATTCAGACTTAAAAAGAGGCGGGTTTGGCATGATATATCATACTCCAGCAAGCTTTTTCTGCTCTCCCCTTTTTTATACCTCACTGTGCAATGTGCACTTCAAACAGTGATGGCACATAAGCACGGACAAATGGGACATTTTCTTTTCTGTTCATGGGGCATTAATATTACATATACATGGTATGTCCACATGCATGCTTGCACACACATGAATGAATGCTAGAGGAGCCAAGAGGGCTGGCATGGGGGTTAGAATGAAGAGCAGACAAGAAAAGAAAAGGGGATGGGGGTATTCACCCTTAGAGTTATACTGTATATTTAGATCATTACCAGGGGACGAGCTACAGTCAACACCGCAGCTCAAGTCATAAAGGCACAGCATCGGATTTATGCTCAGACCATTGACAGCCATAGAAGCTAAAGAGGGAGACAAACAAGCAGATAGACTAAGTCACAGCAGGGGAACCACAGAAAAGGTTTGCAAGACATTTTTACTGAGTCTCTCTGGCCCCAACGCCTGAGTAACTTTTCCTCCATGTTCTCCTTTCTGTGTCTCTACAGCCCATTCCCACCATCAGAACTGATCATGAGCATGTAAGCACAAAACCAACACTTACAACGCCAACGGTCATTTATTACCTGTCATGAGTTATTTTACAGTTGGTAGTTTTACCTGAGCCAGAAATTCCAGGCACAGCTGGTTTCCATCAAATTAGCAAAGCAGAGAGCAGAGATGCGGGTCGTCCCCGCATGACTTCAATGCTGTTTTTCCTATTGAAAATTGGTTGCAACTGCCTAAAAAGCAGTGTCTCTGCTAAAACCTGGCACACACCAAAAGATTTTTAAAATCTGAACCAATTTTGAAAATGTGAGAGACCTCACACATGATTACAAATAATGACAGATTTAACAGTTGTGTTCTTATAGTGTGTGGCGCGCAATGAGATGACCAACACAGGACAGCACACACACAGAGTCGGTTTGACTCTTAAAACCGAAATCTGGTGCTATCAAACGTGACTTTAGAGTAGACAAACATGGCAGACTACCCAGAAGTTAGCCTTGTTAGCCAGGTTAGCTGCCAGGTACGTTCACTGCAGTAGTACTTTCGGTCCAACTCCTCTCCTTGTCAGTTTGTGGTATATTTTACAGGACGTGTTGTATAAATACTGTTAACAAGCTGATCCTTCATTGATGACGTCCATCTCTTTTTAAGCTTCCTGTTTACCATCGTCGCCATGGCTATGTTTGCTGTGCTTCCGTCTTCAGTCAGCTTACTTCCTGATTGGCTATCATTCCATTCCACATGACAATCCTTGAAGCGTGTGCTCAGCTGTTCTCTGTGTTCCCCCCCACAAAACAGGATTTCTGATCGTAAATACCGAACATGTTTTATATTTACAATTTCAAATCAGGGCGGCCCCAATAGTCTTCCGAGCAGACAGGGGAGGGTAAAATCACTTTAACACACCTCACACCGCAGGAAAATCTGGAAAGACAATCTTGAGAACCATCATATAATCTGGCCATTACTGACTTTGGTCGGAAGGGGGGAATCGAGCCCAAAATTGGCCTGATTATCTTGTAGTGTTTACCCTTGCTTACGGTGAGTGCAAAACCAGTAAACAAAGCTATCAAGTATTGGCTATTGGAAGTCATCTGAGGCTGTTATTTACAAGTACTGCCAAGAAATGGAAACGCTCAAAACTTGTGTTCTAATATTCTCACACAAAGAGAAAAAAACAACAAAATAAAATAGCAGACAGAGAACATTGCCACTGCCTTGACTAGCCTGTGCAGTCTGGTGAGGCCTCAACCTCTCAACGTCATTCAAGCACACAGCAAGGCTCTGCGTTAGAGGATGAGCACGTCACATCTGACTGAGTGTCATCAGTTTGATACGTGCCAGCCTGTCGAGGATGAGCGAGTGCTCTGCGGTCTTAGATGTGTGACCTCCCTGCAAAATCTGCTAAGCCCCTACTACTGTTAGTGTGGGAAAGGCCATCAAATCCCACTCACTTTTGTGCAAAGATCCACTTTCAGCTTTAATTCAGGGACACAGCATAAGACTCGCGTGCTATATGGACGTGTTATCCATCTCTCTTAAAATCATGTATCTAACCTAACTATGGAAAACAGGTCAGGGTAACCCTAACCCCTGATAGAGGCTGACAGTCAATAAGAGACATTATGTAACAGTTCAGTCTTTTCCAGCATGGAGAAGGATAGATGGCAGGGAAGCAGGTGTAATTCTAACGGCCACAAAGTGTGATTATGTTAATCAAACATTTAGTTGAGAAAAAAAGGCCAAGAAAGTTCTAATTCACATTTACACCACACTCAGATTTTGAAAATTTAACCAATACCTCATTCATTTATATTTATTTTACTTTATTTTAAAACTATTTATCATATCTTGCTTATAACAGTTGTGCCAATTTTTTTCTTTATTTAAAAAATATACTGGTGTTTTATGATGACAATAAAATTCAATATAAGTGTGTGTTAAAAAAAAAACAAAAACCATCATTATTATTACAAAAATTGTCATTATTATCAAGCTGTACCCTAAAACCCTGATATTTTGGAGACTGTTATAGTATATTGAAAATCACAGTTTTTATTTATCTATACTTTAAAATTATCTCCTGAAAATGTCCTTAATGTCTGTCCTTGCCCACTCAAGACACTAAAGTGTTGATGATTCTGACTGACTTTGATATCAAGTCCTATTTCCTAAACTCTATCAGCCATTTACTGTTAATGTTTCATGGACTTAGCATAAAAGAACAGGTGCGGCACACTTTTGTCTCACCACAGACTTTACACTGCTACACCTGTGTAAGGCCACGCAGAATAGAGTCAAACTTGTTGCTGCTGGTACGTTTTTACAGAATTTAGAGGAAGACAATATATCTGCAATAGGTCAATTTTGGCCGATAATATGGGCTAACTGATATCGATCGGGCCCTAATCTTGTCAGTATCAGCCATGAGAAGCAGGTAATTATCGACTACTGGTACTGACTTAAAAGAATCCTTCTTGTGCGTCCCTACGGGAACAAAGTTATTAGAGAATTAATAATTTCCCCCAGAGATTTGACCTTGTCCTCAGTGCACTTTTTTTCCTGGCCAGTGTTCAGCCCTGCAATCAGTACTGAGTCACTCTCCACAAACTGACTGTGGTATTGAAATGTACTCAACCATGCTGTATCAATAGGAATGAGTAATTAGCCTACAAAATGTTATCAATTCCTCATTCTTGAAAACTGACATATGGCTGAGAATACCGGACCTTACCTTCCCACAGGGTTAAATTCCTCACAATGGATTTTATAGGATCTCTGTTTGGGCTCCTGTTAAGGAGCTACAGTACACTGGCTGTATTCCATGGCTGGAAAACTAATCTGTTTTGTTCCTCAAAATGCATTCAGTGAATAGAGGTTAGTAAACAGAAGAATTTCAACAGGTTTAGGGAATGATTAATACTGAACAAAAGAGAGCAGCAGATCTTCAGAGATATGGTCAGCAGACTGCAAACAGCTCTTACACAACAGCATAGTTTTCTTTACCAGGCTGCCAAGAAGACACATATGAGATATTCTTTAAGCAAACCACCCTCAGTCATATACGTACAGTAAAAATGTTTTTTAGGTCCTATACATTGGCAAACAGACCTTTTCTCTTAAGCACCAACCACAAAGCAAGACCAGGCAGGCAATTAAATAATGTGCAAACATGCCCTGACAAAAGAGGTGTCTGCATAATAACGCGTGCCAGTGCCTTGTCATGGCAACCCATCCTGAGCCTTGGCTATTCATCATGGGTGCAGCTGGTACACGTCTCTATGGCCATTCCCTCGGGCACAACTCTGCTGGGACAGACTAGTGAGGAGAGGCGGGTTTCAAAACAAAACAAAACACACATCCCTCTCCTCATTCCTCCCACTTATATAACTACTTACATATATGCACATATATATTCTCATTTTTCAGCTTTTAGTTGTTCATGCCATTTCCATTGGGTAGTGTTCACCTTCAGCTAAAACTAACCCACCAGAGACACTCAGTCATCCAATTACAGCAACATGCACTGGGTTACAAACTTAGCAATGACAACCATAGAGATATGGAAACCCCCACTGGGGCTGAGAACCCACAACAAACTGGAGCAACACGTTAAACAAGAAAGGAGGGAGTCGACACCACAGATCCTGTAACACTTAGCCTATTTAAACTGAAGAAAACAAAAATGAACTGAACCAACTCGGCCTATTCTGAAGGACAACAGCTGCTTCATGGAAATATGTGTGCAGAAAGATAAATTTTAATAAAATGTCGGACTCTTAACAGTCAATACCAACAATTAAGACTGGTATAATTGAGGGGAAAAAAAATTTAAGCTTTAGCTCATAAATTAATATCAGATTTTTTTTTTTTTTTAAGTCAGGGTCTCTACAACACCAACTTATACAATGAAATAAAAGCTGTAGTTCCTTTATGCCACATTCTGTTTACAATAACCACCCTGTGAGGGTACGCATCCGCAAACCAGTTTAGTTGGAGCTTTAATTTATCTCTGTCAAGACCAAGACTTAATACACTCTACACTGTGAGGACTGAAACAGAATCACATAAAACGTATTATGTGCAAACGCCTCGATTGTGGATGTTATTGCAAAGAAGCTACAAATTACAGAGCATGGACCTTCTTATTCTTTACTACCAATTACGTAACAGAAACAGGATAAACGGATATCCAAGAAATTATAAGGTATGGGCCAGCACTAAGGCTGCACAATTAATCGAAATTTAATTTAAATCGCAATATCACCTACTGCAATTTTTTAAATCAGTTATCAGTGAAAACTATCTCAAAATACTCTTTAATTCAAATATTGCTGTGCTGCAGAGTCATCCTGGCCTACACATCATATTTTACAGACTTAAGAAAACATATGTTTGGTAAAGATCCCTGCACCATAATCATTCCATAATCATTTTATATGCTTATCTATGAAAAAAAGAGAATAATGATGTAAAAATGATCACTCCTCCCAGTATCGCAAATCATATTGAAATCGCAACATCACTGCAAACAACTGCAATTAGACATTTTTACAAAATCATGTAGCCCTCGCCAGCAAATCTGCTGGTACATGTAATCTGTTGTAATTAACTCATGATGTCATTTATGACAAAAATTACTTAACAGGTGATGTGATTTTTTTTTTTTTAAAGGCATTTCTGTCAAAGAGACAGAGACTGTCTTCCTGTCCTTCCAGGCTGAAGCCCTTTTCTTAATGACAGATAAGCCTATCAGTTGTCTATTAAGTGTGAAATGCGGGAAATTACCCTTGACACATAAGCGTGTGTGATAAATTTAGACAAAAGGAAATGTGGGCTGGGTTTGCAGAGTGTACCACCTAAACCAAGTATGTGAACTGACAACAAAGACAACACCCCAGCTGACAGCAGGTTGAACTATGCGTCCTCCAGCTTCTTGTGGAAAATGACTGGGTAGTCCTGTCTGCCTCCTGCATCGGTCCTCTCACTCCTCACTTATGGTCTAAATCAGTGTGACAGTTCAGAGGGGGAGGGGGCTGCCATGCTCGGCCTTTTGTTCCACTCAGGAGGGTACACATGTGAATAGAGGCAAAGAACAGAAGCTAACCTAACCTGTTACATCTAGAGAAAGTAGCATGAAACGGCGAAATCATCTAATAATCCCTGACATCTGAGCGTCCATGTCACCAGCTCTGCCGACTCAAGTCCCTGAAAGTTACTATGGTTCAGTTAGCTACGTTAGTAATGGACATCGTTGTCGTTGTTAAACTTAAAAAAAAGTTTTGTTTTTGTCTCTTTAATGCTTTTAGCAGTGCCACAAAAGCTTACCAGTTAGGGACACAAGCGAACTTCAAAGTGGTTCGTTAACTAATGTGAGCTAACGTTGATTTAAAAGTGCAGGATTGAGGGTTAGTTCAGTACGTTAATGTCACGTATTTCAGCTCATTTTGACTAACATTAGCTTCGCAGTGCTGTCTGTGCAGCAAATACCGCGTTAATTTGATTAACAAAATAAACAAGGCACACTTACAACGAAAGGAAAACTTATCTCCTCCTTTGTTTCTGCCACGGCAGGAGTAAATTGGCGTTAAAACCGCTTTTAACGCGATTCGTAGCAGTGCTCCGTGACGTCCTCGTTACGGCTCTTACTTTTAAGTGGAGCTAACGCTGTGTTAACTATTTTTCAACTGTTGTGCGACTGAAAATATTTAGCTTTCTACAGTTTAAGGGCTAACTAATTAACAACACTTTAAAATACAAAATCCTGTTACGAAAACTTACGCAGCGGAAACTGTTCTTACTCAACATTTAACTGCAACTGATCCTCGCCAGCTGTGACGGGAAAGGAGAAGCAACAAACCAGCGGTGCTAACGTTGAACACTGCGGGTTAACTGACGTTAGTTAGCTGGCTAGCTAGCTAGCAGGAGCGCACACACACTGCTCTGTTTTCGGCACCACTTGGTGAAACGTTTTACTGTTTAATTCTTACCAGACGGGCTGCTGGAATCCCTTGGCTGGTTTGGGAGCTGTTGGCCGTCGACAACCCCAACAATACCCTCCCTCCTCCGGATTTCCGATATGTTTTGAAGTTGATGCTGTGTGGACGCTGCGATGTCCTGTCGACCCGCACAGCGAATGAGCAGAGTCAGCCTCGCTCAGCGCCTGTAGTTACCCTCCCCTTCACCGAAAACCCCAAGTGACATTATTCCGCCATCATAAGGGATCAGGTTGCACTTTTAACCCGACAAGATCATTCACACACTGTCATTCAGTTCTGCATTACTGGCAACTACAGCAACGCCATTTAATATTTCAAGTTGACCGTTGACCGCCAATAAGTGGCTTGTCTATTTGTGAGAACGTTATCGTATTTAATTAGCAGAATCAGTGCTATTTTTATTTGAGTAACATTAGTGGCCAGCTCATTTTACCGTAATTGCACACTAATAGAAGGCAATGTTAGGCCTTTAAACACATAAAAAATATACAGTAGTAAATATGTTTTCTAAATGGTGCAGACACAAAACCAACACTTTAATTTAAAATTGCATTGAAGAAAAGAGCCAAAAGTAAGAGAAAAAGTTATTCACATGGGTAAGTCTATCCAAAAGATAGTCCTGTTTTGGACTGAACTCGGTTCTGTTTTCATTCAACAGTGAAATCTCTCTTGCAGGTTATTGTTTAGTTCTAGCACTTGTTATTGTGTATTTATGAATCCAGTATGATCAACTCCACTGACCGTCCACGCTCTGTTTAAGTGAAGCAACATGCTTTAGAACACGACAAAGAACAAAACAAAAATTTCAAATTTTATACCTGAAGTTTCATTTCAAAGTTAAGGTGAGTAAAAATATTTCATTTTTTATTCATCAGTTTGCCTCATTACAATAGATTCACACTCGTATAACGGCCATATTTAAAAGTTCAGACGCCATTTCTTATCAATGAAACCCAGACGGGAAGGCAGCATGCCAAGTTACATGATAAAAACATCAGTAATTACACAGTAACTTTATTCTCTGGCTGCCAGTACACTGAATTTAATCTTGTCTGAGTCTGATGGGCGGTGTTGGGGAGTAACTAGTCACGGGTGTCGACATTTTGTATTGTAATTACCAAATGAATCTAACTGTAATCAGTTAGTTACTGAGAGAGAACGTGTAATTAAATCTGGCTACAATTATTTTTGAAAATGTTAATGATTACAAAGGAGGTCACATTTGAATATTCTCTGTAAAAAGCTGAGGCTGTAGGTTGAATATTATTTTGTTGCTTTGCATGTTTTTGATGTTCACAATGCCTTCTTTGTTATTTCCGGTCAAGGTTGTTTAGTGAAGTTTGATGCTGTTCTGATGCTTTTGATTGGTTGAATTTGCAGCGACCCACATCTGTCATTAACACTGCTTGGTGTAAACATTTGAAAAATGGTTAACAGCTGAAAACATTTGTTAGAACTTTAGAAAAGTAAGTTAAAGTAATCACATATAATAAGTCACACTACTTTAATAAAGTAATTGAAAATAGTTACATTACTTATTACTTATCAAATATGGTAACTAATAATCTGTAACCTATGACATATCCAAAGTAACCTTCCCAACCCTGCTGATGGGACAGAGTTTCCAACATGGCTCTCCCACCACCTGTGTACGAGTTGTTTCCTCTCAGGTCCTCGGTAGCTCAAAACAACATGGATGCTTTAGTGTCACTTTTGTGGTGGACTCTCTTCCCTGAGCTGCACTTTGGACAAAACTACCGGCTGAACACAGTCTCTGCCAGGATGTTCCTGTCGCCAGATGAGGCAACCCTGCATCTCTGTCCTTACTATTTTGACCAGGTCACTTTCAGACTTCCTGCCAGGGACCCAGTGTGTCACATGTGAGTTCCATCATCAGCATCAAGTCATATTCAGGGAGGTTCCCAGACTTCCACTGATCCCAAACTTTTTTTTTTAGCTGATGTAGCGTGGAAAGTTATATATTATGTTGAAACCTCTGATCAGAAAGTAGATTTTCTCCTTAATTCAACTTAATTGCACTACAGTAAAGTCCACACTACTAACAAAAGTAACTCTGGTCCTCTGCCTGTCCCTGTAAATCCACAATATTGATGCACAAATGTGATATTTGCTGTGTATGTTAGCGTGTGTTTATTTACTGATACTAAAGATCGAACGTGATAATGACAGATCTTCCCCCTACTTGTGGCCTGAAGGGAGAGCCGCAACCTCAGGCTGCAGTGGTTCCACTCATGGGCCGACTTGAAGCAAGAGAGGCAGAGGGCCTCTGAGCAGCGTCGAAAACGTGATTTAAAGAGAAAACGGGAAATCCGACCCAACGCTGGCATCTACTTGAGTGGACTCTGTCAACTCCGACATCCAAACACTGGCAGGAGTCTCTCTAACAAAGAGTATATTTATCTGATGTATGGCTACCGCTCCTAACTGCCTGCAGTGTCAACGTTTTGTCTTGCAGATGTGTTTTAAATCTGTTTTATTAAAAGATACAAATGTTGAGCATGCGTCTGATGTCATGATGTGACAGATTACAGCACAGATAACACGTGCATGTGCACATGATAACAAGAAGGATCAAAACAATGAACACTGTTTACTTTTTATGGAAAACATCTTTAATGAATTGAATAGGTAACGTCTTATGTGAGTACATGTAGAAACAAATGTTCTATCGTGGCTACAGTCGCTCGAGGCCGGATATTTTAGGAACCAGTAGAGTGTACAAAAAAAACACCATCACATGGTCGGGTGTCTTCTCAAGGCTGGAGACACAGGGCTAATCTGACATTAGGCCTCATGCTGTAGTGAGTAAATTAAGTCCAAAAATCTATGCAAGTCAGGGACTGCAAATCCCCTCGACACACTGGAGACACGACACGAAGACATAAATCAATAAACTTGTGTGTCTGTGGGTTTTTTTCTTTTTTCAGGTTCTTTTTTTTCTCTTTACTTGTAGAACTCATGCTCCTGCTCATCCTTTTTGATGACAGTCTTGTAAGCTTTTTCAAAATCTTTGGCCAGGACGATGTACCTGTTCTCACGTACTGCCAACATGCCGGCCTGAGAAAGCACAGGAAGATAAAATAAACAGAAGGCGAGACATTAAAACACAAACAAATGAATATATTTAGTTTTTCTGAGCACAAAGCTAAAGGTTGTTTGTCTTTAAATTAGTTTCATTTTGCACTGCTGGATGGAAAAAAAAAAAAAAAACTTTTAATTGAAGCTCTTGCTCACCTCCTGGCAGATTGAATTGATATCAGCTCCAGAGATCTTGTCTGGCCTGGCCACATCTGTGTATCAGTCAAGGACAACTGAACAACACGCAACTGCCAAAACACAGTGAAAAATCTGAGTATCTGAGCTGTGTTTCAACAAAGGGAAATACTGGAATGATAGGATGGAAATGAGATGTAAACTTGTCCCTTAGAAGGTCCAGTTGTTGGGTAAAGTGGCATCTTGTGGTAAATCAGAACAGCCTCAATGTACCC
Source organism: Naso annulatus (assembly GCA_029783625.1). Classification (NCBI taxonomy): domain Eukaryota; kingdom Metazoa; phylum Chordata; class Actinopteri; order Acanthuriformes; family Acanthuridae; genus Naso; species Naso annulatus. Next base: position 6,233,220 of record JAPZDX010000024.1, on the reverse strand, counting down.
TCTCGACTTCCCCCCTTATAGACTAAGCACCACATCTACCACACAGGATGATGCACAGACGCAACCTGCAGATAGCAGTGAACAAAAATGTGAAAACACAAGACAAGCATGTCTCAAAGGAAAAAAAAACAAAAACAAAAACCCTCCATATAATTGAAGCTGTATTTTGTACAAAGGCATATAAGGGCCATTGTAGGGGGAAGAAAAAAAACAAAGACAAGCTGAAAAAAGGGAGTAAATTTCCAAGTTTAAAACTCAGAATTTCTGTCACAAATTTGCAAGTTTTTAACTGGCATGTATGGGAGTTTTAAACTTGCACAAATTTCAGAAATTTGCAAGTTTAAAACTTGCAAATTTGTGACCTCATAATGTCAGAGAATATCTGAGTGTTTTCTCGTAAATTTGCAACTTCAAACTTGAAAATTCTGAGTTTAAAACTCGGATATTGACCCCTACTTCCAGCTTGTCTTTTTTTTTTTAAAATCTACATGGCTCTAACATGCTGTCCTAATTTTCTGTATGGTATGCAAGTGTATTATTGTGTACAATCAAAAATCCATCATAGGGAACTTTATTGGATAAGTTAATTTCTCACTCTGTTTTACACACACACAC
>JAPZDX010000024.1:6192076-6204456 GCA_029783625.1 Naso annulatus | reverse complement strand
AGGAGGCGGCACAGCGCATGTGCTGACATGCCCATATACGGAAGTCCAGCATGCATTAACATCAGTGGAAAAACATAGTCAAAAAACACTGTAGAACACAGTGTGCAGAGCCAACTGAAACAGCCTGCAGGGTTCACTTCCAAATGCATGAACCTTATTATGTGTCAATATGTGTGCATCGTTTCACACGAGTATCCAACACTGTAACAGCATTTATTGGTCAGAAAAAAATAATAGCTCTAATTTCACTTCAGGTCATAATGTAATTTTAATGAGTGACTTGTATAAAACTTCATCCCTTGTGCAGTAATCATGAAAGGGTAAATTAACTATAGAGACAGAAACCCATTTTTTTATGTATCAGGCTGTGAAGTTTAGCATTTAATATGAAGCTTTATGGGAATGGAGCCTGCCTCAAGAGGCCATTTAAGAACTGTAGTTTTTTGACACTTCATAATTGAATACATTTTCCAGCCCTAGAGGTTGCCACTTTGTTTACATCAGTTAGCTGAGAGTCTGGTGTGCGGCATGAGGCACAGAGTTGCGTGACAAAATGTCAGTATTTGACCAGTTGGGAATGAGAATGGTCTGGTTCATCTGATAAACGTTGTGTTTCCTGTCCTCTCCCTCATTTCCCTCTCCCCCATCTCGCGATTCGAAACAAAAGCGTCCCCAGAGGTCAAACTTGAGAATAGCAAGAGAGCATTGGTTGAGAGCCATGCTGAGGCCTCAGTGGAAACTGCAAGGTGCAGTGTGAGAAAGAAACATTTGGAGTTACAGGTGTGTAACTCCCGGCCGATGAGAAATATGTGTCATGGTGATGATGGCATATATAGATTCACGCTTCTATATATGAATTAAGCGCAGTACCAGTTGACAGAATGCAAGAAACTAGTGTCGCTCACTGCAACCTCTTTATTTCCCCTCAGCTTCACAGATGTAAAACACCAAAAATGTACATTACTACAAAACAAAATTGATCAAATTCTCAATCATCAATGAACTGAAATGATGAGAGGAAATAAAAAAATGCAAGAAAAAGCATTTGCCCGTCACAAGAGAGAAAAAAAAGCATGCAATTAATATTGGGAACAAGCACGCAAAAATACAAACGTTTTAGTAGCTAACATATTTATAGACAGGTTGCCTGCAAGCACTGAGATACTGGAAAACACCAGAGCTCTGCCTCTGTATCAACAATTTGTTTAAGTCACAGGAACCCGAAAAAAGAGGATGATGGCCACCCATGGCTCTTACCTCTGAAACCTGTGACCTGCTAATAGACAAAGTTCAACGAAGTAAGTAAACGGGAGGTTTCTTACTTTGCTCTTCATCCTTTTCACTCTTTAGTTTCTCTGTGCCAGGGAGCCTGTGTGGAGTTGGACTCAGACACAGAGGCTGTTGTCAACGAAACCTTCAAGCTGGGCTGCATCTCCTGTAAGATGAGGGGTGAGGTGCCTGCTAAGGCCATCGTCAACTGGTACTTCAAAGCTCCGGATGAGGCTGAGTTCTCCCATGTGAGTTTTGACAGTCTGATAAGGAAAGCTTTGGAAACAGTAGGCCCGCTTACTGTAGTACAGTTTAAATAAATAGGTTGACATTTTAGGAAATTGATGTCTCTCCCGTCCTGAGGAGAGTTAGATGAGAACATTAATACCACTAAGTACCTGTTTAGATGGCACATGTTTTCACATCAAAGGAAACACTTTTGTTGTGGCTCAGCGTTCCTTGTACAGACAATTGCGTGCTGGCACCCCTGTGACCACAAATGTTTGAAAATTGGCTTCCAGAGTGTAATCTTTTAAACCACAACCTTCTTTGTGGCTATGTGAACTGGCAAACCGCAAAGCCTGTAAAAGCAGAGACTACGCTAATGCTAATGTTGGCGCAAGTCTGCAATAGACACTACCAAACCTCAATTAAACACTCCACATTGTACCCAAAGTAAGTTGAATATGACATCAGTCTATTGAGGTGAATTTGAGTGTTTGTAGAATAATTTTAAAAGTCAAACTACAGCTAAATTTCTTTAATTTGTGGCTCTGGGTAAGGTAAAGATACATTTAGCAGCAACAGTCAGTAAACAACTTTGGCACCTTCCAGTGGTATGTCATTACAAAGTTACACTGCCAGCTACCGACCCGGCATGCATACCACAGCGTTTTACGTTGTTCATGTAAATGTGGATTTTTTTATAGACACAAAGGAAAGACTTTTCTGTTTTTTGTAGGGCTGCTGTCATCTAAACGTGGCCTAAATCTGTAAATATGAAGCTACTGCCAGAAGCTGATTAGCTTAGTGCAGAGTCAGCAAACAAAGAGAAACAGCTAGCCTGACTCTGTCCAAAAGTAACAAAATCCACCTAACAGCACATTTAAAACTTGTCGACCAGCAAGTTATCCCTGTAAAACTGAACTTAACCAGGCTATGATGTTGATAAACCTCCCATAAACCCACAACTTGTTTTTTAGTGGGTTTTGTTGCTGTTGAGCAGAGTAGGGCTAGCTGTTTCAGCTGTTTACTGTCATTATGTTAAGCTAAGCTAACTGACTCCTAGCTGTAGCTTAAATTTTAATGTACAGTCATTAGAAAAATATCAAACTTCTCATCTTATTCTTCAAGTTTTTTTGTTTGTTTGTTTGTTTTACCCAGGCATTGTTTCAATTTTTCTAACATCCGTCGAGGGCCACAATAAATTATATCAATTATTTACCACATACGCACTTAACCCCTGTGCGATAAAATTGCTTCTGTTCGGTGAGGCGTCCGATGCCAGAAAGTAGCGATGATGCTACTCCTGTAGTTGTGTTTTCCAGGTTTGGGTCACTAGGTTGTAGTTTATCAGGCACATCAGCTGGTTAGATTTTAAATAGTGTTGCAAATATGATCAGTTCCTTTTGTTTTCATGTCCTGTATTTTCTCCTGCCTGATGGAGTTTGCACACTCACCAGCACATTCAGATTCATAGAAGGCTTCTGTTCTTGCAAAGGAGGAAAATGGAAAAACGTTCCTCACACCTATCTTATGCAATCGTTCTTAATGGATTAACAGGTTTGTCATACAAAGATTAACCCTAAATTTCCTGACAGCCTAATACAGGAAACTAAACTCATTTCCCTGCATATCTAGGCTAATGAGTGCAAAACCTTTTGCTGAAGATGAGGCCTGAATGTATGCCTGCAAAATCTCCACATTATGAATTTGGGAATCCATAATCGAATCAGCATTGTCAAGAATAAAAAAAGTTGACTGCTTCACTGTTAGATTTATATCCATTAAATTAAATCCAGTCCGTTTTCTCCCTGATATTTGTTATGTGTCCTGATGGACAAAGCCTGAAACACATCAATCAGAACAAGGTCATTTGTGTCCTCTTCTGGGAAATCGCTGCAATGCATTTATCATGAGAGTGAGCAGGGTCTTGCAATTTTCATGATGGGTCCAAATCCCCCGCCTCCTCTGTCTTCTAGAAGACAGGGGCCATTTAAGAGGCCATTATGGTATATACTTAAATGTAAGAGAGAACCCATTAGTTCATTTAAAGTCTGCCTCCACTAATTCACCAGGAAGCGCAGAGGTGAGGCCGTAACCGCAGCTGAGCCAAAAAGGAAGAAACAGCAGCAGTGGTGATGTGGGTGACCAGCTCTCTGTTTCCTCAAGGATGACAAAACAGAACAATCAGTTTGTTTTACACCCATGAGCATCCAGAAGAAAACAGCAGCTTCTGTTGCAGTTTCATTACCCATGTAAACAATTGGGACTACAAGCCAAACAAAAATATATCAGTCATTTTCCAAAACTGTTGGAAAGTCACACTATATGTGTGGATGTCTTGAAATAGAAACTTTAGCAAAGTCACAAAGCATCGGTTTCCTTGAGCACAACCCTCACCTTTTTTGTGTTGATGTCTCTAAGTGCCACAGGCAGGTTTAGGAAGTTAAAAGCGTTAACAAACATTCTGATTATGTTTTCTTTTCTTTACTTGTTTAAAATAACCAAAAGATATTATATTCCTGGCCTTATCACTGGAAGTTTCAGGTGTCTAAGGCTGGCTTTAGGATGTGTAACTTTCACGCAGCTTGTTGCAGGTTGCGAGCTGCATGCAACCTTATTTCCACACAATTTGACGATGAAATGCAAATTAGTCCAAGTCTCATGCAACACATTTGATCAGCTAGCTAAATTGTTTTTTTTTTTTCATCTGTTGTATCATTTTCTCACTTGATTATACTTAATCAAGTGTTGTTTTAATTAGTTCACATCCTTCAGGTCCCAAAGGAATCTCCGCTCTTGGTAATTAAACAGAGGAATTTAATTACGTAAAGTTATAATCTTCAGATCTTGATAAAAGCAGATGATTTTGGCAGATTATCCAACAGAACAGACAGCAAACGTTAGCAAAATGTTCAAACAACCATCATGTTACATTTAGCGGCTGTCACCTGCTAACTGCCTGGCTAACAATTGTTTGTTAAGAGTGAGAAAAATCCAGCACACAAAATGTCCCTTTATGTATTTAATCTGGATGAATTGAAGCAGCAATAAGTTACCAACAACAGCTGGCAACTCTGATGAAGGCTAACACCTCATTTCCACTTATGTTTGTGTAAGAAGGGTTTTCAACCAAAAATCCATTCTTTCCAATAAGAGTCTCCATGATACCTGATGTGCCTGCAAATCTCCTCCCCTGCGTAATATTTCGGTCTAGAATTTGCCTCGAGTACGTTAAAAAAAATTGAGCTTTTGGCGGTAGATTTTGTAGAGACTGTATGACAGTGCGCTAGCTTATCTAACAAGCTGCTATAGCTAGCAGGCTATTTTCTTCAATCCAGTTGCTCATTTGGATTGTCAAGTGAGTTTGTACAGTTAGAAAGAATAAGATCATAGTTTTAACACATCATGAATCTGCTTCTGCTTCTGTTGCATTTCTATCCTTCCATAAAGAAATGCACTTCCTTGCATTGGACACTAGGGGGCAATAATTGAACCTACGGACACCAGTTACATATGTAAATGGAAACGAGGCGTATGTGCTTAAATGCATCCCTTGTTGGTAACTTACTGTTGCTTCTGCTCGCCCAGATTTAATACATAAAAGTACATTTAGTATGCTGGCTTTTTCTCACTTTTCGAAAGTTGCTCTAGCCTTGCACCTGGAAAGTTGTTTATTATTTGAGTGTGCTCTCTTTTTTTTTCGTTTAACATTTGTCTGTTGACTTGGCTCAGCTGTTTGACAAAATGACAAAGTTTTGCATTACTAATCTTGACATCAAGTCAGTGAGGATAAAACCCTTTTCCAGGGTCCAAGGGATCATCTTCTGTTTAATAATTTTGGTCCATTTTGGTGATAAACTAACATTGCGTCGGGTTAAAAACTATCAGTTAAAAATTATACAACATCGACAGTGGTGTGACATCATCACATGACACATTATCAGTGTTTTGATTGGCTGTTGCATGAAACTAGTTTCACAAAGTTGAAAGCTTTGCAACTGCTGTGGCTGACTTTCGGACAAGTTTCAAGTGTGTCACGGAGAGCTCTACACCATGCAACTCAGCTGCAGCTCAGTTTCACTCTCACCTCAGTTTCAGGTAGCTAAAGTTGCGTGAAAGTTTCACCATGAAAAGCCAGCCTAAAAGTTAATCATGGCATACTGACATGTACTGTGGTTGCATGTAAGGAGGGGAAAACACATAATCATCCCAATCACTCGCTTTCATGCAAAGCTTACACGATTTGTGGCAAATCTATTATGCAAGTACAGCAGTAGGGTCTTTCGACATGCCTGAAACCGTTAACCTGACAAGCTAGATGCTCTGTTGCAAAGAAGCATCTGGGAAGGCTCCACTGGAAAGAGTGCAAGTCATCTGTCTAACACGGAGTGACTTCGACCAATTCAAACAATAAACCCTCCTATTAGCAAAGCTCCTTGGTATATAAAATCCTACCAAAGTCAGTCGGGAGAAGAGCAAAAACATAACTTACATCACGAAAAGCCCTCAGTGTCGTTCTTTGCTTTTGTTTCAGTCAAGTCATATTCTCCAGTTTTGATAGAACTGATGATATGCCCTCAAAGCATCTACACTAAGCTGTTTAGGAACCGCCACCAGTGTTTGGCACACCTAAAATTATGCCTGTAGCTGCCAGTGAACCTTCCACAGGAAACGCCAATTTGCCCACACCTCTCTTTGTGCTTGCTCAAACCCCTTAATGTGAAACCTGACCAGACTGATCTCAGAGTGCAATGAAACGTAAGGTCATGTGATCAGGATGGGTTTAACCTGTCCATGAAACCCTTGCTATCACCTATCTGAATGTTCACAATTTTTATCTTGCTTTGCGTCCTTTTGTTAAAAAAAAAAAAAATCCCTCTCTAACTCTTTTCCAGTTATACAGCTATGAAGATCAAGTATCCGTGATCATTGATCCTCGTTTTTACGGTCGTCTGAACTGGAGCGGCAGCAAGAACACCAAGGACCTCCAGGATGGCTCCATCTACATCCTCAATGTGACCTTCAATGACACAGGAACCTACCAGTGCATATTCAACCGCACCCTCTCATATAACAACTATGAGTTTCCAACCAATGCCCGCAAGACTATCGTCATGACCGTGGTGCCACGACGTAAGGACAGAGGGATCATTTACTGTCTGTTTGTGTAGGGAACTAAATTAGACAGAACCACTGTGGACATCATTTTTAGGTCAGTTTTATTGTCTTGTCATAACTTGGCATCACATATGGATATCTGAAGAGCAATATGAGAGACCCTGCATATATTTATCAAATTTCTAATTACACTAAAAAATAAGCTTAAGAGCTATCTCAAGACAAAGGACAAGACTATAGAGTAGATAAAACCTGTTCATACTGAACAAAACAGAGGTGAGGATTGTTTCCGCCATCTTGTACATATTTTTTAGTCAGATATGAAGGACAGAGCTAAATTGAGAATGTCACAAGCGTGCAATATTAACCTTTATGATTAGTTTATATCCTGATTCGTTGTTCCAAAGTGGTTAAAAAAAAAAAAGTGCTTTGAATGACAAGTTCTTTAAAGTTCCCAACTTTTAACTGGTTATGAAGCAGTCTAATTTTTAAAACTGATGCCTCACATCTTACCTACCTTGGCAAATGACAACATCAGCAAGGAGAATGGATATTACTGTCTTTAACAATGCCTTTGCCTGGTCCGCTCAGTCAACAGAAACGTTTTGCAGCAAACAGAACAAAAGACAGATAGTTGTTTACGAGCCTGATCGATGTTCTGTTTTCTTTTTAACTATTTATGTTTGGAAACAGGAGGATATTTTTGGCTGCGACCAACAGCTTTGTAGGTCGTTCTGTTGGTCAGTTGTTTGTCCACCAAAATTTCCCACTCTTCTGTGGCCACAGTTTTCAGCCCAGGAGGCTGAAATATGTCAGCTGGCTAAAAGAGGGCATGGCAATGGGAGTGGCCTATTGCAAAAAGGTGCATAATTTCCAGATGGATTCATGTAACATGGTCAAACTTTATAGAAACACACACACACACACACACACACACACACACACACACACACACACACATAGCCCTGCGATGAACTGGCGACTTGTCCAGGGTGAACACTGCCCTCACCCAGTGTTAGCCTGGATTGGCTCCGGCCCCCATGATCCTAAAGAAGGATAAGCAGTAATAAAAATGAATGAACACACACACACACCTTAACGTGTCATGACTTGCCCCGCCCCTATAATTTAGCCCCGCCCCATTCATAACTGTTAAACTGTTTATCGTAGACCCTTATGGGAGACTTCATTGTAGAAAGTAATTGTTTTTCACCTTCTTTTTAAATACAGAGTAAAGAAAGGATTCAATATTCAGTTAGACAGTATTCTGCATCCCAATATTTTTTGTTGCTTGCTGCAGCTATTGCAAATTTGCGCTTGTTCTTTAGATAATTTCAATATTTTGTGTTAATAAACTAGAATGTAAAACTAGTCAAACTAGAATGTAAAAATAAGTAGCGTGTTTCTTTTACTCTCCCAAAAACAAATGCTTGAATTAGACACGATCTTTACAACAGTAAGTATGTATTAGTTTATCTGTATATCTTACTTCTTACTTCTGTGTTCTGTCTTTTAGGTAGCCTTTCACAAACCTTTGGTTGAAAAGAAGCCATTTGGCTCTGGTGTATTTACATCGTAATGTTTATTAATATGCATTGTCCCTTAGTAAATAAACTGAACTGAATTGAAGTAGCTTCCGTCTACATGCTGCTACAGTCAACACAAAATGAAAGTTCCTTGTAGGCGCTTTGATTAGCACAGAGGCATCCCCCAGGGTTCAGTGCTGGGTCCTCTGAATTGTCACTACTTGACGCTGGCACAGAAAATGATGGTTTTGTTTGTTTTTAGAGAATGCCACCTTGAACATGTGGATGTCAGAGAGGTTTACCCAATCTGCAGCAGGATTCTGGAAATGATGAATTATGACACACTAATTCAGGACAGAAGGTCATGATTTATGACTTGTATCATTAAAAAAACGTATGGCCTGGGCAGCTGACATCCTTGTCACCATTTTAAATTAAATCCAGTCGCCATTCCACCAGCATACAGGTACAATTTATCCTATCTCATCTTCCTCTATGTCCCTCTAGTCACTAGGGGAATGGCATCCATCTTGTCTGAGGTGATGATGTACGTCTCCATCATCGGACTACAGCTTTGGCTGGTGATTGAGATGATTTACTGCTACAGGAAGATAGCAGCAGCAGGAGAGGAAGCACTGAGAGAGAGCGCGTGAGTAACACTTAAAACACAAACACACACACACACACACAGCCAGCCTCTTTCCACTGCCAGTTCTAACATCTGAAGATCGCGCCGGGCCGTCCAAATGTCCTGATTTCCCACCAACTGCTTTCACAGTCTGTTACAATCTACTCTTATCAAAACAACAAATATTTTCCTATTTCCTGGCTGCACTGACATCTTGTCCTGATTATGATTCACTGACCTTGACAGGCTGTTTTCCCTTTTCTCCTTTCTACCACTCTCTTTCCTTCAGGGCGGAGTATTTAGCTATAGCATCGGAGAGTAAAGATAATTGTGCAGGTGAACAAGCGGCAGAATAGCACCGGTAGGTCTGGATTCTCACTAAACTTCATGTCTGAATTCAGTTTATTTGTTACTTTGTTTACAAAGTAAACTCAAATGCAATATGTTAACACATGTTGTATGTTTCCACCACAAAGTGAGATCTGAGGTTTAGAGTTTTCTGTATTGCTGAGTAATATGTCAACACAACAGACAACAAACTAGACTGAAATTTCATGTTTTGGTATTTTATGTCAGTGGTTCATTTTTCTCCCTGGTTCTTCTTTGCTTCTAACCCCATAACATAAAGTCATGTCTACATTTTGTTCAAAGATTGTTTCATTTGGATACCTCAGTAAAAAACCTAAAATGGCCAGGGATAGATTTTTTTTAGAGCAATAAGCAAAGTTTTTGTCAGGTGAAAATCTTACGCTACACCTTCTCATCATTCTTAGATTAAAGATATTTTCAGTTACATTTTCAAATAAACGATTACAAAATAAAAAAATTTACAAAAATTTATTCTTACAGAGGAATAAATGAGGAACTAACTGTTACTGCGGATAAGGAGTTGATTAATGGTTGATTTTTAATCAAGTTTATATTGGAATATTGAATTATTAGTCAGTAAGCAATTGATGTTCTCAATATGCTTGCCTTCCTCCCCTTTTAAAGAGAACATCTGCATTGATTTTGCTCAAAAATCACTGTCTGAGAGAGAAAGAGGAGCCAGGATCCATTAAGACAAAAGTTATGGCTGGAAAAATAGTTCCCGTTGCTTTCCTAGCTTGAATATTTTGACATTTTGACATTCCTTTTAACTGATGTCGCACATTTTCAGGTACTTTCTGTAACATTTATTGAATATGGACAACATGTAAGCAAACAGGATATCTCATAGATAAAACTATTTTGGGAAAAATAAGTGGGGTTTATGTAACCTGTGTGGCCGATGTTGGCAAAACACAATGTAGTGTAGCATTGGTATGATCCTTTAAAGCCTTATTTTCTCCACCATCTGGTGAAACTGTGCTTTGAGGTTGCCAACATGCTGCTTTTGTTCCAGCTCTTTTCCATTTTTGAATTCGTACGATTTCCTGACAGTTATATATTTGTGTGGGTTTTTTTTTTTGTACTTTAGGTTGAATAAGAACTCAAGACTGCTTCCTTGAGGAATCTCACATCCCCTCTCCTCTCACCGTCACTCACACTCCACCATCCTCTCCACATGATGGAATGATTCAGCTACAGAAAGAAGAAACCTCCTCAAAGAAATGTTTTTAAGTGACTTTCTACAAAAGGGTCGGTAAGGACCGAACTGTCTCCTGCTCTGAGGGACAGAAGGGATGAATCGGTCTGTGTCCGACAGGACAGAGAGGGAGGGAGAGTTGTAATGTATATAGGTCTGTAAGTATGCACAGATAATCACATGTAAAGTATATTATAGGTACACGCTGTATATCCACTGTCGGCATACTTACCAGCTTATCAAAATGGCTGACATCATGCTTCAGATGTTATGTCACAATTATGTCTGAGAGTCAATTTGGTCACATTTCATTTCCTGCCATGTGTTGGCTTCAGTGTTTGACCAGCACAGGGTTTACAAAGCCGACTTTCAACTCTGAACTTTATAGACATCTATCAACATATTTATTAGCCAAATCAATATTAATAGTGAAACCCTGACTGACAACACTCAAACCTTTTATTTTTTCATATATTTATTAATACACAGAACTAGAGAGTGAATCTGAACCAAACAGACGTGAGAACATGAGATGAACTGACACTTTGGAAGCCACTGTGTAGAGCAATGAGTCATGAATGTCACACGTCAGAGGAAAGTTTTCATTTTAACCGCCGGTTTGAACACAACTCAACGGGAACGTGATCGCCTGTCCCTCGTCTTTTTCGTCAGGATCACACACTTGTCAAGCAAAATGCAATCTGTGTTAAATGTGAACTCTGCTAAATGTTTAGCTCGTCACTCCAGGGTCCTGATGACAATGTTAAGTTTACGGAGAGCTTTGAGTTGACAGTACCAGTCATACTTTTAACTTTTCATACTTGACTGGAGAAGCAACTGAGGTGAGATCCTGTTTCGTCTTCAGTTCTCAGACAACACAATGATGCTTTTACTGCATTTTCCATGTTACCAAGAGCTCACAATGATTATTAGGCCATTTTCGTGCGACAATGATGATGATTCTGCAGTCTCCAGCCTGTCTGACACAGCAGGCCATTGCTGATTTTAATCTGCTTTTCCAAGATACTTGTAAGCTTTAGTACTTAAAATCTGTCACTACATTCAGTTAGTGAGGAGTAAAAGTGACTTAAGAAGGTGATGCCCACTTTACTGTGCCAACCACCCACCCACACACACACACACACACACACACACACACACACACACAAAAACAGCTTTACCAATTTATTTGCAATGATATGAAAGTGTCTGATGTCGTAGTGTCTTTGTAGAAACTTAAGGGCTTAGCAAACTGCTGTTCTGTAACCTCCCGAGGACAAACAGCAAAACCTGTCCGGTGTGCCTCCCAGCGTGAAGCCAGTGGAAACCAAAAGGAAAAGCCAGTTGTTAACTACTGGTGAACACTACAAACACTGCCGTTCTGCAAGTTTACTGTTTGTCTCTTTTGTATCAAAACTGGCATTGATACATTTTGGGATACTAAGAAGAGGACACACAGAAACTGACATATTAATCCAGAATAACTGCATGCTTACTGGTGGTATAAACAAAGGCTGCAATATGATTTTTTTTCTCTATACCCACAGTAAACACTGAATGCTAATTTTTTTTTAAAAAAGCCACGAAACAGAAACAGATAAAGCGATTGATGTCTCCTTTGAAGGCCATTGAAACAGTTGTATTAACCGCTACTTGAGATATTTACTTCTGGATATGAATCAGTTTATGACATGAATCTAGACGTGTTTTCCTGCACAGATAAACCAACAGTGAAATAACAAACTGCACTGCTCCCCACATTGTTGGTCTGCTTTGTGTCCACGTGTTTTCTCTCTGCAACAAATAAAGCTGTACCTAATGTGTAGGTGTCGGTGTGGAAATGTTGCTCGCCAAAAAGTCGAGATGGAGAAAAAAAGTGAGACAGAGAGAAATAAAATTCCTGTAAAGGTCTCACTTGGATTCTTCTGATCTTACATAATGGTATCAATAGGCAGTTAAAACATATGTATTTTTTTATTCTGAGGCAAAAGACAACTTTTGGAATATTTATTCATTTATTCATTCATTAATTCATTCATTTATTTAT
>JAPZDX010000024.1:6116404-6126491 GCA_029783625.1 Naso annulatus | reverse complement strand
AATTCCTGTTTGTATCCAGATTGTTTTGATTTCAAGACCTGGATATGCAAAGCAAAATAAACTGAATTATATAATAAATATGAATCATAAAACTGAAGCATTAAAAAGGAAGAAAGTGACTGCCGCATGCAGCACAGATTTAAGTGAAACTCATGACATGCAGACTGTTTTTATAGGCTTATATTCATTGTACAATATAAGACAAACTAAATGCCGGTAAAAATTTACAAGCCACTCAGTAAATTACCAATATTTTGCAGGCAGGTAAATATTTTAACATCTGCTGGCCGTTTGACCAATGGACAAAAAATGTTACAACCTGATTCTGGATACATTTACCCAACTTTTCTTTTCAACTCATACTTTACTCTTGTTTTAACCTGTTACAGACTCCCATGAAAAGGATGCAAATCCTAAAGATCCATATACAAAATTTGACTCTCACAGGCCACAAGCTGTTGACTTATACTCTAAAGCGCCTGTGATAGTCAGGTGTCCGGACAAATTTAAATTTTTTGGCACCTCATGTCTCCGAAAGACCATTTTTTAATTTTTTAGTTTCATTTTTGACCAAAATAGCTATTGTAGTTCTGACACTTTACAGTCACTCCTGCATCAGCGCCCTTTGTCTTGTCAGGGTTAAAACTGTTGCAGAACTACAAATCTGTTGTAAAATTGAAACTATCCTGTTCCAGACTCTATAAATCAAACACACAAAAAGCTTTTTGTTTCCCTCTTTCATGAGAAGCAGCTTCAGTGCTTTCGGTGTTAAAAAGTGACTTCACTTCCCAATTCAGAGAGAGAGAAAGAGAGAGAGAAAACGCGAGAGAGCGAGAGCGAGAGAGAGAGAGAGAGAGAGGAAAAAAAAAACTTGCCATCCGGTTATGGTCTGTGAGCAGAAAATTGTAACTGCAATGGTTTGCGACATAGAGCCAATGCACCGCTGCATGCATTGAAGTGAGGTTAGAAGGCTAAACTGGCTGTAACATTTAGAAAAACGACTCAATGACAAAGACTGCGAGGCTGCTGCAATGGACTGTACGATAAAGGTACGTGTTTGAGCTGCTTTTACCGCCGCTGCTGCGGGTGAACATGACAGGCGGCCACCCACACCAGAGTCTGCTGAGTGAGAGAGGCAAGGCGGTGATGCGAGCTCCCCACTCTTTCCTTCTTGTACAAAATTTCCTCTTCCTTCCCGTTCGTGGTTGTATGTCAGCTCTATAATAACACAACTAACCACTACATCTTTACAGTCAGATAAAAACACTAATTGCTGGCCGGTTATACGCGTAAAAGAGGATTTACAAGCGCGCGCGTTTCGGGTTTTTTTTCTAATTGCTGCGTTTAATCGAGCTAATCCTGAACTACTGACCGCAAAACAACAAGAGAAATAACGCGAAATATCGAGCGGAATTGTTGAATATTCAAAGGGCTGAAAAATCTCACTGTATCAGGCCTTTTTATTTTTTTATTTTTTTTACGAAAAAAAACCCCAATGAAAGGATGCAGGACTTAATTGGTGCGCACCAGGCAGGTGTCCTTGAAGGCGCCATGGATCAACTTGGACACACTGAGAGCCGCTTTGTAAAGAGCAAGAGGATCCATTTCCAACAAACGGCTGGTATTTCACATTTCACACTATCACAGCCAGGCGACACCGCTTTATCTTCTCCAGACGGCCAAGCAGGAATTATTCCATCGCCTTCACTTTATAGAGCTGCAGAAATAAAGGCCTCCACATGATTTCACACTGACATGCACTTTTTCATTCCATTAACACTGAAAACTGAATATTGCGCGAAGACGGAAAAAGCAAAAAAAAAAAATGTAGGCTAGTCCTTGTGATGATAATAACAACACATTCACACATTCATGGTTTCTTTTAACGAATTTGCCTCTTAAAGCCTCATTACCCTGCATTTGTATTTTTTTCGACATTATTGAAACAACCTTCTGAATAATTTCTCTTAATTTGACGCAACACCACCGACATTTTTAATTGTTACTGCCTAGGCGATTTCTTTAAAAAATTATTTAAAATTTCAGCAACAACTGACGTCTTGCTCAGGCAGTTGTACAACTAAACGGGCCTCAGTGGATTGAGGAACTAGCCTGATGGTTTTTACTTTTTTTGCTGATTCCTATCTACAAAATATTTACAGGCTATCTTGTCTTATGGATGCGTTTTGTCCTCTATAGCGTCGGCTGAGTTACATAATTTTCCTTATGACGTGGCGTAGGCCTATAGTACAGGGTAGTCTGATTTAGGCCTAAGGAAATTTTTAAAATCTTAGAACAAAAATCATTATTTTTGTCCAGTAAAATGGGTAGGCCTGTGCTTTCATACGTCGTTTTGCTGTTAAAAAATGTCGGCACACAAACAGAATTCCCCGCAGGCCTAATTATTATTTTCCAGATAATTATTCTCGCAGTCTGTCGCAGCAGATTGTGTGTTGGAGGTTATTTTAAGTATAATTTATAGCTGTAAACGGGAGCACTTGTCAGGTGTCGTTATCTGAAGTCAGCAGGCTTCCTGTCTCAAACCTCAGACTTTCCGCACACATTTCCGCTCCGTGGACTAGAAAAATGTCGAAAAGGCAACAAAGCGTCACCAGAAAGCAACTGAGTGGACAAGCTGAGGCGTTGCATTGTTTCAGCTCTCCACTGTCCGCTCACGCAGGCTGGGAGGTGATGGAGGAGCGGGGCCTGCTGTGTTTGCGGCCTGCAGAGGCCTGCGCTGCTGCCAGGCTCCGAGCTGTGAAAACCGCAGGTTGTTTGTGTAGCACAGAGCGCAGCTGCTCGGGCTTTGCAAAATCAGCTCGCCTTAACTTTTACTTCTGCTTTCTGCCACTTGTCTACAACATGGCGAGCCGCGGGCCTGCGCCTTTCACAACTTCATCTCTGAATGTTGTCAAAGCTACACCTTGTTTCACGTGTTTTCAGTCCATGCTCACATTAATGTCCTCCAATAAATGTAGACACTTATTTGACATCTTTATTCAAATTTTCTTCAAAACCATTTGTGCTGGCCTGATGTAAAATCTTGTGCAAACAATTTTACTGTCTGAACACACAGTGAGAAGGAAAGAAACAGACTTAAATCATTTCCTCTTGTTCTTTAAGATGTTTTTTTTTTCATATCAATCATGTGTGAATGGTGCTGCTGTTATAGGCCAGACAAGTTCGGTCTCTGTAAAGTTTAAAATCTGAGATTTGACGTAAAATCTCAATCATCTGTCAGACAAAAACAGCTTAAATAAACTGAGGATTATTTCTCAGGCCAGAGAGTACTGGGTTAAATGATGATAGTATCATAGTATTTCACCAAACCACCTTCTTTAACACATTACAAATTAACTGTTGTTTCAAAAAATGAAGACGTGATGGGGCAGGGCCTAAAACATGACAACAAAATCAGAAAACTGACTAAATGGAAATTTCAGGCTGCTGCATGCAAGAAACTAGCCTATTTGCTTTAACCACATTCTAGGTTACAGATAAGTTGTAGTGGTCCCCAAACTGTTTTTTGGCTTGTGACACATTAAGCAAAGCAACATGTTTCTGGCAACCTGCTGACACAGGTTGCACATAAATCGACCAGGAACATTTTCACACTATTTTTAAATACTTTTTTAGAGGAATGGAGATGCAAGATTAGACAACAAAAATCAGACAAAAACTTGTAACTTGTATAAACTTGCAAAAAAAAATTTTTTTTTCTCCTGTTCTCCAATGTTGGTAATCATTTTGCGATTACTCACTTTGCAAATAGGTTTCTAGGGTTGAAATGTTACCGTATTAAATCTAGCAGTCGATCCACAGTAAATTCATCTGTGACTATTCCAGTTATAGTCAGAAATTTGAGGTTCCTTCTCAGTTGATGGTTGCTTTTCCTTGTCTTACAACATAAATAAAATCTGGAAAATAATTCACACATTAGTCAATAATAAAAGTAGCCGACATTTCCAGTCCTAAATACCAGATGTGTTTCCCAAAGTTGGCTCCAGCAGGCAGGAAAATATTGAGTAGTTCATTTTTATTTACTAAACTGATTGAAAATGAGCACAATCACCCAGTCAGTCAGGCTGCTCCTCCATCTAAAATCATATCTAACAGCAAAAAACTATGCAAAACGGTTTTGACTTATTAAAAATTAAGAGGCCTTGGTCTTTAAAACAGTAAGAATTCCCCTTCGTATCTGGTTAATAACATAACTAGTAACAATTTTTATCTCATTCAGGCTGTGGTGTAATATTTCTTTTGATATTTTACTAAAAATACCTCAAAAAGTAGAAAACATAATTGGAGCTGGGGCTATGAAATTGCATCTTGGGTAAGGGATCAGCCATGATGGTTCTGTAGGCCTACTTACTTTTTATCCTTCTCTGTGATTAAGTAGTTGATCTAAACGGTTATTTCTAAACAATCTAAGACGTATGAACGGCCGTGTTGTAAACAGTCTGTGATCACGCTCTGAGCTCTCGGTTTGGGCAAGACTGCATGATGCAACCCACAAAGCTGCTGACTTAAAGCCATATCAAAAGTTTCCGTGCAGGACCTCATGTTTGTGCTTTCAAAGCAAGTGAAAAGGTTGAAGTGTTTACTATCAAAGTGAGCACGAGCGGTGTAAAGTTTAGGACATCAAGACACACAACAGTGTCTGCCCCAAGAAGGTCATGTTTTTTTAAAAGTTGTTTTGTGTCACTGAGCAACAGGCTGAAACTTTCTGAACAGGAAGTCAGTTGTGGCATTGGCGGTCAGGCCACATTTTGGTATATTTGTATCAGTGTGCAAAGGAGAGAGAGAGAGAGGGAGAGAGCGCTAGGGGGAAGATAAAGAAAGAGCGGGAGTGTGAGTTTGTGGTTGTGAAAGCATGAGCTTGACATTAAATGCAGTGTGCTGAAAACTGAACACGATGAGCGGCTGCGAGCCACGATAATATCAACAGTTTGAGCACTGAGCACCAAGAAATTAAAAAAAAAAAAAAATCATCTTTAACCATGCTGTACAACTATTCACTTTTTCTCATGAGAAGCTGTTGTAGGCAGCCATTCGGCCAACTGTTTCACTTCTGCACAGAGAAAAGGGCCTCTGAAGGCTCTTGGCGTGTCAGAGTGAGACTGGGGGAAAGAGCAAAAACGCAAAAGAAGCAGCTAAAACAAAGCAATCAGCTCAGAAGATAACAAGACTGTGGTCAAAAGAAAGCTGAGCAGGAAAATATGAGAGCCTGTGAGAACAACTGTCACATGCAAAACTGCATGTATCACATTGTAAAATTTAATTTAGCGAGTTAACATACAGATATGGAGCTAAATATGTGACATCTACTTTATTTAAGGTTGGAAAGGTGATTGATTCTTGAGTTTCGTTCCCAGGTCGTCAGGTTGCCAGGTTGGTACTTGGACAGAACCACCAACTCAAAAAGCTGGCATTGGATAACCTGCATAGTAAACTACTTTTCTACTGAATCGCAAGAATTTCCATCTCTTGAGGAGCTGTGTGAAGTCTGACAAAGTGCCTCAAGTGATGTCACATGAGTCAGCATTGTTTGGGATTAAGATTCGGGAGACAGAGGTGAACTTACCAGACCTCTGTAGCATGCTCATTATCTCTGCTGAAGGCTTTAGGCTAGATTAGCAGCTGCTGGCAGAACGCACCCCAACTTCAGACTGAGCTATTGGCAACCGAGTTGCATTCTGGGTAATGCAGGCCCAGGTTTAACAAGGAAGGTGAATAAGTGGAATTAAAAGGTGCTATCTCTGATTCTGCTGCATAAATTTTGATTTTAACGGTGTTATCTTATAATGCAGAATATAACAAAAATGTGATTTATGATAGGCACAAATCTAGATTGAACTAAAAAAAAGGTAGGCTAATACTACATACATATTCCATTTTCAATAAAACAATACAGCTTTTTTTTTTTAACTAAAACCTTGTGCCTGGACTTGCTTAATCGAAGGGCGTATCCACTTGCTCCATGCTGCAGCAGCAGGTTGCTGAAATCTCACACACTGACTTCTGTATTAGTTTGTCTGCAGCCTCGAGGAAATGCCAAACTGTGTGCCATGCATTAAGATGTGCTGTACAATGCTCAGGCAACAATTGAGCTAAAAAAAAACACAGGCAAAAAAAGGGGACAAACACAATGAAAAGGCGGCACTTCAATCAGGGCAATACTCTGCTTGCTGTCCAATGAGCCCGACCCCCTCTCCTCCTCTGACCACAGACCTGTAGGGTTGTTTTCCAGCTTTAAAAATGACCCACATTTTTACACTGTGCCCCCCTCCTCCACCATTTCCTCTCCCTTGGCCTGTGCCAAAAGGTTCCTCTGCACATGGCGGCCAGGTTTCCTGTAGGCCACTGAAAAAGCACGGCACTGACGTATAAGGCCCAAAGACAATGCTGAATTCCTCTAAACAAACACGCACTTGCACCCACTCAGATTGCCGTGGTCGCATCACACATGCACACACTTAATTTGAGCAGCCAGGCAGAACAACAGGTCCAGATTTTGCCCTCCCAAGTGCGTGGGATGAAGTGCCATCTTGGGGTGGTTTTGAGGCCTCACTGCTGGTGCTGAACACAGGAAGACGGATTTAAACCTCGATTAGACTCCACCTTAGGTTAACACGCCTCACCCCCTGCAACCTCAATCCTAACGACAAAATAAAACTGTTGAGGTTACTGATCTTCAAGATTACACAGCCTCCTGACTGCCTTTACACTTTTCAGAGGAGCTAACTTGTCTTTTCACTTCTGAGTATTTCTCTAAGTGATTTGATAACCCTCCAAACTCTGGTTGTTTAGATGAAACATACACTTTAAGTTCTGATAAATCACAGAGCAATCACCATTTTTAAGAAAAGAATGCATGCTCCTGTTTGAATCTTAACAGAGTTTGAAAAAACTTGAGGTGAAGAAAATGGACATGAAATGATCCCAACTCTCAAATTGTCCTGTGCAGGTCAAGAACATCTGGGCAAGTAACAAAAGCCTTAAAGTTTAAGAGCTTGAAGTAAGTGAATCCAATAAAAATTAAATTTGAATAAAAACAAAAATGAACACAACACCACGTTCATATCCGTAAACCTGAGAGCAGCACAGCTCAGTGTAGGCCTGTTTTTAAATATACAGCAGAAAAAAGGGGAAAGGAGTTAGATGATGGAGATAATTTATTCGACAATATAAACATATTATATAGGAGATATTATCACCTTTAATTAATGTTCAGTATATTCTCTGCAATCTACAGTTATTATTTTTGTTGTAGTCTTAGATCAGGAGGCTCATCTCATTATATTGGTAACTGAGTTGACAAACTACTCTGACTCATTTTGATGTTCCAGTTTATTGAAGATTAAACGCATTATTCCATAACACAATGAGGACCAGGTAAAATCTCGACCAACGCAGAGAAGACCAAAATTTTGGCCTTCTTGGCGCCGGGGGCCACAAGAAAGCTCCCCACGAGCCGGATTTAGCCCGCGGGCCACCAGTTGAATATCTAGGCCTTAGATGATATTTTCCTTCTTCACTGGCATGAGCTATAAAAAAGAAATCTAGTTCGTCTGTGGCCCCACTGTACCAAATTTTAAAGTTTTCATTACGGTGACTTGGTTTGTATTCATATATTGGTTTGCCGAAATTCTCAGCTGATATTGGACTGTCACAGATATATTGGTACTGGCATAATATTCACCAATATGAACCGATATTAAAATGGTTTATAAGCCTGGAAAAACTGCTTGGACTAGTGATTTAAAATGGTGCAATTATGTCTTTGCAGCTCCTTTGGCTCCTTATTTAATAACTAATAAGTGAAGTGTTTACTGTTCAGTGCACTGAAGTTTTGAATAAAGTGTGAGATGTGAGATATCCTGCCTCTATTATGTCCTTGTCAAAAGTACTTGATAACCACAGCGGATAATATATGAACAATATCAAACGATATATTTTGGATATCGGAATTTTCTTGCTCCCAGTTGTTGGTATCGGCATTGGCCCCAAAAATCCCATATCAGTCACGCCCTAGTTTTAATTTAAAACTCTGGATAAAAGTGTAATTTTTATGCTGTTATTGCGGCTCCTACAGCTCTTAAAGCCAATGAGGTTTTGCTTCTGCACATGTTCACTGGAGCATCTCAGGTGGAATAAACGGAGTCTATATGTGGAAAAAGGCAGTTTCCACAGGTTGTGACCCGGCACAATAGTGGCAGACACTGACTGCTGTGGCTCTGTTGGACAGGAAGCGCTGTCCGTGGTGAGTGAGGATCAGCCCATATTCGAGCCGACCTACACTGCTGCCCCGGCCATGCACATGAAGACTGAGATGACGTCGCCAAGCGCATTCAGCCAGGCATCCAAGCCGAGTCCCGAGCCCACCGAGCCAGAATGGGCGGGGTCAGCAGGGCAAAACCCTGGGAAAAGAGCCGAACACGTCAATGGGACCAGGTGAGTCAGGACAGACTGAGGCCTCAGGGGAGCACAGATTCCTGGACTATCTGACTGTAGCCTCGTCACGATGCTTGTCAACGTTCTGGGTTTTTCCAGACCCTAAAAATGTTTATTGTTCATTTACCAAACGTAACCACGTGTCTGTTGTTGTGTAATGCCACTGACAGGTGACTGTTTAAATTCCAAATGTGAGTAATTAACTAGAGGATTACATGTCATCAGTGGGAAAGAGAAGATACTCAAGCACTGTAGGATACTTTTGTAAAACTTTAAAGTGCTTGTACTTAGCTGTCAATTTCCATTTTCTATAAAACAGCAGTAGGTACTGGTAAGTTTTTATGGTAAAATTTATCATGTCACTCAAAATTAAACCAGTGGTTCATCAAACTTTTTGACTTGTGGAAAAAAAAAAGTTTGTCCGGTTGGGGCCCCTGTCACATTTCAGATGTGTACGAGTTGTTTGCAGTCCCAAAGAGACATTTAACTCCAAAAATCTAATGTGATTTTATTTCATAATGGACATTGTAATTTTCCAGAATTTTTCACAAACACAGAAATTAAAGTCTGAAAATATTTTTTTTTCTTTTTTCCTTGTCTTTAATTTTCATAAATCATGACTTAGATTTATCTCTGACCCATGTAAGGTAGTCAAGTCCCAAGGCTGGGAACCTCTGGACTGAAGTACCAAACAGCATTTAAAGTAGCTAAAACTAGCTGTTCCTCAAGCAGCTTCAACAGTATAAGATTCTTTTTAGACTGCTGTTTTATAATGTAATTTATCAGTCCAAAGGCCAAAGTGAGTACTTCTATTTTTGGCCATATTTTGCTGGTAATACTACTTTATAATACAATATTAAATGTAGTTTAATAATTTTAACTGTAAAGCAGTGTCTTTGCATAAAGTAAAAGATGTGTGTACATGGAAGCATTTTTTAAAATGTTTTTCTGGGAAAAAAACATTTAAATATTTCTTCACCTGTGTAGTGTTACACCTGGCAGAGCAGGGGGTAAATATTCAGTAACACCTGATCTCAAAAGTAGTTTTAGTGGTGCAAATTTTAGAACAGAATGGAAGAGAAAGCCATTATTTTTACTGCACATAGAACAACAACATTTGCATTCAACACATTCAGACACACAAACACACATTCATTCTAGTTATGAAAAAGTTATAAAAAGAGGTAGATTAAAAAAAGGGAAAAAGTATTGAGAAAAATTGAGCACATTTAGGTATTAAGATATATTTTACATGAAATGTTGCCATGAAATAATAATGCACATAAGATGCTAATCAAATCTAATACAATTGCAAATTTGCAATAGCTGCAGCCAGCAGTCTATAACAAACGGTTGATGACTTCTTGAAGTGGGTGGGGCTTAGAAGTTAGGTGCTGTTTTGTTACAGGCCACTCCCACTGCCACGCCCCCTTTTGCCAGTTGGCCTGAACAGTTAATCAGCTGTCCTTTGGCTCATAACCAACCTTTGCAGTAAATCTTGTACAAGTCTGTGAATCTATTTGGAAGTTATGACTTTTTTGGCAATAGGCCACTCCCACTACCACGCCCCCTTCAGCCAATTGGCATGAACACAAGCACACATCTTTACACTTCACACACACACACACATGCA
>JAPZDX010000024.1:6083977-6100671 GCA_029783625.1 Naso annulatus | reverse complement strand
CACCTTTTTGGCCAGTCGTGGCTTCCGTTGTTGTAATGCCGCGCTTAGAGGAGGGGGTGCCAGAGAGCACTACTCGGATGTTTGCATTCTGTTAGTGCGCCACTAGATGGGAGTAATTTTCACATACTGGGGCTTTAAGATGCTCAGACCGCAAAGCATTTGTTTAATCTGCTCTCAAACTGTAACACCAGGAGCTCACACAAATGAATTGGGCACTGATAATAAGATATCTTTTGACAGATTTTACCATTTTGTGGAGTCAAAATGAATTTTACTCTGTTCTTCATTGGTTTGAAGATCTTGCGCATCCGCATCTTTGGTGTGTAGCCAATTTTGTAGGAGTATTGGTACCTGGGCAGTTAAATACATAGTCCAGATTAAAAAAAACTGTTATAAAGAACTTGGTGCAACCTGTTTTCTTGTGGGCATGTAGCACAAGTCTGACCTGTTATAATAGCATGCAACAGGCAGGGTGAAGGGCACAGCTCGCCTGATTGGTACTTGGAGTCGTGGTGGGTCATATTTTAGTGAGTTTGAATAGATCACCTGGTTATTACTTATCTGCAAAAAGAGAAACTAAATTAAATACTTGTTTGAACAAGACAAAGCATCTACAGACATGCTAGAGGCCCTGCAAGGCAGTACTGCAGGGACAGCAGTGCTACAAGCTAATTGCTAACATCAGCATGCTAACACACTCACAATGACAGAGTTGGCATGCAGATGTTAGGTTTGCTATGTCTACCAATTCATCCCATTGCTGTTCAGACTGGGGCTGCAAGTAATGACTGTTTTGTTATCATTGATCCCAGGGGTCCTTAACCTTTTTCAACCCAGGGACCCCGTGATCGATAGAGAAACAGAGCAGGGACCCCCAGATTTAAAAACAAAAAACAAAAAAACAAAAAGTGTTGCGTTTTAAGACGAGACAACTGTTTTTATTCTATTTTATACTCAGTCATTATCATATTTGTAAAAAGTAGCTTATTATGGCCCAATATTATTAGAATTTACTTTTAATTGAGTTTACTCAATATAATTTTTGTCCAAATTTTAAAAAATTCCCAGATATAAATAATTTTGATGAAAATTTTTACCTATTTTCGGGGGCCCCCTGCAGCACCTCCATGGACCCCCTAGGGGTCACGACCCCCTGGTTGAAAACCACTGCGTTATTCTATTAATCAATTTTTTTTCTCAGTCACATGCTTAATTATTTTACCAGATTTTTGCCAGGTTACTGAATAAAGGGTCCTTGAAATGGTGCTGCCTGGTTCAGGGCCATTTTGATTATGTGATTACTTAAATAAAGTCCTGAAACAGAAACTTCAAGTAGCACGAAATAAATTGGTGAGAGTTATATTCAGGCTGGATAACAGGAGTCATGTGGGTAAAACTCAGTTCCAGCAGCTCCAGTGGCTTCCAGTTAAAGACAGAGCACTTCAGATCCAACTGAGCATGGTCCACAGGATTCTGAATAATTTCCCCAAATTACCTCACTATTTTACTAAGTTAAAAGACGTGCATACTTAAAACACCACAGCTAGAGCAACTAACCTAAAACTCTACAAATTTAAATTTACTGTGTTGGATGAGGTTTCTTTCATATATGCTACAGACTGGAATAAGCTACCTCTTGAAATAAAAGTGCAGAACACACAAACATTTAAGGAAAAGGTCAAGCACAAGCTGCTAAATAACATCTTCAAATGATGACAAGGTTGTTTTACAGAACTGACACAGTTTCTTAAAGGAATAACTCAATATGTACTTCATCAATTGTTTTTTTTAACTGTGCTGAACTGCTTGATCAGTTGTTTTTTATCTCATTTAGTCATGGACTTTGACTACCTCCTTCTGCCTCCTCCTCCATTTCGCTGTGTGTGTGTGTGTGTGTGTGTGTGTGTGTGTGTACTATCGGAACATCAGTGACCACGATGGAGTAAGTCCTGAACTTTCTCGAGTTATCCCTGAGAATGTCTCATACATGTGTCGACTGTTATTATAAGCGCTTGTATCTGTAATTGTCAAAAAAAACAACACTAAACCAAACCAACTAAACTAAACTAAACAGTGAAAATGCCCCTAACAGTATCTTGGAGCCCAGGGGGCTTCAAAAGATTTTTTGTTTTGCCTCACAAAACTGTCAGCACGAGGGGAAATATCAGTCCATTTTTAAACTCACCGTGCGTTTGGTTCCACACATGGAGAGGTCATAATCAAAATAAAGGTAGTCTGACGTAGATTTACTAACTTGGCAAGTCCCCAGTTTGACACGAAAGAGTGTTTCATCGGTTCCTAAAATGTTCCTCTGCACCTGCACCTGCATTTTCTTCGGCTTGCACGAAGTCTTTACGGAAACACCCGAAGCGTTGGGCGGGCTGGCGTTAGACCGACCCGGGAGAAGGATTTCCCGCACACCCTCGGGTAAAGGCTCCAGCCCGGTGCCTCTGGCCGGGGAAAAGTGCTCCTTGTCGACCAGCGGCAGCCTTGAGTCGACGAACATGGGGAGATGGAGGTAGGGCGGCGGCAGAGTCGGTGTTTCTCGCCGGAAAACTTTTCTCATCAGCTGTGTTGTTTGGTTTAAAGCCCCGGACTTCGGTGGCGTTCCTCCATCAGTGGAGGACAACAGCGACAATATGAGACAGAGTGAAAGGTAAACCATGGCCGGAACTTTTTGGTCGGAAACAAAACAAATTTATTTTGTATTTTAAGGTAGATTCTTAAAACTGAACCTACGAGTTTTATCACTTCTAATGATGTTCTCCTCAGTTGGAGCCAAATCAGCAGCACCTGGCGTTGAAAAGGGAGCGTACAGAAACAAAATGGCGCCCCTCAGTGGTTGTTTCATGAAGAACAACTTGATGACTCAAGTTTTTCCAGCTGCTGACAAGTGTATTGTTTGTTTTTATGCTCGCTCAGTTTTTTCAACGAGTAAAACAGCAACTAGGTAGATTGTGTTTTATTTTTCAGACCTTTTTATCAAATCATTCAATATCTAGTAACATCTGAGCTTTTCTTCTTGTAAAAAGTCGTGCTGCGGTTAAGAAACATTAGCCTAAATTATAAAGGCCTAAAAATTCTCTTTCATAATTTATCCTTTTTGAAAAGTCTGTTGGCGTGCAGGTAACTTCTGCCCATGTTAACAAAAAATAAAGATCAGTTTTTGTTCTGTACACTGCATACATTAATTTAAAGCTGTTCATTGGAATATTTAAAGATGGTTCTTGATAGGCTACAATATAGTTTGGCTAGTTATCTGAAAATTGAAACAACACATTAATACAAAACATGGAGAATACAAAACATTCGGCTCAAACAAATAGTTCTTATAGCCTACAACTTTGTCAATTTATTAATAAAATGGTAATGTTGCAACATTTTCAATCAAGTATGCAACATAATAAAATCCTCATTTTTGCATATACATAATGATGATTTGAGTTATGCTCACATTTTACTCCCATCACATGAATTCAAGGACACAAAACATACATTGTCTTTTATTCTGCAGCCAAGTGAAAACAAGCACTGGTCAGGTGGTGCACAACTCCATCTTCCTGGTTCAGTATGCGTGTAATGATAGGAAAATTAAAAAGTAATTGTCAAACTATTTTAAGTCGGATGTTAACAGTTAAGTCACATGAAATCACAGAGGCGCTGCCTGTAATAAACAAGACAGGTCCTTACTCAAAGCAAAGCATTCACTCAGGCCACGAGGGTCTCTGTGATACATCATGCACCTCATAATCTGATATGGTCAGACATGTATAGGTTAGCATTTAATTTTATTTGTTAATTTCACTGAAAACAGTGGGTTCACTAAAGTCTGCTATTTGCTTAAATTCTGTTTAATTCTGAATCTTGCTGCTACTGCCCAGTCTGTATGTGCTCTGTACATTTTTCATGTAGTTTGTTGTTTTTTAATGCCGGATCTAAAGACAAGGTAAATATGACACAGTGTTTACCTTTATATACAAGTTATATCAACCCATCTGCGACAAAACTTGACTGATAAGTTGTTAGAGTTATTTTACTTTACAACAGTTTGTGTGAAATTACTAAATAATGGGAACACAAGCTAAACATGTTACACTCATTCCCACTCACTCCTTAAAAAATCGAGCTCTACAAGTTAGCAATAATCACAAAAATATTATTTTCCATCCCACACTCAAGCTAAAACAAGGCACAGATTAGTTCACAGTTACTAAAAGGTGTATCAGCTAGTTTCCTTCCACTTGCTTTACTTTTTTATTTTCACCAAAGTGAGTATGAAATAAGTATTGTGAGTAAACTGCCAATCCAGTGGGTGGGAGCAGGTGTTGCAGCTCCGTTGCACAGATGCGTGTGGCAGCATTCGTTGGTGAATGTGAAGTTGATGCCCATGGTGTATTTTTCACCCGTGACTCCGCACAGAGAGCTCAGGATGCAGCTCTTCTCGTATAACACCACCCGGAAGTCTCCTGAAAAACACAGTTGATAAGAAAGTTCACTAGAGTTTGTTAGAAACAGCAGTTTGGGAGCGACTTGCAGACAAACACACTAAAAAAACCGTAGTGAGTCATCTCCGAATGTCCTGGGAACAGTCTTTCTCGGTTCTTTTTCTCAGTTTTGCTTCATTTGAATTTTGTTCAGTGACTCGAGGCGTTCTCACCTTTCTGGCCCACAGCTCTGCTGGACAGACAGAGCTGCCCGGGTGGACACTTCATCGGGAATCTGATACAGTCCAGAGGTGAGATGGCGGGGAACACACAGGTGTAACAGAAGAGAGGAACTGAAGGACAGACACGTTTTTAGTTTGCAGAGGATCTGTTGTGAGATCACGGTTTATGACCCAAAGTAATGAAAAATGACAAAAACTGACATCAATTGCTCTGAATGTAAAAAGTCTGAAACTTAGTGTTTTGACAGTCTATAAATAATTATTTTTTTATCCAGACACCAAATATTTGAAGAAGTCAGTTTTTATATTTGTGGTTTTTGAATGTTAATTTGTCAAAACAACATTTTTTTTGTCACTTTAATTAATCAATAATAAAAAAGAATAAGTTGCAGCCCCACTGTTCACTATTGCTGCAAAAGCAAATGACACTAACAGTATTTCTGTTAGCAGCAGCATGTTTTATACATTCACACACACGAGCAAAAATGTTTTGTTCACTCACCCACAGCTGGAAGTAAGCAAAGGAGAAGCAGAGCAACAAGTTTCGACATTACTGACTGTTTATGTTTCACGGGGAGAGAATAATCCTGCAGCTGGATTCTTGAGCTCCGAACGTCGTCTCTCTCGTTATTTTCTAGAACAAACCAGCCGCCGTCATCTTGAACACAAAATGTTTCTGATCCTGCTGTATTCAGGCTTCCTCAGCCAGTCCAGCTGCAGAGATCTGAAGGTAAGTATCTTGTGGTTTCTCTTGATTTAATGTTCATTAACTCCAGGAATCTCCACAACCCAATGCATATGATTAAATTAGGCTGTTAGCTTCCCAGTGACGGCCGTGATTTGACAGCACTGCCCAGGCTGACTGTCCTGCAGAGAATAGCCCCATTCAGGTTTAGGAGAATCAATGGGGCTCTGTCTAGTTTAGAGTAAAATCTTTATAAAATGGGTCCTTTTATGTCCACATACTGCATGTATTTTAAACAAAATGACAACATGTGGTGTGTGCTACGGTGAAATGGGGCAGGATGATTAAATCTGTTTTGTTTTTTTTCTCTCTCTCTCCCTTAATGAAAGACGTGGAGTTTGGTTGGAGGGTTGTCAAGTGACCTGCAGTCCCATGACTAGAAATCTAAGTGGAAGTGTAGGAAGAGTGTTTATAGCTTTATGAAAAAAATGTTAAATTCGCCGGCCTCTGAAGCAGTTTTCCAGTCTATATCTCAAAATAAAATGTTATACTTTGGATCAATAAGTAAATAAATAGTTTTCAATGAAAGCTCTTACTATTTTGCCAGATAAGATAGTCCAATAAGACTTTTCTTTCCACCCTCTTTTTTTCTTTTTCTATTTTAAGCCATAGACGAGGTCATTGTTCCTATCATGATCATGTTTTATTGCATTAACGATATCTCACCCACACTGACAATCAAATGGTTGTGACAAATAAATCTTGGTATTTATCACTAAAATAACGATTAATTTGAGTTTACTGCATTAGAAAAATGAAGATCTTATCAGTCACATAAATACAGGCCATTGAAGTGATTTTTTTACGACTTCACTGCATTTGTATAGAATCTTACACATTGTTTTGTGCTACTAAGCAGTTTGTTTAGCTATTATTAAATTCAGTTAAAATGCAAGATTACAGAAAAAAAAGGAGTATGTGTCCAACTCCATGTATGTGCTGTGTGACCAAAAGTATGTGGACACATGAATATTACACTCCTATGTGGAGGCTGAAATTTCGTTCTGCAATCATGGGCGTTAATCTGCTGCAGTAACAGCCTCCACTCTTCTGCAAAGGTTTGCAGTTTGCATTCCAGTGCATCCTTAAGTTGTCAGATATGAGTGAAGCGATAGTTCAGCACAGAATTATGTTTTGTAAATCAGTCACTCACCCTTTGATGTCTTGAACAGAAGAATATTATTTTTTCTCCCAGTGTTCCTCCACGCTAAACAGAGGATTCCAAAAATGTGAGCCACTCACTCTTGCTGGCAGCCTGTGGGGGTGCATTCGAGTTGGATTTAGTAGCTTTCTAGCCTAAATAAAAGTGTTCATAAGTATTGAGCATACAACACGATAAAGAAGACTTAGATTATAACACACAAAGCTGTTGAGAGTTTTGTATGGACGTTTTTAGATAGGTCTGAGTGTACCTCTTTAGGCTGGTAAGCAAAGGTGAGTGGCTCGCATTTTTGGAATCATCTGTTCACTGTGGACGATTGCTGGAAGTGAAAAAAAATCTTAAGTTCAAGACATCTAAGGGTGAGTAATTGATGTAGAAAACAAAATTTTGCAGTGAACTGTTGCTTTAAAGGAACAATATGCAAAATTCATCCTTTTTAGATTTCAGGAATTTAAAAAAATTATTATGTAAAGAACTAGTGGTGTAATTTCATCTGGAAAAGAGTGTGACATCACACGCCCTCTCTGTGTGTTGTTCTGCAGCCTCTTGTTTTCAAGCTGGGGCAGTTCATGTGAATCTCTGCGTCCTCCCTCCCCTTGGAGCCTTTGGCCCATCCCCTCTTTATAAAATGCCACAACGAGTGAGGAGCAGACGAGCTTATTTTTTTATATTTAACCCAGGCCCAGCTAACGTTACAGACTGACAGTGGGAAGGCTAACATCACAAGCTGTTTAAAAATCACGTAAACGCTCTTATATTGTGTTGTGGTGTGGATTCTGATCCCACTTTGCATCATGGAAAGAGATAAAAAGATGATTTTTTTTGCTTTAAACAACATCACATTGTCACATTGTAACCAAGTAGCTGTGGGGGACAGCAGAGCTAACGTTACCCACTAGCAGGGCTCTGGCCTCTTGCTGCCCAAGAATGAGGCTACAGGTCTTGCTGGAGCTAATGCCAACGGTTAGCTCAGCTAACGTCATCAACTGTTTGATAATTACATATATGTTGTTATATTGTGTTGAGATTGAGATTTCAACTTGCCATGCTTTGTAGAGAGACAAATAGACGTTTTGGTCACTTTAAATAACATCACACTGTAACTGAGTAGACAAAGAGGACAGCTGTGCTAATGCTAACTGCTAATGGGGCTCTGGCCTCTCATGCTGCCCGAGAAGGAGGCTAAAGGTCTGGCTGGAGCTAGTGCCGACGATTAGCTTGGCTAACATAATAAACCGTCAATTAATTACATATATGTTGTTATATTGTGTTGAGATTGAGATTCCAACTCGCTACGGTTTGTAAAAAGAAACAATTAGACTTTTTTTTGGATCAAAATAATATTAAATTATCATCGAGAAGGTGTGGTAGACAGCAGAGCTTACGCTAACCTAGACATGGGAGGTGTGGCTGATACGCAGGTTTGTTTTGGTGTAAAGCTGATACAGAATTGCGATCACTAGTGGTAAATCAATTTTGCATATTGCTCCTTTAATACTACAGTAAAATAGAATCTAATCATATAATATGGATCCTTAAAATAAAGGACATGAAACAGCTCAGTCTGTAAGATGTGAGGGTTTCAAAGCTTACACCAGAGATAAAATAGTAGTCTGAGGCTGCCAAATCAGATGAATGGGGCTTTTCCTGGATGACTGCACAAAGGCTGATGTTGTCCATTTTCTCAGACAGTGCTGACTTGCAGTTTTCAATAACAGGAAACAGAAATATCACAAAAGTTATTCGTGATGATGCTTGTTCAAGCTGCAGAGAACCAAGCCTGTAACTTCTACGTTTAGCAAAAGGGAAGCTGCCTTTTAAAAAATTTTTACTGAAAATTCCCTTCATAACTCTCTCTCCTGTTGGTGACAGAAGGTAAACTCAGCTGCCAGAATTATGTGTCAGTTCCATAAAAACAGTCCTGCAGCTGCAAGGGATCCACTGCCTTGCTCAGGAGCACTTTGAGGACTCGTTATATTTAGCAGACCATCCATAGAAAAATGACAGGAGCTTTTTTCTCTTTTCTTCCTGCAGGGCTGGATTCAGCCCCTGTGGGGTCCCTGAGGCTTAAATCAGTTGTGAGCCCCCTGCCGCTATTTCTCTGAGTCATAATGTGTGAATGATTAGTTAGTGGTAACTTCACTAGGAACTTATTTATTTAGGGAAAAAAAAACAGTTAAGTACAACATTGACTCAACTTTTAAAAATTGAGGTAATGATTCACACTGAATATTTTCAGTTTGAGTAATCATATTTTATTAATCTGAATGAAACTGCAATTTTTAAGCAGAGTTGGATGAACCATTTACTCAGACTCTAATAGACTATTTCCTCTTTTTTTAAAGTTGTGATCACACACATGCAGGATCATATTAGGTTAACTGTCCACGACGGACGATTTGGGGCACTGTGGCGCTTTGGACCTATTTTTGCATGTCATGCACCATTTTGCATTTCCTGTCATCTCACCGCTGTTTATTGTCAGAACAGTCATCAGATCGTTTAAAAACACTTAAAGGGACAGTAGGAGAGGCCAGCCAGCTCACCATCAAACACCATCACTGTAAACACATTTAATCTTAAAAACTAACCGTGCAACGCTAATAAAGCTGTAACACCGAAACACAGTAGAACTCAGTGTTGTCACAGTGCTGCGAACAGCGTTGCTTCATGCCTCACATGGGAAGCTACAATTAAAACTCATATGAATTATACATTTGAAGGGACTCAATTACGAGTGTTTAATATTTTTCTACCATTTATGATGTCTTATAGTTTAAATTGAAAAACAAACCTCTTAAACTCTAAAAACTCCCAGACAACAAAAATGAAAATAAATAGATAGATAGATAAAAATGTTGGAATGATGTCAAATAATGTATGAGTAGGATTTTTCTTTAAGTATATGTTTAGCATTGTAAAGTAAAAAACTGAGGTGGTGGCTGAGACCTAAAATCAGATTTTGGAAGATGGGGTCTCAGGCTTGATGAGCCTTTGGGCCCCTCAGGGCTCCTGGCAGTTGCCTGCGCTGCACAGGTGGTGATCGAGTCTTTTATTTTTCCTTTTTCATTTCTAGGATTTGGATTGTGTGTGTGTGTTTTTTTCCCTGTTGCATGAGATGCGTCTCTGTAATTCCTCAAGGTGTGTGCACGGTGAATTGGACTGTCTCGAGCGCAGCAGTGCATCAGTCTGCAGCCTTCAGCACCTTGGACAGCGCAGCAGCCGGTGCAGCTCAGCCCGGATCGGAGCGCTGATCTCTCACTGATGCCGGTGTGAACACAGGCACGAATGTGACCATGAGTCTAAGTAAACCCCCTGTGTCCATATAATGAGAAGGAGTGGTCACTGTGGGAGGGGTCGCGCGGTTTGGAGATGCAGTCAGTTGTGCCCCAGCAGATTTTTTTTCCCTGACAGAAAGCTTCCAGGAGTAAGCAGATACTCAGGCCAGAATTTGAATGATTCGTGACACTTGGAAACAGAGAAAAACACAGACACAGGAGGAGCAACGCCCACCGATTAGAGTCTGGAGTGTCTGGAGACATAAAACGTGGAGCCTTCAAAATACGAGCAGTTCGTGACACGCAGAGTTAAAGTCAGAGGCCCACGCACGACGAGGGAAAACACACGCATTCTTTCGTTTTCCCTTTTCCAAAATCAGCTTCACCTGATGAGCAGACAGTGCGGGAGAGGGGGGTTGGATGTGCGCAACGGAGCAAGAGTGCCACTGCGGGCACGGAGCGCGCGGTAGCCTCTCCTGAATTTTGTTTATTTCTGCCCAAAAGTATCTACTTACCTCATGCCCTCCATCTTCTACACACCCTAAAAAGAGATTCAGATTTGGGGAAACTCTTATTTGTGATGGGACCTGTTGTCCGCGATGATTTGTTGCGTGCTTGGAATATTTTCTATCCCTGTAACAAGTGGTGAGCTGATCCAGGGACAGAACAAGTGAAAAAGGAATAAGCGTGTTAATAAAAGCCCGCTGTGCTGATCTGCGCACTGAGAGAGTAACATTTCCCAACTTGATGTTCTTCCGCGATACTCTGTGACCCTCCCGTGTTATCGACGACTCAGCACATTTCTGATGAGGATGTCCTCTGTTTGCGAGGAAGATTTAAGGATTTCACAGAAATGGGATTTTTTGTGTGGGGAATGGCTGCTAAAATAACCAGGATCCCAGTGAGGTTACAATGAACAGGTTGGTGTTGGTTGAAACTTAAAGACACGCGGAAAGATGCTGTGTTACAGGACATTTTAAATCACACCACGGACGAAGTGAGAGTGGAGAATCAAAGAAAAACGAGACAAAAAGGATCCGTCAACTATAATTTATTCGACTGAAAGAATTTATTCAGATCAGATAGTTCACTTGAGGAGAAAAGAGACCAACAAGCGATCTTGGAAGCAGCTTGTTGATGGCACTGCGCACCGGGTGGACTTGGTTTGGGCAGGTCTTGCGCAGGGTCTGTCGGCTGCAGGGCGCCTGGTCCAGGCGATCGAGCAGTCTCTTGTGTCTCTCCGCAAACCAGGAGCAGGACCAAGGGTTCTGTCACCGGGTTCACCACAAGGCGGGGGACTTCCACCGCTGCTCCGGCTCCGGCGGCCACCGTCACCGGAGCGCACCTTTATGCGCCTCTGCCTCCAGGCGCTGTCCACACGGCTTTCCCCACGCTTGCTGCGACTTCCCGGGGAATCCGAGGGGACATGAGCCCCTCGGTCGCCGGTTCCTGTTGGCCATGAAGCGGCAAAACGTGCGGACCTTGTCCCTGATCATTTGCACGTTTACATACCTGCTCGTCGGGGCCGCCGTCTTTGACGCCCTGGAGTCCGACTTCGAGATGCGGGAAAAAGAGCAGCTGGAAGCGGAGGAGAAGCGTCTCCAGGGGAAATATAACATCAGCGAGGATGATTACCGCAAACTGGAGACCATCATCATGGAGGCAGAGCCCCACAGAGCCGGGGTGCAGTGGAAATTCGCAGGGTCATTTTACTTTGCCATCACGGTTATCACCACCATAGGTAAGTCTCAGTCTCATTTGGTGAGTCTCAGTCCCTGAAACCAGTACAACTGAGCCACCATAACCATTAAGCGCGACTCTGTGTCAGTGGATTATCACTATTGCGCAACAGGACATATTTTTTATGTGGACAATTACATTTTCAGGGCAATAAAACGGCAGCAAGTAGGCAGTAAGTACGCGGAAGCACATGTTCATATTCAGAGCAGTCAGAAACAACCTGACCTGTTCACTAACATTTATACTGTGCCTTAAGTTTGAAGATAAAGTTTCAAAGCAACATGTTGCAGTTCTTACTCTCCGGTTCAAAGGGTCAAACCGCATCAGCAGATTTGAATTTGCACTTTTAAAAAATCACCTAATAACGGTGAGGAATGACGTAGCGCCTGCAGGAGAGCATAAAAACATACGTGCGTATCACGTCCTTTGGTGCAGCTGTAGTAAGCTACATTAATTCAACTTTGACGGTGCGTCACCACGATGCAGCTCAAAGCATGCAGGGACTGAAGAGTTCAGGGTTAGACATGCAGAGATTCATGGGTGAAGCTTTCAGGAGGGAGACAAGGAGCTGAACAGGAGGAGAAAGATGGTTCTGTGGACGGGACTGATTTTGTGGAAAAGCAGCAGCCGGTGTTTGTGGTGCTGAAGGGAGAGCTCCTCTGAGTTCAGCCGCAGGCGGGACCAGAGTTCAGCTGCTGGTGCCCGTTCACTTTCTACATTTAATGCATCATCTGAATGTTCATGTCAAATGCTAAGAATTTGCCTACCTGGTTTAGGATTGCTTGGAGGGTTTTGCCACAAACAAGTGGTGCGTGATCAAAGCGCGAACACTTGCCTACTTTACTACAAGTGACTGCAAACGGACAGCGACGAGGAAACCACGAGAGCCGCCGATCGTGAAAACCGAAAACAATCATTCCGTGACGACAAATCGATGCAGTTCACGCACAAATTTATTTGAGATGATTCCCCCTAAAAGGAAACGTGGATTACATCAGTTTGACGCCACTTATGATGATGGGTATGCGTCATAAAGATGTTTTTTACGCTGTGCAGGAGGGGGTTCACTGAGGTTCACTTTGTTTACACATTCAAAACACATTCCGTCTGCATTTTAATCCCCACCAAACAGAACGAGTCCTCAGTGAGTTGAGTTGGACTTAATTGAATTAGTTTAAATATGTTTTTTTTTCTTTCTTTTTAAACCAAAAACACAAGTTCGAATCCCGCCTTTCAGTCAGCACAGCTTAGAGTCTGTGGCAGGCACAACATTTGAAATGCACTTCCCTTCACGCAGAGGTCACACACATGCACTTCCTCCATTATGGAAGTCAGATGCTGTTATTGGAGATGAGGACTTTTAGCTGGGGCAAACTAATGCACCAGGCCTGTCCTCCAGTTTGCCAGGCAACACTTTAAAAGGAACGACTTCACAGAGCGGTGAGGCTGGATCCACTGTTGTTTCTAGGCTACAGCCACGAGAGCCATTATAATATTCATGTTCTGTGAAGTGGTTACATTTACTGCAGCGGACCGTGTCTCCTCTGTAGGAAAAAGGCTGCTTTTATGCATTATCATACTCTCAACAGTAGTAAGAACAGTTCAGGGGACATTTCCTACAGAATGTACCAAAATAACCCTTATTTTGCTGCTTTTTTGTGAATAGGAAGGGAGTCAGGCGCAGAGTAGTTTAGATTAAAGTTGGATGAGACAGGAATTATTGCACAACATTTAATTGGTTGTAGCAGACTGCAGCTATAAGAATAGTAAAAAAAACAAACTCTGGTAAAACAAGATTTTTCCTGCTCAATGCTCATTGTAAAAATAATTTTTTTTATTGTGGGTCTAAAAAACACCTCTGTTTCACACAAAAACACACCTTAGATGCACTGATGATGTGGTGAAAATATATTATTACTGTTTGTAAACTTTCAGTGGATAATATGAGCACATTGTACTGGAAATTTTTACAGTTTGCTGTCTAAATTAACTTAAATTCTAATTTAAAACACACAAAATGTTTTGTTCAGTGGCTGTTTTACACATGTGAAGATTTGTGAATCATATGAAACAACAGTGTAACACAGTTTAGTGCAGTGAGCATCAGTTTGAAAAATTTTAATGTCATTTATGGACATTTAATCACATTTTCATGCGGATAAACAAAACAAACAAACAAACAGAAAACTTATTAACTTCCCTCCAGTAATAATAAAGAAAAAATCTGATCTATTTTTTCTTAAAGTTTAAGTCTTATGGTGCTCTTCTTTTTTTCCTTGTTGTTGCACAAACTTAAGATAAAAGACCATTAAAAAAAAAAAAAAGATTCCTGTAACAAACACTGTCTGATACATCGTCTTCCTCTGGGTGACTGAGCTCCACTGTTGTCCAAAATCCATCAAAAACACAGCAGTGAGCCGCACTGTTGCACTGGGCGTTACTTCATTACAACCAACACTGCAGTTTTTTGTGACTCAGTCCTAAAAATCCTCTTTTGCTGCTGTAGATACCAACTGAACAGCACCAGATACATACCAATCTACAGCCAACGACAGAACTTAGAAAACGCACAGTCTCCTCCTGTTTGAGTAATGCTTGCTAAAAACTCCAGTGCCAGCTGTTCAGGAGTCTACTGGTCTTATATTAGACTATTTTGAAAATGAAAGTATCCATTCATGACCCATTTTTGAAGATTTACTTCTTCAGTGGAAACAAATGCACTTGGAGCTAAAAGCAAAACACAGATTGGTGGAAGTAGGAAGGTATTTAGAGACAGATAAACACATTTGTTGGTTCTGAACTTTGAGAATCAAGACTTTTTTTTTTTGACTAGAACTTACATATAAAATATCACTAGGCTTTTCCTTAAACCATACTGTTTGATTCTTCTGTTCAGTACTACATGTCTGTCAATCAGTACGTTTACAAGACATTGGTCAAAACCGAATTATTGCAGCAACTCGACTAAAACTAGACTTTTAAAAAACGTGTAAACATTTTAGTGCAACTGAAATCGAACCAAACTGAGCTACTTGAAGTCGGATTAACACCCAGATAATGTGGTTTATAGTCGAACTACTCCTGCATATATACGCTCAATCGCACCCAAGCTGGACTATGCGATGTGCGCATGCTCCTCAATTTCCTCGCCATGCTTTGACCTGGACGTTATAAAACAAGGCGTGACACAGAGGAATAACAAAAGACGAAGACCTAATAGGTCAACCAGAAAAAGCCCAATAGTAACAAGCTGAAAGGGGGACATCGCCACCTATCATAGCGGGGCTGGACATACTTCGGGCAATAATTCAGTTTCCCTCCTGTGCATGTATACTGGGACAAAGGCAGTTGTCCAATTGAATGGCTCAATTGAGTTATAACGACTAATCTGTGCATGTAAACGTACTGAATGTCTAAACTTTAGTTTTACGAAAAAACAGGAAGCAATCCTTTATAAAACTCATGGACATTTTTACCTAGAAAGAGGAGCTCAGAATGGACAAAATGTGCAATTTTGATGCCTCTGACCATGAAGATAAAACAATCACAGGAAAGGGACTCGATGTCCGACTGATATCTTTCTTTGTAATTCGTCCCACTATCCAAACTTCATAAGACAAACCCATATAATCTGGCACCCCCCTCCAAGTGGGCTCAATTCAAAGCTAGGAAC
Source organism: Naso annulatus (assembly GCA_029783625.1). Classification (NCBI taxonomy): domain Eukaryota; kingdom Metazoa; phylum Chordata; class Actinopteri; order Acanthuriformes; family Acanthuridae; genus Naso; species Naso annulatus. The sequence goes on along the minus strand of JAPZDX010000024.1, from coordinate 6,085,407 downwards.
GATTTGCAGGTAGTATTTGACCCAGCCATCCATGTCTTTAGGCAGTGGAGCTTTGATTTGATGACTCCAGTCAATGATTGGAAGTCTGAAACATACTGTTCAGCCCACAGTAAAAGATTCACCTCACACTCTCACCCACTAATACCTCAGAAGGAAATTTTCCTCCATCACAAATACTGAAACTCGATTTTTCCCTCTGCACCGTATCAATAGATTTTCAAAAAATTATTTCAGCCGCACAAAGTAAAAGAACTGAAAGAAGCTTTGTGCAGAAATGAAACTCTGCTGCAAAGATAAGAAAACAATTTGGACTGTGTCAACCATGAGCTGCTTGTGAAAACTAATTCAATTTAGTGTCATCATGTGGGACAGTAAAAATGGTACAAAGATGTCCATTAAGATATGCTCACAATTGGATGTGTACGTTTACTGCCGATAAATCATAAGAAACGCCAAAAGACCCCTGTGGCAACATTACAGTCCTGTAAGAGCCATGACAGCGTCACACAGAGCCTTACGCACTGATCACCTGTCGACTAAATATATGAAGAACTGTTTTTAGAATGATATTATGGAATTCTCCATTATTATAATTAACTGAGGATGCGCAATATATGAGCAAGATAAGATGAATTCAGTTTCAGACAGGTTAGACATGAAAGGGCTTAATAAATGAGAAGGTAAGCTAAGAAATGGAGATGCTTCTGTTCAGAGCATGAGGGGTCACATCTCTCACTGTCTTAATATGAAAAAGTCACTGCAGTGTGTTTGACCACTATCCAAAGAAAAGCCATCCCATCTCTATATTCTGTATTATCATGTAGATTTGTTGGCTGCTGCAACCTTATCTGCTCTGTCTCACTCTATCTTCTGCATTGTCTTCCTGCTCTGCATTATATTTCCTTGTCATCATTACTCTAAATAAAATCAATACAAAGCTTCCTTTAGCAAAAAGCTCTTAGTAAAGACAAGAAAGTAGATAAATAAGGAGAATAAGGAGTAAAAGTGTATAAAGAAAGTCTACAGAATGAAGCTAAACACCTAAGAGCTGCAACAGATGCAGTGGTAATATTTGTGGGACCAGCAGTAGTAAATATCCTAAGTAAAAGTAGACTAATGGAATAGTTGCAGTATTTGTAACCTTAGTGGTATTAATAAGAGCAGTAGTAATAGTAGTAGAAGGTGTAGCTGGTTTAGCAGTAGCAGCAGAAGCAACAGCAGTAGTAATAAGAGTAAAATCACTATCAGCTGTGGTAATAGCACTAGTATCGTAAGGCACAGGTAATAATACTGCAGTAGTAGCATTAGTGATGTCGCGGTTGTAATAGTAGTAACAGTATTAATAATTACTGCACAAAGTAAAAGAACAAGAACAAGTCAGTTTACCAGAAGTTGAGACTGATGACCATAAAGGCTGCTGTCAACCAACA
>JAPZDX010000024.1:5793101-5804252 GCA_029783625.1 Naso annulatus | reverse complement strand
GCTGATTATTACCCCCACCAACCCCCCGTTGTGTGGGGTCGCTGGTCCACTTTGATGGAAACAGGCTGAAAGGACACTCACCAACCCCTATTTTATTCATTTTTCAAAATAAAGATGCTGATCATTGATCGACAAAGACATTACATGAGAGTTAGATTGGCTGACCATTAGTGTGTGTGCTCCTAATTCCCAAAAGAAATACTTAACAATACATTAAGAAATACATTCATTGCATTATATTTAAAAAAAAATGTATTTTTATGTTAAAAACAAACCTGCAAAGTAACTATGAAGTTAAGAATCTGTATATAAGATTAGTGTGTATTTGCACTTTGGTGAAAAAGTCACACTCAGCTATTCATATAATGGGTGATAAAGTCTGCATTTGGAGGAGGACAAGGTGACGGAAAGGATCAAATACTGGACTTTCACCCATGAAGCTGGTGTTTGAGTCTGTGGGAAGCAGAGAATGAACGCTCACTTTACATTTACACTTCGATGACTTTGTTTTATTTTTAGTCGCGGTTTTATAATTTTTAGGCTACAGAACTTCTAAAACAGTCCAAGTGCATTGAACAGTAACAATTAAGTAGAAATATAAAGTAGCATAAATTGGCACTTAAGTGCCTGTACAGTTATTGAGTAAATGTACTTTGTTACGTTCCACTGCTGATCACATTGTAATTCTTGTGCAAGCAAGGGCTATTATTAAAACTCTCCCTGTTGCTGAGTTCATGGAAACTAAAACTCTCAAGATTTTCTATTCAGCTCCCAAACAGCAAGAAACTATAAATCATATTTTCCCTTCTGTTCTCTTCTTTCTCTTCTGTTTTTTTTGTTTGTTTTTTTGTGACAGCAACCAGGAAAGTTTCTAAAACAGTCTGCGATTATAAGTTAACTATTGTCTAACAGCAAATCAGTTAGTGTTAAATATACGCAAAATAAAGGTAATGGATTACATCATGCAAAACTAATGATACTTAAAGAATACTGACAGATTAATGCATCAAAACTTTACCGTGAAAGAAAACATTCTTCAGTTTGACTGCTTTTGCATTTGAAAGCTAAATGTATTTTGCTATTTTTTTTACTCGTTGTTACTGAAGTAAATTTATAAATCCAGGATTTTTACTTGTTGGGACATGGAGTGTGTTTCCATCGTACTATTGCCAATTTTACTCGAGTAAGGATATGAACACAGTGTGGCCCTGCACTGCCTTTTTATCCACTCTGCCTTTCTTTCCTTAAGGTTCTCGTTGCAATGAGCCGTGCTCAGAGGGCCTGTGGGGGCGTCATTGTAACCAGACGTGTTTCAAACATTGCCCCAACAGTGACACATGCTTGAGGGAAACGGGAGCATGTGTGTGTCGCCCGGGCTACTGGGGAGTCACCTGTCAGAACAGTGAGTGTTGTTGTCAGACAGCTGACATGCAGTCAGATCAAAACCAGAGGTGTCCTGGATTTATTTTGTCACATCTGCATTGGCTCACTCTTTATCTCTCCATCTCACAGAATGCAGAGCTGGGATGTACGGCGAGCAGTGCAGCATGTCGTGCCCATCCTGCAGCCAGTCGTACCGATGCCACCATGTGACAGGAGAGTGTGATTGCCTGCCTGGTTACTCAGGAGCCAACTGTGATCAAGGTTGGCATTCATTTTTAAAAATTAGACCTCCATGAGTAAATCCTCCAAAAAAATAGTGTATGTAGTGTACATGACTTTGTGTGTTTTGCAGTTTGTCCAGCTGGCTTCTACGGCAAACTGTGTTCTGAAGTGTGCATTAACTGTGCCAACAACTCCACATGTGACCACCGGGACGGTCACTGTGAGTGTTTGCCTGGCTGGACTGCTACTGACTGCTCCATACGTGAGTGCAACAGAAATGTTCCAACTAATGTGAATTATGACTTCTGACAGAAAAGTAGAACTAATTGCTGAATCAAGCACAACATAGCCTCTGAGAGTGCCTTGACTCACTGGTAATATTGCAGAAGCTGCTGTTATCACCAAGATATTGACAGTTGTCTTGTGTGCCCTAGTAGAGTGTTTGTTTTGCTAACAGTTATTTTCATTATCAATTAATCTGCTGATTATTTTCTAAGTTTATCATTTCATTTGTAATCTATCAGAAAAGAGTTAAAAGTACCCTGTTACAATTTCTAACAGCCCAAAATGATGTAATTAAAATGCTTTTTTTTAATTGTAATGACAGTCCAACCCTAGAGATGTTCAGATTTCTGTCCTATATGACAAAGACAAGCAACAATTTCTTGCAATATGACGATGAAGTCGGAGAGTGGTGTTTTTTTATTTTGTTCAAAATGACTGAAGCAGTCAATCAGTTATTTGGATTGTTGGATATTAATGGTCTGTTGACTGACTAATCAGTTATTCAGCTAATCCCAGCAGCTCTACAGTCTAATATTTCTCCAGAACTTGAAACTAAAATTTTTAATGATAAAAGAGTAAGAAAATATGATAAAAACAAGTTGCACTCAGCATTGCGTGCACTGCCACTGTTTATCCTAAAGCTGGTGAAACGTGACCACACGAGTGAAGCACCACAGTAAGATATTTGTTCCATGTGTCTGATGCATGGATGTGTTTTGTGTTTTCCAGCCTGCAGTCCAGGACGCTTTGGCCCGTTCTGCACTCAGACCTGCTCCTGTCCGTCCAACCTCATCTGTGACCGATTTACCGGAGACTGCGTGTGTGAAAGTGGAGGAGATGAGTGTAAACAAGGTACAGATACACAAGTTTTCCCAACACTGCCTCTCCTTTATTGCTCATTTGAACTTATTGTGCTTGAAGTGCCTCTTTTTCTTGAGAAGTAGCGGATAAAATCTTTATGTCATTGCCTTGATATTCAGTTTATAAGTCCAGTGGCTTCTGTGGCTCCTTGTTCCATGTCAGAGGTGGAAAGTTAAGTTGCCCTACTTTGTTTTTCCTTCCACCTCCAGACTCGTCTGGGCAGTCCGGGAGCGTTATGGTTCCTCTCCCTCCTGGGGAGAGGGAGTCGTGGGGAGCCATTGGTGGCATTGTTGTGCTCGTCATCCTTGTGGTCTTGCTGCTGGCTCTGCTGCTGCTGTATCGCCGCAGGCAGAAGGACAAGCAGAACAACACGCCGACTGTCTCCTTCTCCACGAGCCGCACGGTCAACTCTGAATACGCTGTTCCAGGTACAGAACGGGGTGTTTCTTCAAAAAAGTCCAAATTAAATTCCTTTTTTTTTTTATCGTCTTTAGCTCACATCTTATCAGCTGTTAAAACATATCTGTGTTCTCCTCTGAGAAAAAAAGTCTTATACCAAGAGGGATAAAATTCAGATTTTTGGTCCATGTTTCTGTATTTATTTGTCACAAAATGGTGAGTTCTCTGTTTACATAGATGGTTAAAGGAGAGCTAATATACTCATTTTCGGGTCTTTGACTTTGATTTGGACTCCTATAGAGCATCTAAACACAACTGGCTGAACAGCAAAGTCTGTAGATCTACAGAAAACTGTGACTCTTGGCCTCTGTCTTCCTTGTATTTCCTGCGTTCTCTCACGGTCTGTGTAGGTTAATTACTCCTCCCCCTGTCCCTCATGTGCGCGCATGCACTCTGCTGTACTCACAACCGCTTTACTGACACAAAATAAACACAGCTAGGTCACTGGTGAAATGTTACTTACAGCTCACGCTTCTCACTCTTCAACAAAACAAGCAACATGCGGTCCTTTAGCAGCAAGTTAGCCGTTAATCCAGCTCATGTGTTCCTGGCTATCAACTTCTGTCTGGTGCTCGCCTCTTTAGGAAAGTTCAACAAAGTTACCTGTCCTTCATTCACCTGAAAAAAAACAAAACAAACTTTATTAGCGCCATCTCGAACAAAGTGCTAGCAGTAATCCCTGAAGTAGAGAGCAGAGTGCAGCGGTGTGTCTGAGTAGAGTGGGGGAGGGGGCAGGCGCAGCACTGTGTGCACGAGCTGACATGCCCATATAAGGAAGTCCAGCACGCATCAATGCCACTGGAAAAACACTGTTGAAAAAAAATACACAGCGTGCAGAGCCGACTGAAACAGCCTGCAGGGCTCACTTCCAAATGTATGAACCTCATCATGTGACGCTTTGGCATCATTAACACTAGTATCCGATGTTGTAACAACATTTATAGATCAGAAAATATGGAAAAGCATAATAGCTCTCCTTTAGCTTCTATCCATATAATCAAATGTTTGCATAAAGCAGTAACGACACTTAATGTTTGATAGCTGCACTGATGAACAACCACCAGCCTACTTCACCACATGACAACAACAATCACTGAACAAAACATATTAGCTTTTCTGCTAAGGTTTGCATCTAATCCATCCACAAAATGGGGCGCCAGAGCGGCATCAGCAAATTTGAGTGAAGATGAGGCGAAATACCAAAAAATGATAAATATTCTACATGTTTTGGGAAGTAATTTATACACATTTTACATTTCATACAGCCCGATATATTTTGGTATCCTTTAAAACTAGAATTAAATGTACAATATGTAACATTTTCACATTAAAACGTCTGAAAATGACTCGATCTTTGTTATACGTTTTGTTGAGTTGTGGACTGACATTATCAAAAATCTTCTAAACATTTCAGAAAAATCTGTGACTTTATTCAAGACAATGATGCTTTTCTTTATGTCACTTGTCGCTAACCTTCTGCGCTAACAGGAGTTAAAGAGTGAGGAGGGATGTTGGTTGACCTGACCAAACGAAATGTGAATAAAATTTAATACATGACCTCGTCCTGGCTGTTCAACAGTGAGAAAATAAATCCCATGGTCTCATGCTGCTTGACAACATTATCAAATTACATCTTTTGTGTTCATTGTTTTGATAGAGAGCCCTCTAGTGGCAAAATTTCTTATTGTACATTTTAGAGGGAAAAGGCAAGGATTTTGGACTAGATGTGTTTGCTCAGCATGTGTTTGTAATGATTTATTTATTATAGAGGAAAATCAGATATAATGTCAAGCAGCGAATCTTATGTAACAAAACAAAGTAATGTTTAGCATTTTAAATGATTTAATCGTTAGATTTGATGTTTTTATAATTGTTCTTGGCCATGATGTGGTTTTGATTGTATGTCACTGCTGTGTTTTTGTAATAAGTGCTCCACAGAGATGCATTTTATCGACCCTGAGGTAATTTAACTGCAGCAGACGTGACTCCATGTGTTTGTTTTGGCCTGCAGATGTTCCTCACAGTTACCACCACTACTACTCCAACCCCAGCTACCACACACTGAGCCAAAACAGGCCTCCGCTGCCGCACCTCCCCAACAACCATGACCGCACCATCAAGGTGAATGTCAGCTCTGTTTCATCAGTTCAGGCCTCATAGCAGCTATGGTGCAGCGCTGGGACAAATATGTCATTCACCCTGTCAACAACAGCTAGCTGTGTTTGCAGGGCCCTGAAATGGTGAAATGTTGATGCAGAAAGTCACAGCTCATTAGTGCCCCATTTAATATTTCATGTCAACAGCATTTTTTTAACTCACTATTTTTTCTTTGCATTGTTTATTTCTGGTTATTGTTATTCTTCCTGTCATGCAGAACACCAACAACCAGCTGTTCTGCAGTGTGAAAAACATGGAGAGGGAGAGACGGGGCCTGTTTGGGGTTGAGAGCAACGCCACTCTACCTGCAGACTGGAAACACCACGAGCCTCGCAAAGACTCAGGTATGTCTGAGCGGCTCTGTTGTTTTCAAATCCACAATCAGTTCTTCCACATTTTATACAATCTGGGGACGCACTTATGCAGAGACACCGGCAGCACTGGAGTTAAATGAAATGAGTAGATGAACATTTACGAGCGAATAAAATTATTTGGTTTCCTGACCTCCTGACCACAGCTACATAAAAATAATTTGTTAAACCTGTAACTTGCTGTGAATATTAACTTCTGCTGACACACCTAAAAGAATGTCTTTGTTTTATGTGTCAGTAGAAAGCTTAGTATTTAATATTGGTGCAGTGAAAAACTTCCGAGCAGATTCATATTGTGCACAGACCAAGTGCTGCACAACAATGTGCATGTAGCAGATGCAAGCTTCAAGGTTTCAAGTTTCATCTTTTGACCATCATCAGCACTTAATTTACACCCTTTCTTGTGACTGCTGGTCAGCACAGAAGCAACACTGCGTCAGAGTCTGCAGGGAGAGTCATCAACAGGTCCAGATCGAGTCAGGAGCACAACTGAGAGCATGTTTGTGATTTTCTTGAACATTAACAGCTTGAACACCTTAAATTTGTCCTCTAGGGTCGGACTGTTAAATGAACACACCAATTTATTTCTGACTTCTCTCCATGAACAGAGATCACCTCTATCATCTGTAAATGTTGTTGTTAAAATTCAACCATGTGTAAACTTTAGTAGATGTCAGATTGATATTTTTAAACCCCATTCACTGCCATTCATGTTGAAACAGGGTAAAGAAACACTATAGGACAGGTAAAAGTTGCAAGGTATAGGTAAATCAATCTTCTAAAGAGAATGTCTGTGTGTATTTGGTCAAAAACTGCTGAGCAAGAGAGAAAGAGGAGCCAGGAGCCGTTGAGACAAAAGTTATTACGGCTGGAAAAATAGTTCCCCACAAATGATGCCTTCCTAGCTCGAATATTAGCGTGAAGAAGGATTTTGACACAGACTTTTTAACTAACATTGTCACACATTTCATTCAGCTACTTTCTGTAATGATTATGAAATATGGACAAAATGTAAAAAAAATATCTCATAGTTAAGCAATTTAGACAATGAGGAGGACAATGACATGTAGTGGGTAGACTCTTAATTTATGCCCCCAATTTTTTAAAGTGGCCCTTTCAGCAAAGATAAGCAACCTTTTTAAACAGTGACGGTCATGTTAGAAACAGTGGCATGTACGACTACTCTTGCATATGTAGTTCATCCAAAAATGGGACAGTATTCGGCCTATTTGCATATTTCAACTTTACTTCTGCTGCTTGACTTCAGTGAGTAAAGAGGATCTTTATGAAATTAACAACAGCCACAGAAGAGGTGCAGATTTTGCATTCACACTGGCCCTCAGTCAGACTATAGGCTGACACAACTACATAATTAAGCATTTTAAGTGAACTATTCCTTATTCCTTAGTCCATCCACTCAAAAAAACCTTGCAAGTAGTCCATGGGCCAGTAGTTTATTTTGTAAACAGTCTCTTGGAACAGCTGATTTGCAACAGAAAGGATCATAGAGGATTTAGAAGTGGGTATACTCAATGCAGACTGATAAATAAGTGGGTATACTCCATGTGTATTCATATACTCTGCACTACACCACTGATGCTAAATACTACTGTGACGTTCTGAAGCGTCTAAGGGAGAATATTCAGCACCATTTGGCCTGATGGAAATTGAACTCCCCGACATAAAGACACGCTCACAGAGAACTGATGTTGATCAAGTAGTCAGACTTGAAATACTAAAGTCAAAGTTTGTGCCTGCTACATTCACATTCATGTGCAGCGCTCCATTCACGCACAACAGGAAGAGCCTCGGACATTTTTAAACTTGTTTGTGAGCAGTAAGAAGAAAAAAATCAATCTTAAGGACATTTTATACCAGCAGAAATAAAATAAAGGACTTAAAAACCCCAGATGTATCAAAACCACAGATGGCCTGTAAATGCTGAGAAATTCAGGGCAGAGACACGCGAGAGCAGCTGAGGAGAAAAGTTAAAAAGTTCCTTTCATTCAGTCTACACAAAAGTTTATCGACCCTCACATTTCCTTTGGATAGAAAATTATTTAAGTCAATTGAGACCATAAAAACAAGATGGATGGAAATAGTTGCTTTGCCAGCTTTTACTCACCTGGTATTGATTTTGCAGGTTTCCATTGTGGGTCGTCTGCTTTTCATTAGTTTGCTATAAATGAAAAATGAAGATGCCAGATTTGTGTTTTATTGTTTACAGGAGCTTTTGGAATCGACCGCAGCTACAGCTACAGTGCCAGCCTCGGAAAATATTACAACAAAGGTAGTTTACTATTTTTATTTATTTCTTAGTCACTGATGTATAAGTGCTTTTCTTTAAAACATCTCAAACCTTAAAGTGAAAAGGTCTTGTACTTTCCAGTCAGTCAGTAAAAAGCATAAAAAAGTTGAAAATCAAAAGAAAAATGCTTTAAATAGAGTGATACTCCTTCGATCCTCTTCACATGTAACTCAGATGTGTTTTATTTTCTGTCTGGTTGCTTCCTGTGCGGTCACAGAGCTGAAGGACACGGCGGCGGTGAGCAGCAGCTCTCTGAACAGCGAGAACCCTTATGCGACCATCAAAGACCTGCCCGGCCTGCCCTTCTGTCCCCCAGAGAGCAGCTACATGGAGATGAAGTCCGCCGTGCCCAGAGAGCGAGCGTACACTGAGATCAGCCCGCCGCCGTTTAACACGGCCACCTTACGCAGAGGTGAGAAACACATTACATCTCCTTCAGCAGCTTTTGTCCTTAAAATCTTAATTTTACCAGAAATATTCCCATTGAGATTTAGACTCTTTTACAAATGAGTTCCAGCAAGACAGCAGCATAAAAAGTTTCACATAAATGAAACAAAACAGACAACATAACACGTGTACAATCAGCAACTCACATTAAGACAATAATTTACCAGTGTTCAGTAACAGGACATGTGCAAACAGTCCTTAATTCTACATTTAAAAACTCCCACACTGATAAAGTAATCCAGTTTAAGATTTCTCTGTAACTCTCACCAGGATGAAGGAGCAAAGTATTTAGAAGCACATCAACTTAAAACAGCACGTGTTCAAGGAACAACATACATAACTGGCCAACCAGCTTTCTCATACTTGATGCAGTGATGTGTACAAAAACCAGAATCAGACACAAATCTTGATGCTGCATGACGCACTGAGTCTGACATTCTCAAAGATGACAAATTTGCATGTCACGTGACTAATTTAAATGGCTAGCTTAAGCAAAGTGCTTCCACACTCGTATGGTCGATAGCTTTGTAATTTGAGAGAGGGGAAAAGGCTCAATCGGACTAATATCAGTATCTGCAGATATCCAGTGTTGTATTAACGGCATCGGTGTCGTAGTGTCGTAGTCAAGACCACACTAACCGAGATCAGGACTTAACTGAGACCACAGTGTGCCGAGACTGAGACAAGACCAAGACGTTAAGGGGCTGAGACCAACTCAAGACCAAGACCATTTAAAAATTTTCCTCTTATTCCAAGGTGACGATAGTTGTTTGTTTTCCCAGATGTCTCAGTAAGCACTGCCTTGCAGAACCTGAGCTCTGCCGAGTGTTTTTTTTTGTGTGTGTGTTGTTTTGCTTTTGAATTCTCTGATTAAAGAAGCCAAACTTAAACAAATCAAAAAATCAAACTACAAATGACTTCTGTTATGAGCTGCATCTGAAGAAGAAAGCTTTACGTCCAATCACAGTCTATTTCCAAAAAAAAAAAAAAACCTGTTGTGGTTTTGGCTGGTCTTGCGCAACAGTATGTCCAAGACCAAGTCAAAATGCGTTTGATTCCGAGACGAGACCAAGACCAATCTCGAGTACTACAATACTACAGTGTCTGACATGAAAAAGCAGCATCGAGCCGTCCCTAATGCATAGATAAAATGTCACCCTAATCCATTACTGATAAAAAAGTAGATTAAATTATTTTTTTTCCTCACACTGACAGAAAACCAGCATTTGTTTCTGTAATAGAAACCCAACCTAACCCTGAGCTTTTCCTGAGACGCTCGATGTGACGTTTAAAAGACAGATTTTCACAAAAGGCTCTTTCTTTAATGTGGGGTCACAGGCTGCAGCATATCAGAAATCTGTACAGATGTTCGTGCTTCTACCTCTGTATCATCAGTATCACAAGAAAAAGATGAGGTTTTCCGCAAGGTCAGAAAGTCACATTACTGCAGCAAGACAGCCAGGAGGCTTTGCCGGGGTAATTTCATAAAGGGCACAGTGAAGCTTGTAATGGGATCACGACCTGGTGAAGTGAACTCCATAAACAAGCTGCTGACGCTTTAATGAACTTAAAATCAGTGATTCGGAGGTTAAAATCTTCTTGGGATCCTGATGTGTTCAGTGCACTAGGTCCATAAAACACACTTTAGGCCATAATTCAAGACATATGAAGACCTGGATTAGAGGCAGGAAGTAGTAATTTTTGAGCTCATGCTCGTTATCATCCTGCAACATCCAAGCAAACAAGAAAGCAAAGAAGATTCGAGACTTGTACCACACAGCACACTGTAATTCATTTGCAGAACCAGGAGGAGGAAAAATATTAAAGATGAACCAGTTGTTAAAACACGAAAATCTGATTATTTCAGACAGGAAACATTCAAATCAAACCAGAGCATAAAACCAGAGCATGCAGAGAGTGATCAGGTGGAAATGTTTTGTTTTTTTTTAAATATAAAAGGAGTACATCTCATTCTTAATGTCCGTTTATCTCAGTGTATGTTTCATCTTTCCCCCTCAGAGCGTCAGAGTTCTCTCGGTCACGCCCCTCATGAGGACCCGCAGGGCCACTACGACCTCCCCGTGAACAGCCACATCCCGGGACACTACGACCTGCCACCCGTCCGCCGGCCCCCCTCCCCTAGGAGCACTCCTCAGTGACAATCCCAGCAACAGAGCAAGTTTCCCTCCTCTTCACTTCGGGGATGATTTCAGGCCTGCGCTTGAAAAAAGAAAGAGACAATTCTACGCCCCTTTCTGACAATCTGAGCACAGACCACCCAAAGAGCAGCGGCGAGGTGTCTGTCCCACCCAGGAACTGCTGTTTACTGTGGATGCCTTTTAAACTCAACACTGCCCCTCTGTGGGCTAATGTGGTACTTGCTTCACCGTGACAGACTTGTCATCCAGACTGAGGAGCCAGCAGGCTGTGGTGAGGAGGCCTGAACTGGGGCGACGTCAGCGGGGCTTCAGCTGCATTCACTTCCCCTGGGAAAAATGTATCACAAGACTCAACGGTTAAAAGCAGTTACCCATGAATGTTTATGTGTTTGAACTCATCTAAACATGCTGTAATTCAAATATTCCATACATTTGCATGTTGTGCATGATCAAAGGCCTTTTTTTAAAAATCAGAACTCAAATTTTCCTCCGTCTTTAT
>JAPZDX010000024.1:5739237-5751930 GCA_029783625.1 Naso annulatus | reverse complement strand
AAACTGTAATAACACACACCAATTTTACTGATTATTTTTAATTGCATTTTATAACCTGAGTTAAAAGTACAATATTTTACAAAAATAAGGAATAAAGCAAGATAAAATGAAAACACTTGAGTAAAACACACGTACCTCAAGTAATTGCAGTCTGCTTGGTTACTTACCACCACTGACTGGGTGTTTCCTAAATAAAAAAAACTGGCCCCGGAGCCTCCATCCCTGCTCTCCTCCACAATGATGCTGCAGCTCTCACACTGCGCCTCTCTGGCGCCCCCTGTCTTCCCTGATGTCTGTCTGCTTATCAACTTGTTCACATGCACAGAGAGGATACGAAGCGCCCTCCACTGGCGACAAACTGAACTAAAACTTATGGGTGAGTTCACGAACGGGTTCCAAACCCTGTCTGACTCCTTCAAAAAGCAAGAACCCGACAACAAAACACATTCAAGCTTAAATATTAAAACTGCAGCGTGTATTTTGACACGAGAGTCTGAACATCTTACCTGCTCCCTTCGGACAAGAAGCAGCTTTCCCGCAGTCGTTTAAAACATGTCCCCTCCCGTCCACGGTCACCAGTGACCTTTCAAAATGTCCACAGTCCGGTTATTCATGATATTATCCAGTGGGCAGGTGTCTCTCGGAACAAATCGGTGAAGGCGAACTCCTCTGAGCAGCGCCAGCAGCCGACAGCCACCTGCAAATCAACACACTTGATTAGGCTGCAAATCTTTGCTAATTACAATGCAGCCTACAGGCGCCACCTGGCGACAGTCATTAACGCTTTGCTCCGCTTCGTGGTCACTTTATTTTTAGCTGGTGAGGATTTTCAGTGAAGACACACAGGCTGCAGTCATGTGGAGTAGAATTAATCTCAAGCCTACAGAAATATAATTCATTACAGACTTCAGTTTGACATCACAGTTCAGTATCTGTCACAATAATTATCAATGCAATTAAAATATACTCTGAATGCAACAGAGGTGGCATACATGTGACCGGGGACCCCCTGAGGAGGCCTCAGGGGCCCCTCCATGGACTCCACAGACCCCACTTTGGCAATGATTGATACACTGACCTGAAGTGGTTTTCACATGAATTGATAATTTAATTAATCTGGCAGCCAGGAAGCCTCATACAACCATTCCTCGAGGCAACTACACCAGCACGAGTGCCACTATCAAACTGTACAGATGGCCCAGTTGAACAGTGCAGTCAGTTTAATTCCCTGTAATCCCAAACTCATTGTAAACACAAACAAAAAAGGACAAATTAAAAACAACTGAAGGGTGTTTCTGGAGATGTTTTCCAGAGCTCTTGCTGGGGTCGCCTTTATGTAACAGATGAGCATGAATTTTGCATGACCAGTGTTACAGAGCTGTAAATGGTATATTTACATTCATGATGTTCATAAATGATGGAGCAGGACTGTGGGTCACTGGGAGGCATCACCATCTCTGAGACAATAAAGCTGGGGAATGAACCCTCGTTAGATGTGATTGTGGCCTGCTGTGGACCTCAAACTGTACCTTCAGGGCAGTGTTAGTTTGTCATCTGTAAATCTGTGTAATCCAGCTAACATGGATGTGTATGTATGTGGATGGTCGGGTATAAAACTGCTCCCTTCAAAATGTTTCCTTACACCACAAACAGTACGGTAAGAGGCCGCCGTGTAGCTTTCAAGGTGCATTTATCTGACATGGAAGTAAACATGTTTCTGACACTGAGGTCCAAAAGATCAATTTCTGGTTAAAGAAGTATTCAGATCCTTGTATAAAATTAGCAAAACAACAATTTTAAAATAGTTTAATTTAATTTAAAAAAGTTCCATGTACAAAATTAAAAGAACTTTCAGCAAAGTATTCAAAGTTGAACTACTGATTATGTTAAACTGACCCTTTCAAATTGTTACAGTATTATATATCTTTATATCTTATGTCTTCAAGCATTTTAATTTGATGCTGGAGCTGATTTTATTTAGTTAGTTTATTCTTTACTTGTTAGTTCAGTGTAATCAAAGGAGTTATGAGGGACAGGATGAATTCTGAAGGGAGTGAGGTCAAAAATAATTACCGACCATTTCAATATTATCAATGGACCGCTAAAGAGAAAAATGGAGAATTTTTGAACAGGAGTTGAAAGCTCTTTGTCACATTATACCATCTGAAAGCAGACTGACTGACGGCTCGGGATGAATTTCTCTAAAAAAACTATTAGCTGTGTGTTAGAGAATCCATCACACACACACACATGGCTGCAGCCACACCCTCCAACAAAGAATGAACAGAGTGCAAATCAGGGGCGTAAATATAGACAGTGCACTGCCCTCCAACAATGTGTCTGGCAGAGAGCAGACCCTCGCAAATGATTCAGATTGTCACCGCAGAAATTAGCTTGTGCTCCAAAAAGAATTCACTTTGAATAAAAACTGGTGACATTTGACACATTTGACCCCAAAGAGGGAAATCCATCTCCTTCACGGTTTGTTTGTTTTTTTAATTTTATTTGATAAAAGAATAATCAGAAATTTATTATAAAATCATATTTGTATTATACATAGGTTATATTATGTTGTGGTAACACTTTCTATAAAGCCTGTCTCTATAATGCATTATAACACATAATGAACATATATAACACATTCTAACTCATTATGAACACACGTGTAGTGCGTTATATGTGGTTATTGCTATGGTTAACCCTAATCTTGCTTATAACTATGATTATACAGCACTACAGCTGCATTACAATGCATCATACGTATGTTCATAATGCATTATAGATGTATGCTTTAAGTAAAGTGTTACATATGTTGTTACTATTATACATGCAATAATGTTAAGCAGAAATCATTTTAATGACTTTGTAAACTGTTGCATAATTAATCTGAGATGATGGTCATACTGCATTACCTGATCATACATATTTTTTATAAGTAAATCTTAATCAACACAATATCGTGGAATAAAATGCACAATATCTGTCTCTGAAATGTAGTGAAGTGGAAGTTTAAGAAGAGGTGCAAATCTATTTGATTACTTTCCATCACTGGTGAGTAATGTCTGAATAGTACATTACTGGTCTTTGCAGTTTACCGGATTTCCCCCCAGGGGGTCAATAAAGTATTTCTGATTCTGATTCTCTACTTTGCATTTTAACTCTAACACACAAATCATCTATGCATTAGAGCTGCATCATGTGCAATCAGGTGTAAGAGGGCTTAATTCTGCCCAAACCTAATATCAGTGACATCATTCTCCCAATTCAAATGTGACCTAGTCGGTATCTGTACAGTGCAATGCGGATCGCGTGACTTAATCCTTTTACGGATGAAAAAACTGCAATCTTTCAATGTGTACAGTAAACTCACTGAATCAACTGTCTGTCACACTGTTGCAGTGCATACAGTAAGAGGAGAAAACGAACGCCAAGGAGAAGGTGAAGCAGCACTCCTGAGTTCAAAGCCCGATGTGACGTGTGTGAGATCACCATCCTACGGGAAGCAAGCGGTGAGGTGAGTCTTACTCATCACTAGGCGTGTCACTGGCTGTGCAGCATCAATGTGATTATAGAGGGATGGGTGGGGGGCGGGGTGGGGTGGGGGGAAGAGAGATGACCTAATACCCGTAAAAAGCAATGAAGTCATACTAACCTGACTCATATTTCCAGCTGACACCAGCTCTCCCAATCACAACATCCCAGTGCATGTGTGTGTTTCTCTGAGTGTGTGTGTGTGTGTGTGGGTGGGTGTTTGAGGGTGAGGGGAGTGTGTGTGCAGGTCAACAGCTTCATATGCATGTGAGTATTTCGGGGACGAAGAGACTTTAGTTGTGTTTGTGTTTGTGTGTGCGGGATAAACAACAGCACACACTGTTGTGTGCAGAGTCCGAAGATGAAAAAGAGCCGACTTGTCCGTCACACCAAAGGTTCATCTGCAAACACATTCACACACACACAGTAAGGCTGAAATGATTAGCTAGTAACTGGCAAAATTTATCAACAATGAATTTGATTACTGCGTACTTATTTATCAAGCAACTGTGTCACACGTTCTATTTCAGCTCCTCAGACATGAGAATTTGCTGTTTTTGTTTGTTTCATGTCAGTTTAAATTGAAAATCTTGGGCGCCTGAGCTGCTGTTCGGACAAAACAAGCAATACGAGCATTTCACCTGAAGCTCAGGGAAACTGTGATGAGCCATTTTCCACATTTAATACACTCAACAAATAAATGACTAATGAAAAGAACAGTAACGCTTTACTTAAAGCATCCATCTATAATGCATTATGAACATACTTATAATGTGTTATAATGCGCCTATAGTGCTGTACAGGGTTGGGAAGGCTACTTTGGAAATGTAATGGATAACAGATTACTAGTTACCCTGTTTAAAATGAACAATAAAATAAAATAATAAGTTATGCAACTATTTCAAGTACTTTATCAAAGTAATGCAACTTATTAATCTAATTACTTTTTATTGTTTTTCTAAATTTGTAACAAATGTTTTTGACTGTTAACCATTTTCAAATGTTCAGTCAGGCAGTGGCAGGTGTAGGCTACGTAAATTCAAACCAAAGAAACAATCAAAAGCATCAGAATAGCATCAAACTTATCAAACTTAACTAAATGGCCTTGACTGGAAATGACAAAAGAAGGCATTGTGCACATTAAAAACATGCAAAGCAAAAAAAAAAAAAAAAAAAGGAATATCATTCAACATACAGCCTAAGCTTTTTACAGAACATATTCAGATGTAGTCATTAACAGTTTTATAAGTAACTGTAATTTAATTACACATTCTTTTTTTCAGGAACTGTAACTGCTTGCAATTACATTTATTTTGGAATTAAATTACAGAATTTCACTACATGTAACTAGTTACTCCCCAACACCGGTCCTGTATAATCATTGTTATAAGCTGGGTTAGGATTAACCCTTCCTGTAACCATAACAACCTATAAGGCATTACAAGCATGTTCACAATGTGTAAAATGACTTCTTCTCAACATGACTGCATGTATAATAGTAACAACATATGTAACACTTTACTTAAAGCATCCGTCTATAATGCATGATGAACATCTTATAATGTGTTATAATGCACCTGTAGTGCTGTATAATCACAGTTATAAGCAGGGTTAGGTTGACCCTAACCTAACCATAACTATGTATAAAGCATTAAAAGTGTGTTCATAATGTGTTCTAATGCGTTAAGGAGACAGGCTTCATAGAGAGTGTTACCAAAAGAACTAAAAACTTTATTTATTATGATGAAAACAGGCACTAATTGCAAACCCAAACCAATCAAAGTTAGGGATAAGACACATTTGTAAGCTGTCTCCCTCACACAGACATTCAGCAGTTTTCTAAAGAATAAAGTTGCGGGTCTCACCGCTCACTGAGCAAAGCCTCAAGCATTGTGCGAAGTGACTAAGCAAACCAAATAGGATTGACTCCAATGTGGAGTTTAAAAAAAAAAAAAAAAAAAAAAACTGGATTCAAACTGAAATACTTTACAGAATCTCTGGGTCAAGTCTTGATATTATTCAAAGAAAGGTCAGTTTTCAATGACACACACACACACACACACACACAGCGAGCATCACTAGCTATAACACTGGATTTTTGCTGACTTATCCTAAAGAAGAAACAGAGTTTGAGAGAAAACAGCCTCGTTATCTGGATCCCTGTATGATGGTCAACCTGCAGGAAAAAAAGAAAGAAAAAAAAAAGACTAGACGAACTGGTGATTTTTGCCTGAGGTTAAAGAAAACACTCACTTTCTTTAACTATGTTGAGGTGTCTGCATTTTAATTGTGCTCCACTGCTTCCTCCTCCTCCTCTGTTTTGTTTTATTCTATCATAATTATGTGCAGTCTGTAAGTATCTGTGCTGCTGCTGCTCTGCCCTGTTTTCTCTTGAAAAAAAAAAAAAAACACCAAACAAGGAAACAAACAAGTATAAAAGTAAAAGTAAAAAAAAAAATACAGGAGGGAAAACCCCACTCACAGAGCTGCCTCTGCATTTATTGTTCCATTTGTTCAGCTGATCGACTTCACGGCTGGCGTCAGCTTATGAGCACAAGATGTGGTATCATTTGCATGAGGTCTTACATCATCCCTGAGAGCCCGTTTACTATGGCATCAGCACGTGGTGCTTAGCCAACACTTCCCTTTGTGCTCACAGAGGCCTCGTTCAGGAGACAGCGGGGCACCACAAAAGTCTTGAAAAGGACATCTGGCCATGGAAGTCAAAGGGACGTCCTCTAGGGATTGTCAGACATGTCTTTACAGTCTATTGAGCCTGTCCCCTTTGTGGGACGGACACTGTCCATAGGTGAGAACAATGTTAACACGGGCTCTTGGACAAAGAGACGGGTCTGTGTCTCTGCGGCACAGTAAACCACAGCATCTCCCCAAAGATGCCAGTCAGCCTTTCATGAGGGGGAAAAAAGAGAGAAACAGCACCACTGTGAAGAGCAGATGGTCAAGATCATTGAGGGTTTTTTTTCTTTTTTTTTTTTTGTGGGCAAGTAACATGACCTCAGCACTCTAGGTTTCACAAGTATCCTGCAGCTAACACACACACACATGCACACATGCACACAGACACACAAGTGTGCAAATGACAATTGTGAGCAGTGAGGTTCAAATGAAACCAGACCTGCTGGGGTTCATTCAGAGCCAGAGAAGGTTTGGTTCAGGGTCACAGAGGTTATGTGGTGCAGCAGGATCTCCATCCAGGCCTCCCGCCACACCGAACTCACACATCCAGACAGTGTGTGGGTGTGTCGAATGGGGAGAAAACACTATCCCAGATCCATGTTTTTCATTGATTGGGTGTCTGGACTCCCAGTGGATCTCTTTTAATGGAGCCAGACGGCCTCTCGGACACACCGGCACACTCAGCGCACCGCTGAGAGGCCGGCCCTTGTGCGGTGCTCGTCCCCATCCCGACCACGCTCTCACCCAATCCTCTGGCTTCTCCACTGGGTGGGGTGGGGATTGGGGGCAGACCCCCTGGGCCCACCCTCTGGTCCTTCATGCATCACGCCATCCTGCTCTCTTACTGCTGCTGCCTTTTATCTGTGTGGTGGAGTGGGGATGTTTTTAATCCTGGACTCATACCAGGAGTCTCCCTGTGAGCTCTCATCTGCAACACACCCTTGGGGAACGAACCCCTTCCTGATTGGCACCCAGAGAGTGCGTCTAGACTATCATTACACATGTAAATACACCTGCTCGCTCTTTCTGGTACCATTTCATCACAACAATTACATTCTATTTTCAGACATGGTGTTTGGAAATTTGTGATTATATTGTTGCTCTATTCTATGTGTTATTAAAAGGCAGAAGGCGTTCTCACTAGAAATGCTAAAATATTCATGCTGAATCTCTCTTGGAGTCACATGCCACACTCAGTCTGTCATATAAGCCCAAATGGAAGCCTGTGTGTTTACGTTTTTTCTTTTTTTTTTGGTTATTACACTTATGCAGTTACACAGTGTGAAAACACCACATTAAATGGGGAATAATAAATTGAATTTAATGGACTGGGTTAAAAATGCACAAGTAATTTACAGCATGAATTCAACACCTCCTGTGGGAACACAAAGCACACACACTAAGATGTTTCACAGAAATTTAATCCAACAGAAATTAATATATATATATCAAGTTCAGTGTTTCCCTACACATGTGTCTGAGGATGTCTCTATTTTCTGCTGGGGTGGAGAAATAATGTAGATGGGGAAGCGGTGGAGCATTTTCTCAGAGTAAACATCCCCAGAGTTTGGCTTGTCATTCAGGTGGCCTTATGCAACACATACACACTGTACATCCCAGCATGCATATGCACAGATGGTAACGACAAGCTAAGCTTGAGCTACACTGACACTTTGAGGAAGCCGAAAACATGGAAACATGGATGTCAGTTGTTCCTCAGCACTGCATGGCAATTTATTTACCAGGTCCAACGTTTCCTTAAAGCTTTATTTTTGGTGGTGTCCCAAGTATAATTACAGCTGACAACTCACCTATAAAATAAAGATATCATATCAGAAATTTTCCGCTGAATTTTTTCTGACTCACTTCTTTATTAATTTTACATAGATAAATAAAAATTTCAAGGTTTTAATGTCATTAATGCAAGTTGCAGGTACTTTTTTATGTTTGAAACAAACAACAAATTCTACAAAAGGGGAAAAAAATGCATAAATTTTAATAATAATAATAATAATAATAATAATAATAATAATAATAATAATAATAGTGCAGTTTGAGTCTTTGTGTTGTACTACAACCATGCCGTCAGGCGTGGCTTCTGTCGAGGACATCTTGGGGAGTCTGTTCGCCAAACGAACGGCGCGGTTCTTTGTTCCACGGGGCTGCTGCAAAACCCTTCTCTCTCTCTTTCTCTCTCTCTCTCTCTCTTTTCGGGAAATGTGCGAGGGTTTTCTGATGTTCCCCCGCTGCATAGGGTCTCTAACGCCTGTCTGACAACTCCCTTTCTCTTCTCCTCCTCGTATACAGCCCCCACCGCCCCCCTCCAGACAGCCTCTTTCCCTCCTATACATAACATCCTCATGCGCAACGGCGCCGGAGACAACAACGCGGTGACCTGCCGCAAAGCACAGCTCCATGGAGGTGGGCGGACCCCCCCTCCCTCCAAAAAAATGTCACTAACTCCTTTACTCCCCAAATTCATGTCAGATGGTCCACGACCCCCTCACAATATGCAGGGCTCACTCGTTTTCATCTCAGAATGATAAAGTTGACATCATCTTTTCAGCAGCACCAGCAGATGACCATGTGCGCACTGTACTTGCACCTTTTGATACGCAACTGTCTACATCCTGGATGGATATTCTTACATAAGTCGCCGAAATGCGCATTTTTAGGCTACACTGCAGCTCTAGAGCTATGAGCGCGTCTGCGTTCAGGCGAGTGCGGTGCGGGAGGAAACGGTGAGGTGTTTTTCTTCTTTTCTATAGGTGAAGGGAGGAAGCTCGATTTGAGATGCCACAGGCTCGGGAACCTGAGACGGAATGGTACAACGGGAGGGCGGCTCGTTTTGTCTCGGCGAGGAGGGGAGCTGTGTAAACCAGACTGGGTGGAGCAACACATCGCCCGCCCCATCTATCGTGCAGACGGCCTTGTGTCCCGTTTGCCTGGAGCTCGGAGAGAGACTACTGTAGCCTACTGAAAAGTCTGGCGGATAGAGAGAGAGGGGGCCGGTCTATGGGAGGGACTAGCGCAAAGGGGGGAATTGGAAAGAGGAGGGGGCGAGGAGGAGGCGGCACGGGTGCTGTTTCTCCAGTCTCTTTCCCCTGTCTTTGTCTCACACACTCTTTTGTTAGCCATGCCTAGCCTGCTGGTTCTAGCAGGGATCATGGAGAAAAATGGGGGCTACGGCGGGGATCTGGCCGGCTCCGGCTTCGGAAGCGAAGGTCTCCTTGTGCCGCCCGATGAGGAGGAAGACGACTCCCGTGCCCTCAGGGTCGCGCTGGGCCAGTTGTCTCTGCTGGGGCTCGGGGAAGGCGAGGACGGCGGCGGAGCCCCAACAACAGGAGTACAGGACCGGAGTAACAATAACAACAACAACCACAACCACACGAACAGCGTCGGAGGTGGCGGGGAGACGGCGATTCTGCAAGGGAAAAGCAAGTTGTGCGCCCTGTACGAGAGCTCCTCAAGTGAGACGAAAGGACGAGGCTGCAACATAACAGAATGCGTCCCAGTGCCCAGCTCTGAACATGTGGCCGAAATAGTGGGGAGACAAGGTAAACCGCTGGCTTGCAAATTATTTCCCCGCAAACTTGTGCTTTCATCCCGCTAACAGTGCTGCATTATCCCCGCCGCGTTTCCCCGTCTGCTTTGTTTTTTGTTCTCTAACTGTTACCTGGTGTTATTTGACAAAGAAAAGGGAGTGGTGTGTGTGTGTGCTCGCGTGTTTTTTGTACTCCCCCGAGACATCAGCCTCCCACTTTTTCTGCCACAATGTTGCAAGTTCTCTGTACTCATCATAACAGTCGCTCATTGAAACGAGCCGTTCGCCGCTTTGTGTTTATTTTGCTTTTGAGTGAATTTGCACGGAGGCATGAGAGAGAGCCCCGTACCCTGCTGGGCGAATTATTCTACATCCACGCCATCAATGTCAGCGCACAGACACACACTGGAGCACGGAGAGCACTTGCTTCCTTTGTCGTCTGAGACGCGCCAGACTGTTCAAAAAGGCAACGTGCAGCGGGCGAAAGAGAGGAATGTCTTTCACTTCCAAACGATTCTGAAGAAAACGAGCAAATTTAACACATTCGGTCTCAGTGGCGGAGGATGTTGTACCTCTTTCCAAATTTATTCAGCTCGTTGTTTATGTTGCGCACTGCCCCAGTGACACAATTGGACAATAGAGCGAGCGTGGTCCACTTGTTTTTCTCAAATGAGGGAGTTGGAAAGTTGAATTCCAGACACATTACAGATTCTGCCCCGTTTTTCTTGCAGTTGTAGATTTTTTTTGTTGAACAAAGACCTGAAGTTGAATGACAGCAGCTGTCAAACAAAGGTGTGAAAGTCGGGGGATGAGGGGAGGGGCGCATTAAGGCAGTGTTGCTGCTTGGCAGACGGGATGGCCTTAAAGGGTGACTCAGCGAGAAGTTGCACCAGGAGGTGGGAATCCTTTTTTTAAAACCAGAATATTCTGTTGTTTGTGCTTATTTGCAGTAAAGCTGTTGTCAGGAGATTTTTTGCTCTGTGCAAGTTCCATATTTATGGGCAGTCGAGCTGCGAAGAAGCTTGAACCCAAGTTGGTTTTGAAGCAGGGAACCCAGAAGTGGATTTTTTGGGGGGGATTTTATTTGTTCTGCATGGTGGTGGTGTTTATGTGGCTGCACCCATTGTTAACTGTTGAGATGAACCCATGGGTGAGAGGGGCAGAGAAACACAAGGACAGGGACGGAAGGGCAGTATAGCATCTAAAAGCTGAATGGGAGTCACGCCTTGGAGCTCAACACAAGGGGCTCCTCATGAGCCCCACTTCACTGCACACTCTCAATGCCACATGGTTGTCTGTCAGGAGGGGAGTAATAGGCGGTTGGACTGAGAGAAGTACAAAGACTGCAGGGTGGGTAAGGTACCATTAGCAAATCCTGATTTGTCTTGCAACAAAACAAACAGGTCTTGAATAATATCAAAGGGGGTTCAGTGGAGTTCAGATGGCTTCTTTTACCAATACTCTCCTTTCTTGCACCACTGCTTTGGTACCATGGATTTACTTTGTGCTGCTAAGTGCCCCTTGTCTCCCATTGCGGCTCCTGTTCTTTACTCTGAAGTGTAAGTTTTGAATTTTAATGGGGTAACCGAAGACAGCCGGAGGGTGGATCCAGTGAGCACGAGTGCAGCGAGAGGACCCTTTTGCCTTGACCGAGAAGAAGTGCTGATTTGGGGGGATTTGAGTCGAGCTGCTTTAAAATCAGGCCCTTCATTAGTTGGCACTACATACACGCCCCCTTCTTCTCAGCAGTATGCATCACAGCCCGCCTGGTGAAGCTGGCAAACAGAGCGTTCCGTCATGAAGAAAGGGTTGGATATGATTGTTTTCTCTTGTCAAAGTCAGGGGCATTGATTACCGAGGATGCTCTCGTACCTTCCTCTGGAGCTCTTCAGATCAAGGGGGGGTTTTGTTTGAATCACAGGCACCTCTTACACGGCAGTGAAACATCCGAAAATAAATTTGCCACCAGTGACCTAAATCTTGGATTACGATTAATTCATCTTTACTTATTTTGTTTACAGATAATTTTTTTAATTAAGACATTAATTTGGACTAATTAAAAGGTGCAGTGTAGTTCAAGAAAAGGAATCTGGCAATTGCTCTTTGATCCCCCCCTGGCATGAACAGGTCTATTAGCTTAATACCATGCAATGGCCACAAAGGGCAATTTCAGACTTTGGGTATTAGCAATATTAAACCTAGACTCGCTGTCCCTCTGTCCGTACTACTGGTCCCTGAGAAGGAAGTGTTCCTGAACTAAGTGGGCCTATTTAGAATTAGACTGAAATTCATCTTCAACTCAAAGGTGTTTTGATACCTACAGCTGTGATTTCGAGATAGTTTGTGCCGTGATGTGCTGTGTGATCTGAGGCACCTGGAGTCTGGTAAGACGAGCTCAAGTTTGTTCATTAGATAGACAGGTGCCTGATGATTCTTGCTTTTCCAAAAAGACGCAACAGACTCTCTGAGACGCTGTCAAGAGGTGAAGAGCATGTTTAAGTTGTCAATAAATATGAACGTCTTAATGAGGAAGCTGCCTGAACTTCTGAATGTAAACTGACCCACATAACACTTACCACATTCTTCACTGGGTGTAATAGAAACAGAATAGGTTTGTCTTTTCTTACCGTGTCCCTCTTGACCTCAAGTGTCCCTGACAATCCTCTGAAATGATTACACATTTACTCTATGCCCTGTTCTGTCCCAAAACAATGTAAGGTAATTTGTTATAAAATAACATTAACCTGCACTCTCTCACATTAGGAGTCTACCTTAAAAGCATTTAATTGAGTCAACTATCAAACACTGATCAGAAACAGGGCTGAGGTAGCGCAATAAATGGCCCCAAAATAAAGCATATGTAGGTTGACTGTCTTGTTGGTTCAAGGAGAGGTCAGGAAGTGACTACTTACCAGAATAGG
>JAPZDX010000024.1:5493141-5516612 GCA_029783625.1 Naso annulatus | reverse complement strand
CTCTTGTTTGAATTTGCAGCGAACACATCTGCCAATTAAATTAATCCACATCACCACTCAAAACTTATTAACCTGACTGAGAGTTGCCATCATGTCTACTGTTAAAAACTCGTTCAAGTGCTGGAAATTTAAAAACATTTTACTCAGAAATCAGAAAAGGGCTTGAACAGAACAGGGCAGTGCAAAATATGTTTAGTAACTGATAAAAAGCTTCTGATGCTGAAAGTTTTTAATGTCAAACTTGGGGAAACATCTGCAGGTACGGAGCCTGATCAGTGCTGAATACTGCTCTGAGGCTGTCACTGCCTCGTTTACGCGTTTGAAAATGGTTAACAGTTGAAAACATTTGTCAGAAATTTTAAAAAGTAATCAAAAAGTAATCAAATGTAATAAGTTACATCACTTAGATAAAGTAATTGAAATAGTTGTATTAGTTATTACATTTTAAACAGGATAACTAGTAATCTGTCACCTATTTCATTTCCAAAGTTACCTTCCCAACCCTTTGTATAAGCTGCTGAAATTAAAAGGAGTTTTTTATTCTTCAGTGTGTGCGCGTCTGTGTGATGTGAACATGGGTGTGATCCAGCTCAGAGGGCAGCGTGTGATGGGACAGTGATCCATTTGGCTGTCGTAGTTTTATTTTGGCCCTGAGCTTTGACCTGCAGGTCAGTGCTCTGCAGCAGGGCAAAGCTCCCACTGCGAGTCAGATAGGAGCTAATGTGTAAACCAGGAGAGAGTTGCAGATAAAGAGAGAAAGAGACCAGCAAACAACATAAGGATAGGGAAGAACATACTGGGAGAATATCTGATAATGACTTGAAGCTGATATGTTTTATGTTTAAAATTCTTGCATTCAAACAGCAGGAAGTTCTGGCTAACACTGCAGTAGGGCTCGTAGACTGTCGTAAAGATAAATGAATGAAACACATTTTAATATACTGACAACAACCAGACGTGACACCTTAAAATGAGTCATAGCATTTAGGTTCATATTTTGTGAGCGTACTCATTTGGAAAGAACACGAGACGCACAGATACTGTGTGTAATGGCGACTTCAAAAACTTCTTTTGCCATTCTTGCAGGACGAAAGGTTTCTGACTCGCACTTTGTTGTAGACGAACTGTAACCAAATGAACGAGGCAGATGTAAAATGAGCAATTAAACACTTTATTCCACAAATTTAACAATGGCAAAAAAAAAAAAAAAAAGTCTCACACTGGAGTCCTAGATATCTATTACTGTCACCATCAACCTTACTGACAATAAACACACCAACAAAAAACCTGTTAATCTCCACCTACAGTCAGAAAGCTGTTGCTCCACGTCCTGCTCAGGTAACTGACCTTTTACCAGAGCACGTGTCAATTTTATCACAACTACCTTCGCTTTACGACCACAGGACAAACCGAAGAAGCACAGATATTTATTCTGATCTGCGGCTAGATAAACATGAATCACCTAAACGCAGGATAATTATGTTTTAATGTTAACAGTCACAGTTAAAATACCATGACTAATAATACAAAATTATTCAAATACGCTACAAATAAACCTTATTTTCTATACGGCTCTAACTCTGTGTCTGGTTTGGTCCACAGTCTGCTGTGTTTGTGTCTCCGTTAGCCTGTTTTCACCAACATGGAACCGGCTCCGTTTTGGGTCACGCACCCAATTTAAAACCGTTCGGAGCATTTCCACCAAAATCAAATGAGTTCGGAACCCAGAAAGTTGGGTTCCAGCTGGAATCTAAAAATAGCACATTTTCCTTGGGAACTGAAGTGGGCGTGTCAAGTTCTACAGGTTGCTGTGCAACGCGTGGAAAAACACCCTGTGTGCATTTGTGCAAGAGGAGCAAGTTCCTCTGTTCATTCCACAGAAACATTTTGTGCTTGTAGGAAAAACAATAAAGTTCTCACATTAAACAAAAAAACAACAAACCGTGACCAAACTGTTTTCCATAAATTCCTCAATTAAAGCTGATCAAAACAATATTTTTACATTAACAATGAATCTCATGACTACTTGCATGTGAGAGGGATTGTGGCAACTGACCAAAAGAGAATTAAAGCTGATCCTTTTGTGTCTTTCAGCTTATTATTTTCTTTTTTCTTTTCTTTTTTTTTGCAGGCAGTAAACTTTGCTGTTTGGATTCTGAAGATCTAAAAAAAAAACAATTTACACTTTCTGCAGAAACTAGTGAGCACACTGGCGCATGTTGCAGGTGAAGCGCCGAATATTTCCCACAGGAGCTGTTGGAAGGCAAAGGCTTGGTGTGTAAATAAGAAAATGTTTACTAACAGGTTCCCCAAAAGGAGATAATATGTCAGTGCTGTGTTTAAGATGTTCTTGCTGCCCCCAAGTGGTCAAAAAAACAGCATTCATTTGTTTCAAAACACTATTAAAATGAGTTGGTGCTAATAGCTACTATAATATACCTTAAATTCTGTGAATGCTGGTCTGTGTATGTTGACAATAAAATGTTAAAAGTGTAGCATTAAATGTTTAAACATGTTTAATGGTACACAAATTTGGAGTAATAGCTAATTTGACCTTCAGGGATGTTAAGGTCACTGAAAATTGTGAACTGTTGCATTCTACTGATGGGAAACAAAAAAAATAAATAAATAAATAAATAAAATAGATTCAGCAAATTAATCATAGCAAAAATGGATGTTCAGTCTTCACATCCATTGAGAAATTATTAAGAACAAGCCGTCTGCACACATCTGAGGGAGCTGACTTTGTGTCCAGCAGTGCGTCGAACACGCAGGAGCAGAGATTTGTCGCCGCCGTCGTTACAGACAAAGCAGAGCGAGAGCGCAGAGAACCGGAGGCGGTGCGGGAGCGGGAGGGGAAACAGTGACACAGACAGAGAGAGACAGAGACATGGAGGACACAGGAGCTTCGCGTGAGCAAGTTCAGTTGCCTCAGTGTCTCTCTCTCTTCCTCAGACTCATGCATGAATTAGTAAACCTAAATTACCCTGAACAGAGTCTGATTCACGCTATCCTTATTTACATTTATCACAGTGGACCACAGCAGAACTGAGCCATGACACAAGGTTTAGGGTCAACGCCCTGGCTTTATTTTTAATCTTTGCATGTTTTATGATCGTCATACAGCAAACATTTGGATTATGATTTGATTTATATGATTTTTTAATGGTGGGCCAGTTTTTGTGCAGGAGCTTTCTTTACCAAATGTCTTTCCTGTGAGACAGATAATGCACTTAAAGGGTCAGTTCACCCAAAACATATCGTACAATCCCACTTATCCCTCAGGGTATCAAGCCATACATCAAATAGCACTTTGGTTCTCTTCCTTGGACTACTTTTACCGGCTGGTACATTTTGCACACTGCATATTTGTACATTTGCATAACTGCACAATTACAAAGAGTCCATTTCTGTGTATGTTATGTGATTTTACTGTGTTTATTTATTGTGCTGATGCATTATGTGTTTTATGTTTAACCCTGGCTCAAAATTAATATGCCTGTGGGGTCAATAAAGTGACAATAAAGTTTGTTTATTTATTTTTTCATCCATTTATTTATTTAATTATTTATTTATTTGATGTAGACAACATCTGCTAATGAGTGGAAATGAACAGATTTTAGTTAAAAGACAATATAGGAATTTCATACTAATAACCTGCATATTCTCACATTTACTCTCAGCATGACTAAACCATACTCTCTCAAGCCTCAAACCTGAGCCAAAAAAAAACAAAGAACACAACTGGATCTGCACGACTGGAAACTACAAGAGGTCAAATGGGGGAACATGTTTTTTATAGGAGGTTATTTGGGGAAATGGGGCTTTATTAATAATACAAGAGTGATCAGACGGGAACCTCCATCATGTAAGAAGTGAATAAGCCGACTGCCATATTTATTAAAAATGTTCATATAAAATCAGTTGATTCTAAAAGGGGACAAATAAGAAAAATGTGTTGCAGCTGTGACTGAGGCCGCCTCTGCTTCTTTTTCATCCACTAGGCATAACTACAGCTGCACTTCCCCTCAGAGAGCATCGATAAGATCAACAACTAAATGCCTAAAATATAAATGTGCACATATTCCCCGCAGTGCTATATTAAAGAGCGAATGTGTGGCGGAGTGAAGGAGAAGCCTTGTTGGGGGGTAAATGCTCCTGACAGCCACTGACAAATTTAGTGTGTGTTATTACAAGTGACCCGAGTGATACAAAAACAGGTTGAGCTACTTAAGTCACAAGCGAAACAGCTCAGAGTCAGTCAGTAGGTTAAAGTGAGTGACTGAATGCACCTGAGAAGGTCACTGTCTGTTTACTTTTGTCACATAAGTGACACTCAGGCATGTCTGGAAAAAACGCAGGGAGGAGGTCATTACGAGATACACGGGACACGACGCCTCCTCACCGTGATGTGACTCAAAGCATTAAAAAAACAGAACAATCATCTGTTCACCCACGTGCCTTTATGTAATATTAAAGTTAGCCTTGGAGTGCATTAATGGAGGCTGGAAAGTACTGAACGATATGTCAATGGGAGCCATTTTCCTCTGAGAGCCCTCTCATACTGACGAGTGTGGTGACAGGGGTTAAGTGTTTGAATTCGTCAATAGCTAAATTACTGGGATAAGTAAAGGTTTTCACAGCCAGAGGAGGCCGGCCTGCAGTGTTTTGGTGCTAAATTGCGCCCTGTTACAAGCCCACTGTGGAGTATGGATTAGTCAATGCACGCTGTCTGTTAGACTTTAGTGCAGCAGTGGGGTATTTACTCACTGCAGAGGCCCCGGCCGGTTCACACATTCGGACTTTGACTTGAGCCTGTCTGTTATTAATGTTTTAGTTTGGGATGACCTATATTTTCTGCGGCTGTTGGTATTTTGTCAGAGCAATATGGGTCAGACGAGGCAGCAGCTTTGCCACTACGCATGTTGAATGATGGTATTACAGATCGCCGCACTACAAATGGATGTTGAGACTATAGTTAGGATCACAGCACTCCACTTCCTCCACTGTCTGAATGTATTTGGTTGGCTTGTAGCTGCCCAGGTGTATGATTCAAGACACACACAACAGAAAGATGACTATCATTTTGCATGCATGCAGTCATCAGCACAGCTAACTACCATTTGTGTGTTTTGGTCCTCGGTGAAGTCATCAGCTCCCCCTTGAAGGCTGCTTCAAAATTGAAACATTCACTCCAGCTCAAAGAAGCTGTCAGGCTGATTCTCTTTGCCTCTCCACATCCTGTTCAGCCCAGAAAGTGCGCTGACAGAGAAACAAGCGGAGGTTCTGTTCAGCTGCACGCTGAGACAATGACACTAACACTGCCAAGGTTTTAAAGGGTTTGACTCCCACAGAGGCCAGCACAGAGATGTTTGCTGTCATGGTGCTGAAAGGTGCTCTGGATAAAAGTCTCCAACAAATGATATTATGTTCTGCACAGCAGTCTGCAGAAAGAGGTCAAACGTCCCCTTTGGGGGGAAAAAGAAACACTCGCTCAAGAGCAAAGAAGTTCTAAATTTGACGGAGTTCTCTCATGAAACTTTTAGCAACTCTTCTTGGGAAGCTAAATATTAATTTAGTCTGAACAGAAATGTCACGCGGCAGTGTTAGTGATATTAAACGATGCTGTAATTTTTTATAGCTGAAACAGAAATGCCTGCTCATTGATTTTTTGGTATGGAGAGATTCTTACAGAGGTAATCACAGGGCTATTCTATCCAAAAAACAAAATCTGTATGCAGCCTTTGTACTTATTTTTTTGCATTGTCCTTCAGATGGACTTGCAACTTTTACAGCCCTTGACCCCCAAAATAACAGGGCAAGAGACTGGAGGTGGCCTTGCAAACACAGATATCAGTGCAACACAAAATAATAACATCTTAACAGTCATTATTTTAAAGTAATTAAAGAAATTATTGAAGACAGAATGTTATCATAAATCATACAGTGGGTTAAATACGCAATTTTAAATTATTTAAAACATTTATTTGTTTTTCGAAGGCCTCTTGCGACCCCCTCTCTGTGTCTCGCGACCCCTCCGGGGGTCCCAACCCCCACTTTGGGAACCACTGCTCTATGCTATGACGGAGTACATTTCAAAGTAAGTAAAAAGGCTACTCCATAATTAACAGCATGTCAAAGTCTTTCAGCTCAGCAAACTCGCATTTTAACTGGAATCTTCCAGATTTTCTGCTTTGACAGAATCTCAGAAACTTTGTTAATATTGTTGAAAATGTAAAATAGAAATATTGAGTGCATATTTCAAAACTGAGAGACTGCGTCCCCTTGACAACCTCAGGTGAACCTGTTGAATAATGTAGAGTGTAACATGACTTATGAATGACCTCTGGGGAGGACGATAGCAGCTGTGTGCTTTAACGGTCCGGCCACTTTTCAGTTGACACCCTCATTATTTGCATTCTTGATCACAGCAGCGTCTCATGTGCTGTAGATGTCTCTGTTAAATAATGATGCCAAAATGTTTTGGAATACAAGCTTTTCCTTTGTTGTGTTTTACAAAATCAATGTGAGTCATGATTACATAACTGATTGTCTGTGGTTTACAGCATTTAGAGCACAAATGCCTTTTATTTCATTGATTATGATCACTGTCTTTTCACACTGTTTAATATTTTACGACAATAAATTCTCTTCTTTCCAAAGTTTCTGTGAAAACTGCTGAACACTAGATGAGTCTTAACAAATACTGTCAGAAGTATAAATGATCAGATAAGCGCAATTCAGACACAAAGAGGATTTCAGGACACTGTTTAATCCCGATGACCTCAAATGCACCGACAGATGAGCTCAGTCAATGTTAAGTTGACCTGCTCCACATTTAAGCCTTTTGCACACAACTTTAAGCCTGCACTGCAAAAAATGTCTATAATAAGAAAAGAACAAGAAATCAGTTTAAATTTCTTGTTTTTTTTTTTTAAAAAAACATTATTGACACCTGTTTAGCTTTTTTAACGTTAAATAATTTAATTCCAATCAGCTCACATTTTTGGACTTATTAATGAAGAACATTTGGGAATCTGAAATTGAATTTAAAGTAAATTATAAGAAACGTTTTAAGCTTATTTGACCGAGTGAAGAGACTGAATGACATTTTAAGATCAACAGTTTGCAGAGTAGACCAGCCTACCGCCAAAAGAACAAAATTAATAAGTTGCCTCATCTAAATAGCAAGACTGATTCTGGAGGCTGTTAAACCATCACGTCTCATGAACAATAAAGCCCCAAGGCTGATCAGCAATGCGCACATTTTATTTTTAACTAAACATTTACCAATTAAAATGAATGCTTGGAATGTTTCCTTTAAAAATTAATTAACTTTTTTTTGCAGGATAGCTTTTTTAGAATATATTGGTGATAATTTATCTCTAAATAAGACAAAATGGATGAACTGATCAACATTAAAAACCAAGGGGAAATCTCTCCTCTACTTTTTTCTTTTGTCCTGTGAAGAGTTTCATTTTGTTAAGCTTCCTCCAGCCAAAGTCTCACAAACAAACTGAGTAAGACTGACATTTTTGAAGGAAAGACGGTGTTGCGCGCCACGACTCTGCTCGGACTCATTCATTCAGAAAGGAGTGAGACCGGATCGGTGTGACTTGCGGGTATTTTACATGAGGTAAGACTGTGTGTATAGTGCACTGACACACACACAAACACACACACACACACACACACACACACAGTCTGAGAGAGAGAGTCGGAGAGGCATAGCAGCTCACTAGCGGGAACCCTTGAGGGATCATCTCATCCCAGGCTCCAAGGAAGACGGGTATTTCCATCGTCTGTGTATTTACATTTTGGCTCAGGCAGAGAACAAAGGGCGGCGAGGTCGTTTGGGAAACTCGGTCCCTCAGCATCCTCTGCCGAAGTGTCCTCGAGCAAGACTCACTGGGATGCTGCCTGCTGTTGAGCGTATTCTGCCCTCTTTCAGGGAAAATAAAGAGGGGCGAAGTGTGACATTTTCATTTAAGGGTAACTGAGGTTATGACGGGGTGAAAATGCACTTTTTGCACTCACAAGGCAGTTAAAGTCGTATTGCCTGCGGCGCACCTGACTTAAGGTGTGTCATGGTTATATTACCAAAATATACGGAGAATCGAATAGAACTAGAGGCTGTCGCTGCCTTTGGATCATAAAAAAAATGAGCTGACGGCTGCAGTTCAGTAACTTTATCCAAAGTGCACAAACAAACAGAAAAAGATGCAGATGAGTAACTCTGCCAACACAGATGTTTAGAGAAAGAACTTTTGGCTCCATTTGGTTTACATGTTAAAATATGCACCACCGCGTCGCTCTTGAATGGGACGTCGCTGCTGAATGATAATTAATAAGGGGAGCGCTCCTCTTCACCAACACGTTTCCACTGCTCCTCTTTGGCACTAACTGACCCGTTGTTAATCCAACACAATACAACAAATGTAGCGGCATCCTCTTATGGCGGCTCTGGGTGTCGGTGAGCAAACAGCATAATTAAAACAGAGGCACAAAGGAGGGATTTCACAGGACTGAGAGCAGCAGGGTGAATTTGGTAAATGAATGTGAAACAAGCATTGTGATGCCGCAGGTGGTGAGTGATTATTTACCCACAACAGCGGCTGTGGTGGAAACTGTCTAACTATTAGAAAACAGGCAACATAACACATGACGCGCATTTTACGCATAAAATCTGACACAGGAGCTTTTAAGTTTGACGTGTGAGCGGACAAAATACAAAAACAACGGCGTCATGCTTGATCTAAATGTGCTTTTTTTCCCCAAGATAAAATCTTTCGACGTGACGAAATAGCTCTTTCCAATCCAAATCTATGGCGTCCAGAATTTTCTCAAAATATTGTCTTGCTACAAAGGAGATAATTTGCCTTTTTTCCATTTCTGCAAAGATTTTAAAGCCTATAGAAAATCAATCAAACAAGCGGAACGACATTGGAGACAAGAGCACCAGTCAATATGGAGAGTAAGTGACTTGTTTTAGAAACAGTAAAATCTTTTACGGCTGAGTTCCAGACGTAATGGCCTGTTGGGTAGATATTTTGCAGTGAGCAACATTACGCACAACTTTACGCACAGATATACGTTGAAAAAACAAATGTCTCTCGTGCCAAAATCTCACACCGAGAGCCATCACACACCTCCAGCGCACAGCTCCGCGGCCTTACCTTCTCTCCTCATGCCGACTTTGAGGCACTTCTTCAGCCGGCAGTACTGACACTGGTTCCGGTGGTGCTGGTCGATGGGACAGTCTCGGTTCCCCCGGCAGGTGTACGAGAGGTTCCGCCTCACAGAGCGCTTAAAGAAGCTTTTGCATCCCTCGCAGGTGAACTGGCCGTAATGCTTCCCACTGGACTTGTCCCCGCACACCATGCAGTCCACGTTGGGGATCTTGTCCCCGGAAAGTGCGTCGTTCCCCGGGGTGGAACCGTTAGGAGTCCCTGGTGCCCCGCCGGGCTCCTGGCCGCAAATCTGGAGCTGAGACCCCGGATCTGCCGAAATGCTCTCTGGCCACTGGTTTACTACCATTGCCATGCTATCCCCAAACACTTTGGTCTTTGTTTGAACCACAGAAGAAGAGTCAGACTCTGTGATACAGATCCGTTCTGACGTCTTTGGAGCAAAAACCGAGGGAGGGCGAAAAGGCGCTTCCCACTTCCTCCAAGGGTCACTGATCTATCTTGAATCGTTCTTCTGTATTACCGAGTTCTTTTTTTAAACATCTATCAAAGTTTACAGCAACAGCGAGGTATCAACATGATCGATGTATAAGCGCGAAGCCTACAACTCCCGGTGCTCCTCGCTGCGCAGCAGCAATCCATAAACGCGTTGTTCTTCAGAGTGTAACCTCTGGAAAAGTCAGTCCAATAAGTCAGCGTGTCGGCTGTAAAAACGCAACGTTATCTTGCCTCTTGTTGGCCCTTTGAGTTTGAAATGTAAACTACACAAAACAGACTAACACGCATTAATATTTCTCCTCTTAGCCGATCGCTCCAGTCTGTCCCACTCTCAACACTGCTTTTAAATTTACTCAAAATCGATTCCGCCTCCTGAATGACAAGCTTAACAGCCTACTGACCACATTTCATGCCGTTCGGCGGAGAAGTGGTGTAGTAACAGCAGGCTCTTGGAATCCGTAGGAGTCGCAGTCCCGAGGAGTCGGCGATCCTTGCTCCTCTTGTTCTTGCGCGCCGCAATGAGGTTTCGGAAAGCGACGTCAGAGTGTTTATTCAGCCAACGCACAGCCTGGATATCCTCCGTGATCGTCTGTGCTGGAGAGATCAAACAGACAGTTTACGCGCATGACGATCTTTGCCGCTCGAGTGTGTCGATTCAGCCATCGACTGCCTGTCCCACCTCCGAGAGTCAAAGCTACAATTTGGGGAAAGTGTCACCAGCAGGCTGCCTCGTACAGCTGCTCCCCCCCCGGCGGCGCTCCATATAAGGTCATAGATGCCAAATAAGGTCAGATCCCCTCCCCTCAGCGGGAGAGGTGGAAAAAGAAGGGGCTGCTGTGATTGGCCACAAAAGTCTGTTAAAAAGTAAGGAACGCTCTGATTGGACGGCGGTCGATTAGGGACGTGTTTGACTGACAGGAGCGGTTGTTGTGACACAAGTGCTTTAAAGTGCTCTCCATCAGCGTCCCATTGAAAATAAAATGTAGCGCGTGTTGTGCGTCCGCATCAGATATAAAAACCTGTTGTTCACGTTAAAATGACTTTATGAGGCCAATTAATCTCTAAAAACTGAATTTAGTTTGCGCTGCATTTTTTTTTACAGAGGAGCAAAACTTTCGTCTTTTAAACTGACTTCACTTCATCTTTCATTTGATCAATCTTTACAGTGAGGAGGGAAGAACTGCAGGGACCACCTCACCTGTTTTCACTGTTCGTTCAGATGTATGACCGTCACTGTGCACGATGGTGGAGGACGTGAGCATATTTATGTTCTAAAGGGAAATGTTTTCCAACCTCCTTGTATCCTAACTTATCACGTGCACCTATGAGCGCGAGTTTCCCACGTCACAACTAATTTATGAGCAGATCATCATCTGGTAGCCCGTGCGTGTTACACAAATAAATGGAGGAAACTTGAAACCTCCGAAAAAATATAAATGTAAAGAATTGATTTTTCAAGGGGTCCAGCATCAAACTTCTGAAATTATCAATATTTACATTTGCACCTCTGTTACTGTATAACAGAGGTGTAACTGTATAAATCGTTGTAATTTTAAGTTATTTTTTTGTGTGTAGAGAAAACTAAAACTAGTTACTGTGCTATAAATTATTATTCAACGCAAACAAAGTCTTTTTCAGATATAAGTCGATGTGTGTAGACCTAAACTGTCTGATTCGAGGGTATTTTAAGGTTGTTTTCATGTCCTTAAACATTAATATTTATTTTGAAAATATATCTGTCTTGTTGTTTATTGTTTTGCCCTCTGATCAACGACTGGAGGTAACAGTTTACCAGCCGTTTTATCTTCAATGCAGCACTGCCCTGCAATCAATCTTGGGTCAGCTGTCTACTCCATGTTGTGTAATAGATTGGTGTGAACAAAATCTGCCAAGACATTTGAATATTTTAGTTCAAACTGCACCATAAATAAAGCAAAAGCAAAATTCTTGCATAATAAAGCAATATTTTAGTTATTCCAGAAAGGTCACTTAGCCATCATGCGGGGAAACACGTTTCTCAGCTGCGCAAAATCAACAATAACAAAAGGTGCCAAACTTCTCACCGAGCCAAACAAACTCCCTAAATCGTTCACCAGTCGAGAAAGTGTTGGTTTTGTCGGTTTGTTGTGCTCTGCAGTCTCTGCCAGCGCGCAAAAGGCCATTGCGGTAATTAACAGTGACAGTGTTGTTCTCTAATGGCTTTTTTCCACGCCGAGAGCAGCGGGGACCTGATTATTTTCCCAGATATGCTCTTGATTTGTCATGTGTAGGTAATTCCAACAACACCGCGCTGCCGGGGGGGTCGAGTGTCCCACCGCCCCGTGCTGCATGGGAGCGACGTCTGAGAAGTGATAATGTGTTTAGACACGCTCTCACACTTCCCCGCTCACATCATTCAGACTTTTCTGCTCCTATTCCCTTTTTGAAGACCGCACCATAAATAATAAATGTTTGATATGTGACACATGTTATGCCAGGCATATGTGTACATAAACACACATAATGGCACATTTTTGACACTCAAACAAGTGTAATAATAATAATAATAATAATAATAATAATAATAATAATAATAATAAGATAGGTAGGGGAAATGTAAAGTGCAAGAAAAGTGAAAAGCTAATTAATGAGTAATATTTCGTCTCTCCTTACAATATATATTTATGTACATGGAGCATCAAAAGCAGCTAAATACAACAACAGGAATTTAGATACTATTTACATAATTCCATCCATCTATAGACAAAAAGGGGAACTGTAATTTCCAGCTTTGTTCCTCCCCAAAAGACAGAAAACCCTAAAAAAGACAAAACCTCACTTAAAGCTCCTGAGTGCATGGCCTGAGGCAGGTTGGCCCTGCACAGGCTTAATTGCTGTCACATGTAACCTTACCTGTCTCCCAATTAGCCCTGGTGAGCTAACTCACTATTAGCAGATTCCATGAGCTGTAGGCCAGTGACCAAGGGCACCTCAGGGACTGGGGCCTAATAAGTAGAGTGTAATTCTATACAGCTGAGGCTTATGATGAATTTGACCAGGACTTCACCAAAAAAGGGGGTTAATTAAATGAGGATCAGCTTCGGGTTTAGTAGGCTAATGTATGTGATGTTCACTCCATTAATCCCTAAAGAAAGACAATACTCCTGCTGGCATGTGATCACTCATTGTTTCAGGAGATAACGCTTTACTTTTTTTAAATTTCACAGCTCCAACAAAGACTTGAAGCACATAGTTGTTCATGTTTAGAGACGAGCAGAACTGCAAACTTATTCTTAATAAATGTATTATGGCAATGTTTTCCTCAAAGACATCAGAATTAAAATTTGACTAACAAATAAAAAAGGAAGGGAAAACTTTTGTATAAAACCATAATACTCACTCTATTGACTATAAAATGTTTGATTTGCTTGTATTTTTTTAATCATTATTGTCTTTTTACAATAGGCTTTGACAATCACACATTGAATATAAGTAGCCTCATGTTAGCTTTAGCTAAACTTTAAGATGCGTTTTCACATTGAAAGGAAGGTTGTTGATTTTGTCCTTATTTAAGTTATGGTAACACTTTACTTAAGGATGGAACGGGGTGTAGGGCACGCTCATCCGAAAACTTTCATAGGTGCTGGATCAAAGAAAATCAAACTGAAGGCAAAAATCAGAGAAAGGATCCGCACACTTTTACCAGCGTGCAGATCTTTTCTCTGATTTTAACACTTTATTTAGAGCATCCCTACGGGCTGTATAATCATAGTTAAAGGCTAGGTTAGGGTTAACCCTAATCCTAACCATAACCATAACCACCTATAATGCTTTACAAGTAATAATATTACTTACTTTATTTAAAATGCACCTTTCAAAATCAGAACTACAAGGTGCCTTACAGGCAGACAATAAAATACACTTGGTGGAACAAACAAACTAACTAACAAACTACTACTAAAATGCAGTACATGAAGTAAACAAGAAAAATAATTGTACATAAATAAAAGTAAATAAAAGTAAATAAGAAGAGCAGACGGGTTAAAGAAGGCCCTATGATTAGAGAAAATTTTTAGCAAGGATTTAAAAATGGACACACAATGTGCAAATCTGAGGTCCTCTGGCAGGGAATTCCAAAGTTTAGAGGCCTGAATAGTGAAGGTCCGATCACCTTTAGACACGAAACTCAGTTCAGGAACAGTGAGAAAGTTCTTGCCAGAGGATCTCAGACTCCGTTCAGGTGCATAAAAACTTAAGAGATTAGAAATACAAGATGGTGCCTGTCCTTGTAAGATTTTAAAAACTAGCAATAATAAGTGTGTTCATAATGTGTTATACTGTTTTATATAAATTCATAATGTGTTATAATGCATTGTAGAAATAGGCTTCATAGAAAGTGTTATCAAAGCAGTTACATTACATGTGGCTATGATTAGGGTTAACATAACCTTGCTTATAACTATTATTATTATGCAGCACTACAGGCGCATTATAACACATTGTGAGTATGCTCATAATGCGTTATAGATGGATGCCTTCAGGAAAGTGTTACCAGAATTCTTTATGAACATGAGAAACACTTGCAGCAACCAAAAACTGTTTAATTGTAGCCTACATATGGACAGGCGAGTGTTGCTGAAAAAAATATGAGTCAGTCCCTCAAGAGGTTTTACTATAAAATGTTTGGAGATGTACCTTAACGTAACGCTACATCCTCACGCTGCTTTGCTGCCATAGTAATTATGACTGGAGCAATTTTTGGAGTCATTGCTGCCCAGTAGCCAAATAAAAGTGTTGACATTGTACATTTCTGCTAACAGAAATGTGGTAAATTGGTAATAAACAGCTGTGTTTCCCAGCTCGGTAGGAGGCTATGATGTAGTGTGACATCTTTGCAAGCAGTTGATCAATATTTGAGAGCACATCAGGTGGAAAGTTTCACCCAGGTAGTTTTCGCCACTGTTGGGAAACTCAGGGTTTTCAACAAGACAAGACAACGGGAGATTTTTTCAAACATGTTTGCGACAACAATTTTAAGCCCAAACATGATCCAATTGTTTGTTTTTGCCTAAACATAAACAGATCTTCACTAAAGACATATAAATTATTCCTCTTT
The DNA here is from genome assembly GCA_029783625.1 of Naso annulatus. Classification (NCBI taxonomy): domain Eukaryota; kingdom Metazoa; phylum Chordata; class Actinopteri; order Acanthuriformes; family Acanthuridae; genus Naso; species Naso annulatus. The sequence goes on along the minus strand of JAPZDX010000024.1, from coordinate 5,501,831 downwards.
AGTTGTGTTTTTTCTTTACATTTGTGGTTTGCATAAACAGTATAATACAGGCACTGACTCTTGTGATTGAATTGGCAATCAACCTATTCAGTTGTTTAAGAGGAAATGATGCAAGAGCATAACCTCTGCGTGCTGAGCAAACCTGGGTCAAACAGCACTCATTGTACATCAGGGCTTACATTAATGTCAAGGGACACATAGCACAGCGAAAATGTTTCAGGGAGAGTGGACATTAAAGTCTTTTCTGACCTTGAACTGTTTAATCATAGTAAGCTTTGTCCAAAACAGTCTTAAACACACATATCAACAGTTTGCCCCTCGTATTGGACGCTCAGTGATGGATGGCTTGACCAACTGGTGCCGAGGCTCTGACACACGAGGGTGTCAGGATGGGGGCAAGGGGTGGTAAACATGACCGCACCGGATGGCCTAGGAAATGCAGAGGCCACTGGTTTTCTTGTTAATTTATGGACAGGCTGACAACACCAGAGCCCAGCGCTGATGCTAAATATGATCCTACTGAGGACAGGAGCCATCAAGTGACCAGGTATGTAACCTGAGCATGTTACTGAAATAGAAATTCAAAGCTAAGAATGACATGTTTGTTAAGGGCTCCTGCTTCTGCAGATCGTGTCTCGAATGATCTGTGAGCAGACACTATCTGGATGCTCTTGTTCTCACAGGAGCTTAATCACCAATGCTCTGCTCTAGAAAGGCTCACTGATGGATGGACAAGGACGACGTAAATGGTAATTTACTAAAGTCTGTGTGCGCACTTGAGTGTGAACATGTGTGCACCCAAAAGACATCACTGTGCGAAGTGAATGGCTGCAAAACAAATTTAAGCGTCTGAGACCTTGTTTACACGGCGCAAGTTTTCACATCAAATAAAACACTTTTGTAGCGGTTCGGCCTTCTTTTTACATGACAACGGCGTGCTGGCACCCCTGAAACCACAATCTTTTGAAACTGGGTTCCAGAGTGTAATCTTTTGAAAACGCAACCTTCTTTCCGACTGTGTAATCTGTCAAACTGCAAAGCCTGTTAAGTAGTGACTACACTAATGCTAATGCTAATGCTAACGCAAGTCAATGCATTCCGCAGTACCGAACCACTCCACAGTGCCCCAAAAGCAAGTTGAATATGACAACATCTGTTGAGGTAAATTGGAGTGTTCATAGAATAATTTTAGAAGTCAATCTACAGCTGAATTTCTTTAGTTTGTGGCTGTTTTGGGCTTTGCAGCAACAGGATGTAAAGAATTTGAAGCAGCTCCGATGATATGTCATTACGAACTTACACTGCCCACTACAGGCCTGGCATACAAACTACAGCGCTTTTGGTTGTTCATGTAAACGTGAATTTTTTTAAAGACACCAAGGAAAGACTTTTCCATTCTTAGTAGAGCTGCTCTCGCCTAAACACGACCTGAATCACCCTCAGTGAAAATGATGAAGGAATTCAAGGAACTTTCTTTTTGGTGCAATGTAATTAAACTCCCATCGTGCATGCAGCACGCATGAACGGCCCCACACAAACGGCACTAGTTCACACTGTGCAAATGTGTAAGGGTGTTTACTCACTGCAGAGACACAGAGCTGTAAGTTTTTAAAAGTCAGCGCTGTTTCCTTTGGCCGATTGGGGTTGATTAAGAGGTTAACTGCGGAGAGGCATGGCGTCTTTTAGGGAGATTTATCTGTTCCTGCTCTGACCCCTCCGGGGTAGCTTCCCTCACCCCCAGTGTCCCCAGGATTTATTTAGTTATTTGTTTATCTGTTGGACGGGGTCACCCCTTTCTCTGCACTACATCCCGGCCCTGTTTGTGCATCTCAAACCCATTTTTCATCTGGTTTCTTGTGGGATTGTGGCGCTGGTTCCATTTGCTGACTAAGCGAAGAGGACACGAGCGAAGGCCCCGCCGAGTCTCGTGACCTTTAACATTTGGCAGCGATAAGCTCCCAAAATTGGGTATTTTCATTTAACACATATTTTGCTATCTGTTCAACTTTGGCCCTCGTTTGGAGGAATTATGGTGTTTTCCCTAATTGCTTCCTGGCAGTTTTAATTCAACTCCACTCTGATTTATGGCCTTTTATTTCCTATTTTCACATTATTTCATTCAAGTGTTCGCGTGTGTTACACAAAAGCAGTGAACCACAGCTTACAATTCTGACAGATGAAACTTTATTTCATCGTTTCACACAGGCCAATGTATGAACCTCCCAGATTTCTTTTAAAACATCATCAATACACATCACTAGTTTATTATTGCAGCCCAGCATCTTATGTTTATTTACTTTTGCTTTCTATATTCATCACAGTGTCAGAACATTAAAAAACAATTTCCAAGAAGTTAAATGTTTTTGTTTCCTTTTTTTCAGATCAAGTTTACTGGAAGAAATCCATAAGCCCGTCTGTCCAAAATTCACTTTTTTATAATTAGAAACAGCTTTTTGGATAAATATCAATAATTCACTCTTTCACGGACATGTTTTACGATCATGTAGTCTTGTGCCCACAGTGAAATGTGTACATTTCACATTTTTGCAAAGTACAAATAGGTGAAATTTGTACATTTAACCTGTAACATAGCAACGTTTCAACAGTTCATATCAATGTGACGTAGTTCTGACTGAATTTAGGCCCCTGTGAGCTGAATTTTCTCTACAGAAGGTTGATGGTAGGCGTGACATTTTGGCCAGATGGCTGCTGAGCAGGAGATCCGTGTTTGATTCCACATCAAATCAACAGTTTCATCCACGTACTTTGAGTGACCATTAGAAAATTTGACAGCCATTTTGTAATTTCTAACCATGTTTCTGGCAACAAATCTAAGTATTTTAAGGCAGAACATGGGCCTCAGCATACTCAAACGGGGGGCTAGCAGCCCTTTGTTGTCTTGGTGTGTGTGACTGACTGTTGTTCACCTTATGGAGCTGTAGTTAGTCAAAGCCAATCAGATGGACTGTTACTGGCACAGAGACACAGGGCCAGTTCACAGAACATTTGGAGAAACTTATTGTTTCAGCTTCTTTTTTACTTTGTAATTGAAGCTATTTAAAATGCAGTGAAGGACAGTTACTTCAACAATATGTAGGCCACTTAAGAGAAAGTCAAATTACTGATTTTAAAAAATGCTCAAAAAAGTACAAGTACTCAAAAAAGCTGCTCAATTACAGAAAACTGAGTAAATATTTTTCATTACTTACCCTTAGCTTTTATTTTTTTTAAACCTTACTTGTGCACAAAAAGTTAGAGTTTAAATGTCAAACACTAAAAATGCAAAGACAGGCAAAGTTTCAACATATCTGTGATTTGCTGAAACATACAGTGTCATTGTTCACCCCTTGTGATTGGACTGATCAAAATTAATGTAAAATTTTTTAAATTTTAACCTTGCTTGTCAGACAACGTCTCCAAAACCACCGTCAGCGACGTAAAATCCTCAAGTGATTGCTCAAGTACTCACTATCTCTCTAAATGTCGCACACACGCTTACTCAGCCGCACATACTCTCACACCTCTTGTGTAAGGGGGTTTGCCACAGCGGGCCTTTTGCTGAGGTGAAGGGAGGGGGGGGTACTATACAGGGAATGCTATGTGGCTTGCATGACCTGACATGTCTCTGAAGCTGGAGGGGGTCTCGACCTTTGACCCAGGGCTCCAAAACTAGGAAGATGAAAAAGGGGATAGGGTGGGAGGGTTTCGCCTCTAAACAAGGGCTTCTGTTTCGACCACTCCAGGAATGTCAGCTCCATAAAAAGATGCCTACAGAGGGAAAGAGACAGAAGGAAAGAAAGAGGACAGAGACAGTCAAGAGGAATTATATCTATCTATCTATCTATCTATCTATCTATCTATCTATCTATCTATTCACTTCCTCTCTCCACAGCAAACACATTCTTGTTTGGTCACTTGTGGTCAAACAGCCCTGATTACAAACCGTCAGGTGATCACACTGTGACCAATGCACTTAACCAAGCAGTGCAGTCTATGGTCAGACTCTAATTCTATACCCTTCCTCCACCTTCATAATGCAACGTTTACTGCCATTTTCACTCCAAACTGCGGTCATGCGATCAGGCAATAAATTAACCTCTGGACCCTGGCTGAAGGCTGAGCTCTTGTGACTCGCCGGTCGAGGCGAGCTGCAGTAGAACAGTGTTGACGCTGCACTGCAGGGGTTGAGTCAGGAGATAACCTTGTTTTTCACAATGTCTTCCCGGTCGTGGAGTGAAGTCTGGACGAGTGCCCAACACAACCCAGAGACAGTCTATAATCTGTTCCCCCTGCAGAGAGAAGCTTGACGTGGCTGCCGTTGTGTATCTCCGTTGTGACTCCACACAGATGTCATCTTTGTGTGTGCTCATGTTGTGATAAGGAGGCCAGTAAAAATTAGGCAACAAGGGTTGAGCATGGAGAGAGTAAAGATAGTGGAGACAGTTTTGATGTATCTATAAGTGGCTCCTGAGTGGCATGAACTTTCTCCATATCTGTTTGAATTCAGCAAGTTAATCTGTACCTTTAATGTGTTTCATCATAAAATGCAGAAATAAGGTTGCTGTTTTTTTGTTAGTGCTTAAAGGCCCGGCGAAACAAAAGTCAAAGAGCAATTTGATTTTTCATATTAATGTGTTTCCAGCAAAACTTGCCTTTAGGCAAGAAATTGTCTTGGATATTGATTGACGTTCACAGTAGCCAATAGAGCTGTTACAACCACCCTCCATCCCCACTAGATATACAGTGGGTCCACTCGTTTTGAGGCTGCGGGTAGATCTGTGACGTACCAACTGGTTAGCACTTGACTTAAACCAGGTCTTCCCAGTGGGAGGCTCCCAACCTGCCCGCTCAGAACCAGTGTCAACGACCGGCAGGCATGTGGTTACAAACAAACAAACAAGACGCACACAGCGGAGCTAGACGACCAACCAAACAGGTAAGCAGGCAGTTCAACTACCAAATGTAGAAAAAGAAGCATTTAAAGTCCATGTCCTCGTCTCTTGAGATGCTAAATAAGATTCTTCGAAGAACCCACAAAAGCAACCTGGATATTCACGCTTAATGTCGTTGGTGTATCGGGGTGGTTTTAGAACTTGTAAATCGAGTATGTCCTCATCTGTTGACACAGAACATTACTGACGTAGTTTCAATGATTTCTGAATTTATTCTGTGTTCTCCAAGCTGATTGATTACATGACGAAATTGACTGTTATAATTTGTCACAGAATTCCATATTACCAAACTGATCTGTCATATCGGGGGCAGGTCTGTGTTGCAACCACCGGCGGCTATTTATGCACTTGATTACGGTGGTACACTCTGCCCTCACCGGTCTCTGCCTGTCACGTGAATGGGAGGGTACCGGGAGCTCCAAAACAAGCGGACCCAGTAGCTAGCAGCTCAGCATGGAGAACGCTAATGATGACAGTCTCATCTCTGTTGGGGAGAACTTTTCACCACCACCTTTGCCTTCTCTTGCGGATTTTACTGACAAATCAGACAAGGATGAAACGGATCAGAAAGAAAGTGATCAGGACTGTGATTGTGGAATCAGGCCATTTCTATTTGTGTGAACCAATTGCTGATGAAGGGTAGACGCGGTTTTATCCTTGTAATGGAACTGATGCATCTCAGTGGCAGGCTTATGTTTCTATAGAGTGCCTAAGTCACACCCCTCTACTTCCGGGTCATGGGACTTTAATTCGGAAAAAAATATAAACGGTAGTGACTGGAGAGGGACAGATTATTTTTTTATCCTGTTTGGCTTGTGCCCTGAATTACACATATGATGGGTGACAATTTAAAAGATAATTTTTCATGTAAAGAAAGTCGAATTTTGTTGTCAAATAAATAATGTAAAACAACGTTTTTTTGTGAGACCACTCAGTGAATTACATGTCTCGTCTCGGACCATATACGTCATCAGTACAGACATGGCTGGCAGCTTGGCAGATATCACAGCATTTTTCCAGGATGAAGGGAAAAGTATTAAAGGAGGGGAAAACCACCATAAATCGGCTCATGTTGAGAGCTGCAGCTACTCGAAGGAGGAGTGAGGCGTCTTGGTTGTCAGAGGAGGGAAAATGTTATAATGTCAGTTTACGTGACTGGTGTTGTAGTCTATATAATTACATATATCAACCGTTTGATTACAAACAGAGACTTTCTTCATCCGAAAAATTATCATTTAAATTGGCGAACATCATATGTGTAATTCAGGGCACAAGTCAAACAGGATCAAAATATAATTTTTTCTTTCCCCATTTACTTCGGTTCATAATTTTTTCATGCTAAGGTCCCATGGGGCATGACTCAGGCACACTGGATGAAAAATTAGAAACGCTCCCCAAGTGAAGGATGAGTCATCAAAAATTTAAAAACGTTTCCAATGAGAGAAAAGACTGGATTTTAATTTTTTAAAATACGTCTTTATTTTTACATATATGTGGCATATAACATGAGATACATGAGCATTCAACATGAACACGGGATTAAAACTGGTAAAATGTATTTTTCATTTAATGGGTTCTATAAAAAATTACTTGTTTATAGACCATTCAAATCACATCGACTCCATCTTTCTCAAAAAAAAAAACAAATATATTTATGAATATGAAGGTATTTTTGGTTTATGAATATTAACTGCTGATTGTCTGAAGACGCGTCACAGTGACATCCATCTTCGGTGTTTCTGCATTGCAGGTTTCATGTTTCCTCATCACATTTGTGGAAGCTGCATTTCTTGCACCAGGATTTGCTTCCAAATTATAACTGACACAAAAATCCTGCTCATACATCCTCATCTTGAACTCAGCTGTAAGGTGTGCAGAGAGACATTTTCTTCAGCCTTAGTGTCAAACTCTGCACACACATCTCTCTGCACAGTAAAGGTCAAACACCCCAGTCGAGTCACAATAGGAAAAACATTTTTGAGCAAAGAGAGACTTTAAGTATCTTTGTGTTTTAGGCTGTTGATCGGACAAAAAAAATAGCTTTCGCCTTTCTCACCTTAGAAAATTGTGATAGACTGTGATAGCCATTTCCTGCAACTTCTTCACATCTTATATACGACTCAATTAATCAGATAATAATCCATAATGGAAAGTGTTTTGGTTTGCAGCCTCACTCTAGCATTGACTGTAAAAGTGCATCAGTTGCGTGAACTACAGGTGAGATGGACAAGTGGTCAGCAAGCGTCTTGATGGCGATTTTGATGAAAGGTCAAAGGAGCTAAGTTGTTCCTACAGGTTCTATTTGTGGATCATGAATCCCCATTGACTGTGCCAGCAACTAATCGGAGGCTCATATAGGGTTTTCTGACTTGCCTCGGACTGATCGTAACCTCTGATTGGATCAGCACTAATCCTCCACTATGACGTCCCCCTAATGGAATTTCCACAGCCCTACCATCCGACGGTAATTACATGACCCAGGAGATCTTCAATACCCTGAATAAGCAATGCATGTGACGTGAAGATATTCTCTGTACTGATACTGAACTTTGCAGTCCCGTTGCCGTGCAGCGCCAGTCAACATGCAGTATACAATCCCTACAATCATGCACGAAGTTGAAATGAGCCTGTGGTGCTCGGGGGGCGTCACTTCGCTGAACGTGTGTGCACTTCAACGTGAGGCTGCTCGCACACAGGTCGACTCAGAATCCGTCCTCGAACTGCTAAACGTGTGTAGGGGTGGAAAAAGGCCACATTCCCCTCCCTGCAGTTAAAATCTTAGACGGTGGTCTTTTACGCATACTCCCACTCCTGCTCCCTCCCTCCTGCACTTCCAATAAAAACCTCTGACCAACAGTTGACCTTTTGCATGGCCCCCTTCTCGCTGCTCCCCCATCCTTCTCCCTTCTTTTCCTTTGCTCTCCTTCTCTCCGTCCACTCCTTTTGCCCCTCCGCCACAGCGTCCCTCTGCGGGCCAATGGGAACCAGCAGCTGCAGGGAGAGATGGCGAGGGTTTTAGGTTGGGCAGAGGGGGGTGTCAGGGTCAAGGGGGGTCACAGTACTGGTAAAGTCATCGCAGGGGCTCCGCTGCAGGGGCATCTCCCCCCCCCCTTCAAAGGCTGCACGGTGACGTCCATACACCCCTTGCACCCCTTCTCCTCTTCCACCCCCCACCTCTCACTCCCTTGCGGCCCCCTTTGGCCCTGCTGTTCCTCGGCTCTCAGGGGTCAAGACAGCCGAGGGTTAATAAAGTGATACCAGGTGTTGGCCAGAGAGAAGCGTTTTTTTCCCCCCTTCTTCTCTCTTAACTCCCACCAGCAGCTAACTGTGGGCCCCCCATTTCACACCGCTGAATCCTGCTGGGACGTTGAGCCTGAGAGTGAGCCCACTGGAAGGGGTGGTCGTGCATGTCAAAGGAAAAACAAGCCTTTGGTAGTGTGCAGGCTATGCCCTCTCTGTGTTTGTGAGCATGTGTAAGTGTCACTCGTTTCCTGAATGTGTGTGTGTGTGTGTGTGTGTGTGTTTGCACATGTATGTGTTCCACAAAGCTGCCACTGCAAGCAGAGGGGGTGATACTAGCAAGCTGAATGGCACTGGAGCTCCAAGCGGCCTCCAGGACAATACAGGGTTAACCGATCCGACAAAGTGGCTGATTATGTCTCAGTGGAGGAACCTTGGAAGCAAAAAGATCCCAAATCCTACCCAAGTCATTCCCCTGATCAGTGGACACAAAAACAC
>JAPZDX010000024.1:5475669-5488397 GCA_029783625.1 Naso annulatus | reverse complement strand
CCCCCACTGCCAGACAGCCTTGCAGCTTTTCAGTGGATCACCTGATTTGGTCTGAAAACAGCCTACAGCCAGGTGGCGAGGCCTGGATTGTTTCTGTGTACATCTCTAAGTGTGTGTATGTGTGTGTGTGTGTGTGTGTGTGTGCGTGTGCATGTGTGTGTGTGCCCTGAGAGGAACTTTGACTTTTAAAATCTGTTCATTGCATCGTTCACATAGCAAAGACACAACAACGCTGTTAAAGCTTTGAGGGTTTTAGTGAGGGGACAACACAGCAGCCTCCCTCCACTTGTTATCATTAGCATCATCATCATCATCGTCACAGTCATCTTCATTGTCCTAGTCAACAGAGTGGAAGGGACCAAAGACAGAGACAAAGAGACAGATTGTAACAGCCGTGTGTTTCTGTCGTTTGCCCCCTGACTCTGTGTTTATGTGGTGTCAGCGTGTGCTGTGCGTGCCTGTAAATAACATTTCTTGTGTGTTTGGAGTCTCACCTGCCTCCAAACCTTCATCTTAAGTCCCCTCACAGACGGCTTTGGTTTTGAGATCTAAGAGATTTCAACCAGAATACATAGGGGAGTGAAATTTTATAAATCATCTTTAACTGTTGCTTCGGATAATCCAAAGAACACACAGTCAACTGTATTATTGGAAAGATTTCTCCAGTAGAAAAAAATGTTTTAGTAAAAGCTATTCAGGCTTTTTTTTTTTTTAACCTTCAAAAGGTGCTATGTACTGTAACCAGTCTTGCCAGATTTATACTATATTTTTGTCCTCTGTATGATCAATAATGCCAAAAAAAAGGCCAAATGTAGGATAATTTTGCCATTTTTACGAGTGCGTTCAGTTCCCTATGGTAAAACCCTATGGTTTAAATTTCTTTTATATCTAATTTATTCGAAAGGTGGCAAAAATGATGAGATGGTTAAGACCAAGTTTGAAGCAATCGAAGAGAGTTCACAAACATCCAAACAAGGCATTCAACAGGTGCAGGGTAAAAAGATGCGAAAGGAAAAACAGATATAAGTATCCGCAAACTGTCCTACATGCTCCCAAAAGAAATTTTTTTAACAACATTTCGACCCCAGCAAGGTCTTTGATTAATACCTGACCAACACCTTGTTGGGGTTGAAACGTTGTTATAATAAATTCTTTTAGGAGCATCTTAAACAATGTACAGATACCTCTATCTATGGGTAAGTTAAACTAGCTTGAAACAAACTAGTTTGTACAAAGTGTTGTCCATGAAGGCTGAAGACAAACATGTTTGTTATAAACGGTCAGAGCAAAAGCCGCCATCATGATGAGGGTCAGTGAATCGTTTAAAGAGGGAAAACGACAGCTTTTACTCTCAGCTGTCACGGTTTTACATTCTGTTGTAGACACACTGTAGAGCTTGAACACGCATCTTCCTCACCTTTACACATCTGGCTAACAACTGCATAACTGGGCATGCTTCTCAAATTGATGGGATTTGAAACGTTATAAAGTTCCCCAATTACAAACATCAGAAAGGTGTTGGGGCAGAAGGTCTCTGATGCTGTTCACGATCTTTAAGCACTTTAATCAAGTTTTATTTCAAAATCTGGACAGACAAAAATCAGAACTAAATGCATGACTGGATGTTCCATCAGAGGTAACCATGAAAAGATGAATAGTTTCTTAACTTTGGGTGAAGTGACCAGATGAGTAAATTTAGATATTAAAAGAAATCTACATCAAGTCCAACTGCAGAAAAAAAAAACAAGTGGAAACAAAATAGTTTTTAAGTGACTCTTATAAGACAATAAAGTTAGAGTATACTCAACATTTCTTTCCAAAGTTGTTACAAAAATGGAAAAAATCATAATTTTTAAAACAATCTGGATATTTTTGTCTGTTTTGACCTTATATTAAAAAAACATCTTAAAACTTAACATTACGCCATGAACATATTTCCTCAGTTTGACAGATCGCATAAGAAATGAATCCAACAGCAGTCGTGATATTTTGTCTCATTTACAGAATCAAAGTCACTCAGATATTACAAAGTTGTTTACGTGCCTCTTTGTGATCTACAGTATGTAGGGTGTGAGAGTTTCCCATACGTCTGACCCTGGATCCCAAAATGCATCTTTAAATCCCTGGAAAAAAACATCCCTCTCCTCCACCATCTGACCGCTGCCATTTGTGCATTGTGTGTGTCCGGCATGACTGCTCTCGTCATTTTCCCCTTTGATTGGCCTTCACACAATGTAATCAGTGTTGCAGCTGTCTGAAAAGGCCTCTTGTGCAGTATCTGAGCAATGCTGATCACCCCGATGCGTCCACAACTTTGCTTTTAGTTCCATTCAGCTCTATGACAAACGGCAAACTGTCTGGTGAGCATGTGTCAAGCCACTTGATTTACTTCTTTGTTTGACTGCTCTGGCCCTTTTTCTGAATGTCGCCTTCGTCTTGTATGGCCTCACTGTATTGGTAAAAATTGCCATGGCCGTAAGCTTGAAATTCTAATGTACAGACAGACTGAAAGAATTGGCCCACTGTGTGTGTGACTCATTTGATGTCCTTCCAATACACAAAAGCTTACTTATTTCTTAATTTTCTGTTTTTTGAACAAGGACGAAATGATTGACCAAATAATCCATCAAAATCATCTTTGAGTCTAACTGCAAAAATTCAGTCCGCTCTGAAATTCTCAAAAAAAAACCCCCAAAACATATATAACCAACATTTTATACATTTCCAAAGGAAAAAGAACCAAGTGAGCATCTCAAGGAAGTGCCATGTGGTTTGAGTCATATTGTTAGCGAGCGATGTGCTTTTAACTAGGTAAAACTCAGCATGCAGGACCTCTAAACTGTAGCCAATCCATTAAGGCAAAGCTCTCTTGATCCCTGTCTTTAAATCCTCCACCATGGCTGATTAAATGTAGCCGATTTTCACGCCTGTGCTGTGGAGGCCGTGAGGCCTGAAAGGCTCCTCACAGGGCGACCACGGTGTGCTGTCACTCCAGCGGCCTGAGGAGGAAGCAAAAGATAAGCAGCAGGCCGCTCCGAGCTGAACAGCGGGAAGGTTCATGTTTTGAGACCCTGCTTAGACCTTCATACTTCTGTCCAAAAACTCAAACTGTGTGTGTGATATGAACTGTGTGCCACCTGCTTTTCTTCACAGAAACAATCAAAAGTCATCTCGGGGAAGCTTTGTAAGCCAAGCTGTGGCCCGCTGTGTGGCAAAGCCTGTTGGTCGCTTCACCTTTTTCTCTCAGGAATCTTTGACTTAAGGTCTGTAGCTGCTGCTCTGCACTTTATTAAACAAAGGCCATCAAAACAACATAAGCAGACAAGACGACAAATTACACCCCGGTTGGACTGTAATTACACTCCATTAATTTAATGGGCTAATCACAACTTAAACTAACTCCACACATAAACTCAAAGTGCTTACAAACACTTGTGTACATCAAAATCATCTTGTTGCTCTTTGTGCTCTTGCCCCCTACTCTCTGCTGTGGTTATTATTTAATTTAACAAAAAAAAGAAAGAAATGAAAAGAAAAACTCCATTAACTGCAAACTAGATTCTCTTAAATATCTGTGAAAGGGCCAGAGTGGGGTGAAGTGTGGGAGTGTGGGGTGGGTGGACAAGTGGACAAAGGAATGGTTAACTGTCGCTTTATGTTATTTCAAGTTTTGTGTGTATCACTTATCTATTTGCTTGTCAGTGTTGTTTATGTTGTGTATATCACTTAAAACCAATAAAAAACTGGTCATAAAAAAAGCATCTTGTTGCCTCTTTTGACTGAAGCTACACTCAAGTAACACGCTCTTAGTCCAGCCTTATAATTACTCATTTGAATATTTAAATAAAAGTCATTAAACAAAACTCAGACATCTGAAGAGAACCAAGTGCCCAGAAATTGACACATGATGAATTTGGTGATCATTGACTTTTAAAAAAAAAAAAAATCAATCACCAAATTCAGCTCCAAATTTGAATTTGTCTGATACTGATTCATCATCTTCATCTGTATTTAGTATTTTGTGCTTATTAGCTAATGTTTGCATGCTGCAGATTTAGTTAGGCTAGTGAACATGTTGAACATCAACATTTATATTTTCATTGTCAGCATGTTAGCATGCTGATGTTAGCATTTAGCATGAGGCACCATTGTGGCTATAGACTTTTGCTATTATAGTTTTGTTTGCTCAAGATATGATTGTATTCATAGATGAATTTTATGGATTTTTGATTAATAGAAAAAGACAAAAACTGTATAAAAAGCTGCAGCTCAGTTCTTGCATGTTGTTTGATGTTGTTCACTTGTGCTTTTTGTTGGGTCACAGACATGAAAACCTGCAATTTTTCCCTCATACAGGGGACAGATGTACTAAAGATTGAAGAAATTCAAACTTTCTATACTACAGTAATGTTCGGTTTACAGGAATCTCCTCAAATGTAGTTTAAATGAGTGTGTTTACATGCGCACGTTTTACCACATTTTTACATGTGCAGGAAAAATTTCAGATAATCAGATATAAAATTCAAAGACAGAAGATCAAAGGGATGGTTTTTAGACCCTAACTCATGGTTCGAGGATTCAAAACTGTTTTGCATACTTTTTTTTTAGTTTTGCTCTGATAAGGCATCCTTGTGAAACTGGATGTTTTCAGAGATTTTTACCGACTTTTACAATAGTTCCCATGATGCACTGACCTTTTTCACCTACCAAATCATTGTTCTATAAGCCGTTTCAAAGGAAAATAACCCAATTACAGCCAAATCCAGTAAATTCCTTCCCCCAGATCAGTCCAAACAAAGCATTACTTATGCATCACTTGACTCCCAATACGTGACCCTCCGGACAACAAACTGCCCTCCCCTCTCCCTCACCCTCCTCCCCTCTCCAAAAGGGTGTTAAGACCTGTCCCTACTCTCTCCAGGGAATGCTGGGAAAGGAAGGCCTCCACATCTGTCCAAAGCCTCAGGGAGAAAGACAGAAGGAACGAGACGGAGAGAGAAACATTCCTTCATCCATGAGAAAGAAAGAATGAAAGAAAGAAAGAAAGAAAAAGAAAGAAAGAAAGAAAGAGTGAGGTAACCACAGCAGAAGGAAAAATAAAAGAAAGAGTGAGTGCTGTTACCGCTGACATCGGAGAGAAACTGAAAGGAGACAGAGAGAGACGGACAGAAAATGAAAGAGTCATTTAAAGAGGGAGAGATTTTGTGAATGAGAGATGGATCTCGTCTCCTTATGAAGCCATCCATCACTCCTTCAATAGCCCAGTGGGCAGAGGGAGGGAGGCAGGCACCCTGGGCCCTCCTTCAAAAGACCGGGAGGAGAGGAGGGAGGAGAGGAGGACGGCTGCAATGTGCTGGTGGAGCTGTGATCTTTACCTCCCTCCCTCCTGTGAAGTCAGCAGGGAAAGTGATTAGGCCTGCCTCTCTCCTCCTCCTCCTCCTCCTCCTTCCCTCCATTTTCCCTCTAATGCAGGTTGTAACAGTTTAGAGTCTCTCAGTGAGGCCTGCTACGAATTTCTTCACCTCACTAATGCACTGCTGATGCAGACTTTATTTCCTCAATACACACACACACACACACAAAAAGCTGCCAAACACAACAAACTCCTCCCCCTCACCATGTCTTATGCTTCTCCTGTTACAACCAAAGATAAAATGTTTAAATGCGTTGTGTTTGTTGTTTACCATTTTGAGTGTTTGTTTGCCTTGTTCTGAAATAGGGACTTTTTTTGATACTATTGTTGCATTTACTGCTTGGATCTTTTTTGTGTACACCAGGGGTTGGATACTTAAACAACAACATGATGTCCACAGTAAGAGTGGTCTCACGATACTGCAAGAAAATCATCAATAACCACGTCTGTGTGAGTACAGACGACAAATTCATGACAGAGGATTCGTCCTCTTATATTTAATCATCCTGTGGTTACTGTTTCATCTTGTCTGTTCAATTCTGCAAAACTGAGTGCAAAAATGCTTAACTTTGCTCCTCTTTAACAAACACACACACACACACACACACACACACACACTGACAGTAAATAGTCCGTGTACATGGGTGCCATCATTCATATGTAAAATAGCTGTAAACATGCTGTTTAGAGTGTTTTGCTAATTGTTGTTGTTGCTTTTATATGGTTAACATGTCGGTGTCCATTAAAAGAACAAAAAATTCAGTTCCAGAGAGCTTTGGACTGCAGCTAGAAAAACATGACCTGATGCATCTTGTTGGAAAAAGTGCCACGACTCAATACAAAGCAGTCAAGCGCAACACCACCAACAACTATAGTCTCAATAATAAAATACATAATGTAATAAAAACTCTATGACAATGTCAACAATAAAATTTAACATTAAATATCTTTGTGAAACAGTGTCACTAGATTGTATTGGATTAGAGAGAAACGTAGAAGGGCATAATGATAAATGTCATACACATTTTTAAATAAATATACTTCTAATTAAGAAGTTAAGAATGCCCAACTGGAGTAGGTAGCCTGACATACATAAACTATTTAGACAAACTGAATTAATCCCTAAAAGACTATTATATTAGATACTAGACAAGAGTAAAACGAAGCTTTTGTCATTTTACCCAAACTAACAAAAACTGAATCAATCCGCTATCAAATATGAAGAAAAAAAATTATAAGGGAAAATACTTTTTTTTCTATTTTCCTAATAACTCAGTTACCCTCATCTCTAATAGTGTGAGCAGTGTTGATGCACAAATGAGATGTAAACACACTTTCGCACCGGGGTGTGACAAGTGTGAGATGTTGTTGACCCCTGTCTGTCCCCTCTCGTTCTGTTCAGGTCCCTTTACGTTGAGGTCACAACCTAGCAGTTTTATTGGCACTCTAAAGTCATCAGTGCATTGGGATTGGATGAGAGCCCTCTAATGGAGTCAGTAATTGGTCCAGTTTATCAGTTTATTAGGTGCTCTGGCTGTGGGAACAGCTTTGACATATAAAGTAAAGTATACATCATTAGCAAAGAACGGGCCCCTTTGGTCAAAACAGAAGAAGCAAGACAACGTGTTGTTTAGGAAAAATATTTAAAGGGAACTTGTTAGGCTTGTCTTAATAAAAATGGGTAAATTGCAGATTTTTCTGCAAAGTTTTTCTCTGCTAAAAATAAAAATGTTGCATCTCAGTTTGAGTCTGTGAAGATTCAAAGTCCATAAAAACCAGTCAGAAATCAGCTGATTGCATGTTTTAAATAAGAGTCAGAACCACAAGAATTAAGTAAAAAAGTTCCTCTTATTTGTTATTTTCCCAATTAATTCATTTATTGTCTATGCACACATATCTGTCTCATTATATTCCCAAACCTGGAAGAGAATCAGCTGCAAATGAAATTACCAAACCGTCGTCTAGATAAATTGTGTCCTATTAGTTGTCTGGTGCTCAGAGGAGTGACAGGCCGTCAATGACTCCATGCAAGACCTCCAGTAAAGAGGAAAGCTTTGGTCTTTGGTCTTTTCTCTCTGGTTCCCCATTATCTGTGTGACCTGTCCCCTTAAAACACTTCGGACGAGTGAAAGGTCCTGACTCTGCACTGAGCTCTGGCATAGATGTCAACCTCTGCTATTCAACCTGCGAGCTCATACACTCATGCACCCCCACTGCAGGACGAGTAAGCACAAACACACAGAAACCCGCAGAGACACATGTGTGCAAGTACAACCTGAAACACACACGATATGAATGAAATATAAATGTAATGTTTGATTCTTTGCACCCACACACACTTGATGCATCTGCTCAGGTTCCAGGAGATCACAGGAACCTGTTCTGGATGAGCTGTCAACAAAGAAGAGGGGAAACAACTGTATAAACCCCCCCTCCCCCCACACACTCACCATCCTTCCTCACCCATGGACTCCTTTCTCCCACTGACCACTGTGCAGAATTGCCCCCTCACCCCTGTGACCCCCCCATTTGGCCCTTTCACTCCATGACAATGGCTGCCGGGGGCTGTGTTATTTGAGGCACTAAAGAGCCGTCCCACCCGCCCGCCCCCAGGACAATGCCCACCCCCACTGAGAGCTTTCTTCCCTTCACCTCCCTAATGACAGGTTTCATCCTCTCTGCCCTGACCTCCGGGAGGGGCTGCAGCTCCTGACTCGGCCCACCGCCTTTCTGCCTGCTGACCTGCTCCGCCAACAGACCCGCCTCCAGCTCACTAATACACAAATACAAACTTTCACTTCCTTACATGGACTGTGTGCACAGACGGAGCAGTGAGTGCGTTAAGACCCCGTTTAGATGGGCGCAAGTTTTCGCATCAAATGAAACACTTTTGTTGCAGTTCGGTCTTCCTTTCGCATGACAACGGCGTGCTAGTGTCCCCTGAAACCGAAAACTTTTGAAACCGGGTTCCAGAGTGCAAACTTTTGAAACTGCAGCCTTCTTTCTGGCTGTGTAAACCGGCAAACCGCAAAACCTGTGACAGCGGTGACTACGCTAATGCTAATGCTAATGCTAGCACAAGTCTTTGCATTCTGCTGTAGCCACCACCAAACTCTGATTAAACACTCGACAGTGCACCGAAAGCAGGTTTAATATGACAGCAGTCTATTGAGGTGAATTTGAGTGTTCATATCGTAATTTTAGAAGTCAATCTAGGGCTGAATTTCTTTAATTTGTAGCTGCTTAGTGCTTAGCAGCAACACGAAGTAAAAAACTTTAAGCAGCTGTGATGTTAGGTCATTACAAAGTCACACCGCTGACTAACAGCCTGGCATGCATACTACAGCGCTTTCGATTGTTTGAATTTTTTTAAAAATGCAAAAAAAAAGACTTTTTCCATTTTTAGTAGGGCTGCTCTCATCTAAACGTGGCCTAAGAATATTAGGTACCGTACTACAGTTTCCATTTCATGTCATTTTAAATTTCTATGTCACTAGAGTTCAGAAGGTAACATTGTGCTCCAGTTTGAGCTTCTTGTCACGTAATGTCCAATCAGTTTCTCCCCTTCAAACATTTAATTTAACTACCATTATTGCGTGAGGTCAAAAGATGTAAAATTAGCTCTTATGTTACCAAAAAGCATAAAAACTGGGAAAAGTCTCTCTCTCTCTCTCTCTCTCTCTCAGCCTGACCTTAAGACGTGAATGACTTGTCCCTGTTTGACTGTCACTGGGGACTTTAGTTACATTTTAGTCGCCTCCCTCCTCACATTGTTTGCATGCACAGAGAAGACATTTAACAGCTTACTGTCAGGAAATCCGGAAGGACCTAAATGCAGGACATGGAGAAAGTTACGTCAGTAGGAAAGAGATTTACGGCAGCAGTGTTTACTGGTCAGGGGGCCTGATGGCAGGGAACAAGATCCAGCAGCAGCAGGGGCAAGAGAGGACAGTGGAGGGGCACAGCTGGGTATGAGCAGGAAATGAGGGAATGCCTGACTGGCAGGAGTTAGTTTGAAAAGTTAGGAGGACGGGCAGGGGGAGATGATGGTAAGACAAGGAAGAGAAAGCTAGCATGCACAATGCACTAAACTAAATACTGTAGGCATAGCAACTAATCGACCTGAAAACACAGGGTTTCAGGTTGAGACAATGATCTGGCAACAAGTAGGAGTAAAGCCAGGGGCTCTGCTGCAGGCAGGTGAGCTGATGGGAGGCAGGAGTGGAGGTTGGCACAGGTGATGAATTAGTTGCATGCAGGTGTACAGAGCCGGGAACCAGATGAGCGAGGAAGGTAAACCAGGCCAGCTCACGTCAGCACACACAAACAGAGAGAGACAGAGACAGACAGGGGAACACTGGGACACCAGTAGGGCTGGGTACTGGTGAGGACTTCACGATAAGATTATATCAAGATACACTGCAAAACAATGAATGCATATTTTAATATTCCACATAGTTCATTGAAAATGTAAAAGCAAAGCTGTAATACAAGTTGATGTGTTCAATCTTAATGCATCATATCACATTATAGTGATAAATCATCAGACAAATTGAGTCAAAACAATTTAAATAAAAATTTCCTTTCCAATTTATTTCGGTTTTGGCAAATTACAGAACACACTGACATTAACATGAAAAATGAAACTTAAGTGCACTCTCGTACTTCAAGTTTACAGGACACATGAAAATTTTCGCCAACCTGATAAATAATCACATAGATATTATTAAATTTCATTCTGATATTAGCCATTTACATCAGTTTTAGTACCCTAACCCTAACCCTGGTAAAAGCTACTATTCTTCCCTACCTGTAGTAATCACAAAAAAATTGTACTTGATGAGTCGCAAATGTTGTTCTCCGTCTTGTAAGAACGTTTTTTTTATTTAAAATTGCCTAGTTTTCAAAAACGACGGGTTTTGGCCCGCATGAAATTCCTCTCAAAACAAACATGGCAGTGGCTCGTGGGGGGATGACGGGGTAAACAGCTCTGATTGGTTGCATGGTTGTATGTTCATCCAGTTGTGTCCAGAGGCCGTTTTGACTGTGTCCGTTGGCACTGCCCCTTGGAAATGAACGGTGAATCAAGAGGTACCACACTAACTGTCACTTGTGAATTAGTTTGGCTGTGCCAGGCTAACTACACGCTGCTCCAGTGGTGTGACATGGTATATACGTCCTGTCTCCTAAGTGGGCGGGGTCACTTCTCGCACCGTTTGTCAGGAAATGAAAGTGTGTTGTTGTGCTGTTGAGACAGGCGCTGCACAAGGTTAATTTTCTCCTTATTGGTGTGTCTGAAAAATGCCATTTTTGTGTCAGAATGTTCAGAAGATATGTGTCTTGTGAATAAATGGGTCCAATATGTATCTTGGTGACGATGAGGCAAAAATATTGGTCATAATCATGTTTATTTCTCCCAGAAGAGTGAAAGGTCTAAAGAATGCTTTCTGTCCCCTAAAGGGGCGGGACAGTGGCGAAATCCATGTGACACTGATAAAGGAAATGATTGTTCAGTGTGCTGTCTTGGTTCCTTAACTGTCTCTGGATGGATGTACCAATGGCAGTTTCTCAAGTAACAGGTGTAATGTCATAGAGATTCACAGAGGAATGCACAGCAGCATATTCATCTTTTTAAACCTCCCCTCACACACAGCTTATGGCTGTGGACAGATGGATACCTCCTTCTCTGTTTTATTTGTTGTGGAGGTGATTCAATGCCTTCAAAATACCCAGAGTGTCATGAAGTATACTGTATTCATCAACAACCTTGTAAATTTTAGATTCAAGTAAAGAAAAACCCTGAAATTCAGTTAAGCATTCCTCTATGAGGACTGCATTATTCTCTTGGACAGCATGTTAAAGGAAACCTCTACGTCATCACTTACAAGTTGTCACTCACGGGCTAAAATAGGTTACTGGTCATTCATTAAGCCTGAAGCAGTGCAACACCTTTCCTCGCAGGGAAAATCAATCTCTCTGCTCTTATGTAACCTCTGTCTTTGTGATGATGATGTATCACCGTCAAAGAGTCCGGCATGTATTGGCTAGTTGAGCAATTAAGTGTGTGGAAGCTAAATTAGCCTGAGCCTTTGAAGAGGTTGCTGATTAATGACTGAGAGCCTGAAAAGAAGAAAGTTGCTTTTTTTCATTCAGTCCCATATGGAGATAATGCAACAAGGAAACTTTGTTCCTGTGCCGTTCAGTCCTGGTGTGCACTTCCTAATCCATCCTGGTCCCATGACTTTAAATCATGAATCCATTTTAACCCTGAAAATTTTTTTCTTTTATTGAGTACTACAGAGCTCCAACAACATGGGTAGGTCCAAATAAAATAGGAAAAGGCTGTAGACGTTTGACTGAATTTGTACAGAACAAATAAGTAAATACATCATGATTTCATTCTGAATAGGCTACTGTTAATAACAAAGCTGTCAGATAATAATATATATGCTGTAAAACATGACCATTTCCTTAAAGAGAAAAGAGAAATAGTCTGACTAGTGACAGAAAAAGTGTTTGATGAGTCTGCATTGGTTTCTGTCTTTCTCTATGGTAATGAATTTCTTTACCTTTACCTTTTGAGTCTGAGAAACAAGATCTAACTAAGATATGTAATATACAAAGACATAGGACTAAATTCAGTCAAATAGTGGTGTCTGTAAGAGGCACACATTCATGGAATAATCCACCCATAATCTACTTTTTCTGGTACCTGTTCCCAGGAGCCTTTGGTTTATCATGCATTTTAACTGTCTATAATGTGACTTGTACTGTATTATATGTTAATGTTTAAGTGATGTCCTGAGGACTGTCTAACTGAGGGGTCTGGATAACCTTTTTTTTCTTTTTTTAACATGACCTGACTTAAGACAGTGGACGAAATTGCTGCTGATATGTTGATTTGTGTGTGCTGTTCTAATTAAATAAACTCAATTAAATTAAATTAAATCAAATTAAACAGGAATTTCTTGATGATTCTACTTGCCAGGATAATAACCAGGCACGGAGTGGAGAAGTTCCGCCCTCTCAGCAGACCCTAAGGGACCTTGTTTTGGAAATACAGTTGTCAATGGAGAGACAATTTTTTTTTTTTGGATCTTATTTGAATTGTGCCTTTAGTTACACTTATTATGTTTGGCAATTTAAAGGATAATTTGGCAATTTGGCAATTTAAAAGATAATTTTGCAAGTCAAGAAATTAAGTCACAGCTTATCATAAAAATGCTAAACACGCCCACGTCATGATGACGTATTTAGTGCTGTACTGTAATTTATTCCCTCCACCATGCTGAATTTTGGCAAAACTGAATTCAAT
>JAPZDX010000024.1:5244459-5255544 GCA_029783625.1 Naso annulatus | reverse complement strand
ACGGTAAAAGTAGCTAACTAATCTCAGATTCTCTCTGCAAAATGGACAAGCTATAACGTTACTGTCCACGTATTACAAGGCATCTATGTGTCTATATATGCAGGCATATCTTTTTTTAAGAGGTTTTAGCACACAGGAGAGTACAAATTATCAAGGCAGCATTCTTCTGCCTTTGTTAGTATTGTTGCTGGTAAGGTAAGGTAAGGTAAAAGTACTTTATTGGTCACATATACACAATATACAGTGAAATTTGTTTTCTGCATTTAACCCATCCCTGAGGAGCAGTGGGCAGCCACATCACAGCGTCCGGGGACCAACCCCAGATTCAGAGTCGGTACCTCGGTCAAGGGTACTGACCTAATGTACGTGTTTTGATGGTGGGAGGAACCGGAGCACCCAACCAGGAATTGAACCCAGGACCTTCTTGCTATGAGGCGACAGTGCTAACCACTATGCCACCATGCCGCTGGTAAACAAACTTGCCTCTGAGCTTTCAAACAAATCTTTATTGACAACTGTCAATGACCAGGACGGTCCGCGGGTTTTTTACACGTACAGCGTGAGCACTCTGGTTGTACAGTGTGAGCAGATAAATCGGCTTTTAAATTGGCTTTACATCGTGGCCTATTTACTCATACAGTGTGAGTTGGAATTGAAGAGCAACATTTATAAAATCTCCTCCGTTGTTTTCAGCTAGTGGTGAGGTACCAGATCAGGACTTGACATTCGTCATAATAATGCTGTAAGATGTTGTTTATGATCGTAAATATCCTAATAATAAGGCTTGTGCAAAAAACAAACTTCTTTATCCTTTAGAAAATCCATGTTCTCATGCTAGCTCATTGTGTTAGATTCTGTAAAATGAAGTATTGGAGAGTATCTGTTTGTCTGCTGTTGTACTACAAACCACTTGAAATGAGCGGAAGTGGGTCGCCTGTTAAGCGTCTCAAGATTACATTGAGTGGAATGCAAATTGTGTGCAAACTTTAAGATGCTTACAGCAACGTATATGTTCAAATCCTGAAAAACAGCACACTCAGAGACCTGTGGTGGTTTGCTTTCATTTTCTATTATTAAATCCTGCTGTGAGTTCACACTGTTGGAAAAACATCTTATAGCACATCACTTATCTCACAACCCCTCCCTGCTTTTCCATAGCCATTAAATTCATTGTTGACCTCGTAGGTCTCAACAATCACAAACCTTCCAGCAATCAATTCTCCGGGGACAGAGAGTTCAGTCCATACATACATACATACAGCTGGTTGTTGCTACAGTGGTGTTAGTGTGTGTCTGAGCCGCCACTGCGTGCATCCAGGCACCCAAGAGTCCTGACTTCTTGGCTCTGTTTGCGCCTCAAGCTGCTGTCGGGACAGCAGACCTCTCACCCAGGGGAGCAGATAGGATCTCCATCACCGTATCCCATCTCTTCCTCTCGTCATCATCATCACACCCCCCACACCCCAACCCCTCTCATCTCCTCTCACTCTCTGAGGTGTCTGGTGACTCTGGCCCCTGTTATCTTGCCCCTCCCTTTATCGGGGAGGAGAGGAAGAGAGAGGGAGAAAGAGAGAGGCAGCAGCCCACTACCAACATGTCCCCAGAGGCCCCTTGCCTGCCTGCCTGCCTGCCTCCCTGCCTCCCTGCCCCTCCTGCTGCTCAGTACAGCTGTGGCTCAGTAGCAGACCCTGACCAGCTGGGATCTCAACCCTGCCAGTAATTCACGAGAAGAGCCACTGTGTGTGAAAGCTCTTCGCCTCTCTCACTAACTCCTCATTAGGTGAACCACACAGACGCTTGTTCCAACTACAGCTGCCAAACCTCTCCACTGGTGCTGAGAAGATCCTCTTGGTGAGCATGGCTGTGGCACCCCGGGCCCTGGCGCTTCCCCCGCTCCTGGTGCTCGCCCTGCTCAGCCTGGCACCAGCGCCCACCCTGGGAGGCTGCCCGTCGGCTTGCAGGTGCTCTTTCGCCATGCTGCAGTGCCAGGAGGCCAATGCGATCACCAGCATCCCAGCGCTGGCACCGCAAGAGAGCGAGAACATGACGGAAATGTGAGTATGATGTGTCACCTGCTCTGCATGTCCCTCACAATGAGCATGACTGTAGATGTGTTGACGTCTTAGTTTTTTCAAGCTTGATTTTCTCTTTTCATTGTCAGATTATCATTCTAGGCTGGCATGAAATTAGTTTGGAGAGTCTCAGTGGCAGGATTTTGGTGTTACTGGGGCCTTTCATAGCTTAATATTTGATCTGGAGTTTTAGTTTGGGAAAATGTTTGCTTTTTCTAGTGGAGATTCTGTTAATACAAAGTGCTAAAATGTTGTGAGTGTAGAAATTTTATCAAAATTTGTTTGTACGGTTTCTGACTGAGTGATACGGAAACATCAGATATCCAAGGATGAAAAAGGAGCTGTTGCAACAAAGTTGCTTTCTGTTGCTTTGACAAAGAACAACAAGTGCTTCATGCAGACAAATGATACCAAAGGAAATGAGCAATCCCTAATTTTATCTTTATATTGAAGTGCACATATGTCAGTTTTATGTCTCATTATCTGTTATGTTCCTTTGTGATACTTTTTATTATTTGGTCTGTTTTCATGCTAGGTAGAAAGTTTGTTCTCAGAGGAGGTCTGATGCTTGCATGGTGTGTTGGTCTGATTGTGTTTATGAAACAGTGATAATTTCTCACCAAAGTACTACAGAACAAAATGAAGAGTATCTGCTTGAGTCGACCAAGTTCACAAAAGGTGGAATTCAAATTTGTGCAAAGTGAAATGCAGTGTTCTTCATTTTCATTGGTTCATTCTCAGCGTTTTCCAGATGATGTCTAATGTAAAGTAAATCTACTGCTTATTTAGATGCATTAGAATGGCAGTTGTAAGCATCGTAAATTAATTTTAGATTGCTGCTGACAATAGCTGACAGAGTTTTGAGAAGTGATGTCCTGTTATCCAGCGTGCCTCAGAGTTTGGCCTCGGAGACGGCAAAGGATGTCGGCACCACTGAATCTTGTTGCATCATGACAACCTTCACCAGGAAAACCTCTTGAATCCAGTTTTTGTACTTTTAAAAAAAAAATGTTGTGCAAGCTGCAAGTTTCCATGGTCACATGTTGCAGAGTTCAAGATCTGACTCATTTCTTAGTTCATAACACTGTTGGTGTCCTTTCAGATGGAAAATACGTCCTAAAAATACTAAGGTACCTCATTAACTCTGTGACTTCAGTCTGAATCCTCTTAAAACAGTTTAAAAACAGTTTATTGCCACATTTCAACTTGAAAACTTCATTTTGCAGTAGTTGTTTATGGCCGCTGAAACTTGGTTTCAATTTTTCTCCAAAACAAAAAAAGAGGAAAAAAACTCATCATTAAAAGTAGGGGGGAAACCTCATCTTCCAGTGTCATTTATTAGGAGTTCAGCCTTATCAGGACAGTGTGGTTTGATGAGATTTGATCATGAATGTTATCGTCAGAGCATATTTTTAATGAACTCTGTCATTTCAGACAATGAATGATGACTGTGAATGATGACTGTGGCAAAGATGAAGCAATTTTGAGGAAGAATGTGGCTTTTTATCTGCTCCTAATTTACAAAAACCTAAGCTTTTTGCATGTCTGGCATACCATTACATGCACATGCACCATGCTTTTGCTCATGGTGGAGACACATGTTGTAATCTCAGATTCACATGGCTAGAGAAAACTTTTTTTTTTTTTCCTTTTTTTCTTTTTTTCCTAAAACATAAATTCCATTCCTGATGAACTACAACTTACCGGGGCGTATTGCTGAGGTTATTCTGACCTGATTGCTGCTGTGGTTCAAGTGGTGCTCAAAGATGGAATAGAAAAAATGATTGATGATCACTTGATGCTGTTGTCTGTATGCTAGTTTGATGTTGGTAGTCCTTCACAGGCGTACACGTCACCCCTTGTGGTACAGGTGCGGGTAGTGATGGATTACATGTAATCCAACCTGTTCTCACTCTCAGCTCATCACATATGGAAACTTGTTCAGGCCCACTGGCCGTTACTCTGGCCACTTGCCAGACAGCCATAGCAACACCAAAGTAGAAAAAGCCAAAAAAAAAAAAAAGTAAGTATTTTTGGTACCTAAACTGAACCAAGTTGTGGTGCATAAACATAACCAAACTGCAACTGTTTCAGAATGTTAAACACACGCTTAAACAGGGTTGGGAAGGTTACTTTGGAAGTGTAGGTTACAGATTATTAGTTACCCCATTTAAAATGTAATAAGTAATGAAACTATTTTAATAACCAAATTAATGTAACTTACTACGTTTAATAACTGTTTGATTACTAAATTCTATGATGGAAACGAATGCTTTTAACTGTTAACCATTTTCAAATGTTTAAACCAAGCAGCGTTAACCTCACGGCAGTACTCAGCACTGATTAGGCTACATCCCTGCAGATGTTTCTTCAGGTTTGACACGGAAACTTTCAAAGTCGATAGCATTTTAACAGCTGGTAAACATGTTTTGTAGCTGCACTGTTATGTTCCAGCCCTTTCCTGATTTTTGAATAAAACGGGGGGTTTTGTTTTTTGCTGCTGTTTTTTACATTTCCAGCACTAGAACGTGTTTTTATACATTGACATGGTGGCACCTCTCAGACAGGTTGATAAGCTTTGAGCAGCGATGTGGATTAATTTGGCTGTCAGATGTGGGGCGCTGCAAAATCAAACAAGACGACCAATCTAAGCATCAGAATAGCATCAAACTTCACTAAACAGCATTGACTGGAAATGGCAAAAGAAGGTATTATGCACATCAAAACATGCAACGCATCAAAATGAATATTATTCAACATGTAGCCTAAGCTTTGTGCAAAAAATATTCAGATGTAATCCCCCTTTGTAATCATTAACATTTTCATTAGTAACTGTGATGTAATTACACAGTTTTTCTCAGTAACTGTAACCGATTAAAGTTACATTTTTTTTGTTATTAAATTATGTGTGTAACTAGTTACTACCCAACCTTCTGTATAAAACAGTGCCCATTTCACAATGTTAACCATGTGTCACAAAGACACAGAGAAATGATGCCAAGTTAGTCCTGACGTAGCCTCCATATGTAATGAGCTGGGAGTGAGAATGTGTTATATACTTATAATAAACTCAGATTACATCTAAAAAAAAGTGCAATTAGAATGTGTATGTTTTCAAGGATTACTCGATTATATTTTTTTGGGCTGAAAATGGAAAATCTGGCAACTTTAAAAGAAATATTGGAAACATTTTTATGTAGATTAATATTTTTTTTAAAATATATCCACATAGTTTTTAGAGAGGTGTGGAATAAAAGTATTGCCTTTCCCTTAAAAAAATATTCTGATTGTGATTATAATTATTTTATAAAGTTTGTCGGGTCCAAAGTGATTATTTGTTTACCTGTGAAAGATGACTGAAGGCTTGTGAGTCAAAAGTATAGCAAAGCTGGAACCATGTGGTGTCTCTGTGTCCTCAGAGATCAAGATTATCCATGGTGATGGTTTGAAGTTGTTTATTTGACCTTTATAAATTACAAAACTTTTTAAAAAAAAATTATTATAACCACTTTATTACTAAGAAAAGCACATCTGGTTCTCTTAGACAAACGCTCATGTGATGGACATGATGGGAGAGAAAATGACAGTGTTGAGTCAAAATACAAGGTCAAGGAGCAGCAGTCCCTCAAAAACACATCCATCCATTCTTGGCAATACCATCACCTACACTTCAAACACAAGCATTTATGTCCAGGGCAATCTTTGCAAGCCAGAACAAGTGCAATATTTTTAATTTTTCATTTTTAGGTCATTCAAATGAATTCAGATTAGATTAATTTGTTGTTATCAAATGAATTGCAACAGTAATTATATAAACTGCCATGCAACTTGGATATCATTTCAAAGTAATCTGACTGTTGTGGAATAAAACTCTTCCAAGTTCCTGCTCAGAAGAACTGGGACTTGTCACTCAGCTGCAGCACGTCTGCAGCAGATGACTGTTATAGGCTTTTTGAAACTTTGTATGGAAAAAGAAGTAAGAAACTGACCACCTGTGATTTAAAGAGGGTTGCTGTATTATTATGCAACCCTCCATCAGCTCCAGCATGGAAAAGTAAATGTCACTCTCTGCACCACCATGCTGTTCTCTCTTTGTTCCTTTCCCCAGATCGGAGCAATTAGCAGTTGTTAGAAGGAACTACATTTGTGATTTGCTATTTCAGCGGAGCGAGTCAATTTACTGCTGCTTCCTGCTTCTATCCACCTCAACCTCACTCACCTCTGCTTTTTCTCCCCTCTCTCTTTTTTCTCGCCGTCCTCTCTCTGTCTTTCTTCTACTTCGGAGGTATTTCCGTGTATTTGCAGCTAAACATGTTTCATAGAGCTCCGGGTGAGGCTTGACATTCTCCCGAAGCCGTTCGATCAATACGGAAGCAGGCCTTTCTCTGCTTCTGTTTACCGTGCTGCTTGACATGCCAGCAAACAACAACACTTGGCTGTATTGGCAGTGCAAGGGAATACAGCCGATATGTGGAACAAACAAGGGGCCATTAACTGCGGAACGGGGGCCGAAATTCATCATACGCCGAGTTATAAATTCAATTTTGAGAATTGCCAGTCAATGCCCCCACCCGGGAACAATAGATGATATACAACCCACTTGGCTCAATCCAATAAGTAAGGGCGATGGGTGATCCCGGGCCCACCTGCACTGTAATCACATTATTGCTGTGCGGGTCAATCAGACATGAATAAAAAGGTTTGTGTGTTCCAGCTGACAAACAGAGAACTGGAAGGTTGAAACAATGCCACATGCTGAAAGTACCAGTCATTACCTGGAAATTACTGCAGGGATTTTTTTTGGCACATGCACCACACACCATCACACCTATCCATCCATCCATCCATCCATCCATCCGTACTGTATTTCAGACGGTAATATTTCTCCTTAAAAATTTTTTTTTTTTTTTAAATCCTTTTTCTGGTTCAGTGCTCAGTGTCATTACTGTAAAGCTCTCTGTAACCAGAAAAAGCAATGTGTCAGGAGCAACAGCTGATGCTTATTTTCAGAGAATTAGACCCAGAGAAACCACAAAATATTATGCAGCCCTAATGTGTCACATTACCCAGTAGAGACTACAATCTGATGTCTGCTGCTGTGGCGTCTCAGTAAAATGTACTAAAAGCATTTTCACCCCTTTTTAACTTATAACTAAAAATTTGATTGAGACTGTTTTATTTTTGTTTGGTCTCGATATGAAACCATTTTTTAATTGCTAAAGTTGCAGCTGGTAACTTCTGCAATGAGCTAAGGAGCCATTGAGCTAACGTTAGCTGTAGCATGAGACTTGTTGGAAAGCCACTCTGCTGCACCTGCTCTCTCAGGCTCGTGCTTTATTTCGTTTGTTGTCGCTCTTTCAAGTTTGAATTGAGACAAAGCGATTGCAGGGAAAGTTGCAGTGGACAAAACTGGTTCATCTCAGCTCGAGCTCGAGCCGACTGACAGTGTGGCTGAAGGGACTCTGTTGTTGGCAGAGGTGAGTCAGAGCATAAGGCACAAACAGCTAATCAGCTCGCACCGACTTCACCTGTCACTAAGAAACACAGCGTAGAGCAGCCAATCAGGACAGAGTACAGAAAGCATCACTGATTTGGCAAATAGAACAGGGACGGCAGGATTTTTACCAATCGTAAACACAGAGTCAGCACAGAGTTCTCGTGATACTCTGAGACCACGTCACGTACTAACAGCTGTCTGGGTATGATGCCATTTTTCCAAGTAGAATACAAAAAGTTACTGATATTTACCCAAAAGTACTACCTTCAGCTTTAAGTTTTTTATTTCGCCAACACAACTAATGTGAAACCCTCAAAGTTTAGCGCAGCTCAGGTCAAAGTTTTTTCAGATCAACAACAACTTTAAATTTTTGGCATCAGTGCAATAGCCTTGTAAACCAGACCCATTCACTTTGCAAATTAAGTTGCCTTGTGAAAATGGTATGGGAACCCTCCCATTAATGACCATTTCCACCCGTCCAAAAACCTGATGGGCCAATTGCAACTGTCACGGGGCGACCTAGTATGATGACTCATTGAAGGGGCCGAAGACAGCAGCTCAGGTCTGTGTAACCGGGTTGCTGCCTACAGACAGACGAGTGGAGCGCCTATTAACATGGATTTTCCATAACCTGATAAATAATCACAAAGATATTTTGGTTTTGTGTTGTGATATTTCCATTTTATGCCAGTTTTAGTGCTTTTGTACAGTGTTTTTTTGTTTGTTTGTTTGTTTTTTTAAACGTGCATTGTACTTGAGGCTACTGAATCTCAGGTCAACACTGGACAGACTAGTAGAAAGACTCCAGCTAAAAGTTCCTATTTTTCTCTTCGTTTAGTAATCCAACCACCCATCCCCACCACCATCCGCCACTACCCCCCCCAAACAAAAACAAAAACAAACAAACAAAAAAACAGCACTTGCCGGTTCTCCAAGGTTGTTCTCCGTCTTGTCAGATTATTCCTTTTAGTTAATAGTGTGTAGTTTTCAACAATAGGGGTTTCAGTTAAACTGAAATTCCCCTGAAACAAACATGGTCCCGACTTGTGAGAGGTAAGATGGTGTAAACAGCTCTGATTGGTTGTGTGGTTGTATGTCTATCCAACTGCGTCCAGAGGCAGTTTTGTCTGCGCCCACTGGTACTGCCCCTTGGACATGAACAGTGAATCGAGACGAACCAGACTAATTTTCACTTGAGAATTGGGAATTAGTTGGACTTTGTCAGGCTACCAGTGCAACACTGCACATTCAGAATAATGTAGGGCTATTTTCTCATGACAATGTTTATTAGCCTTGGCTGCAAAGAACAATAAGAGATGATTTTAAGACCAGATGTACCGAACGATTTTGTGACATCGCAACTAATTTGCAAACTAATTGGGTCCAAAACCAGCTCAGAACTTCTAACTTCCAGTGCACATTCACTGACAATGGACTTTATATAGAAAGTAGGTGACATCTCGCAAGATAGAAGATTTTTTTTTTTTTATTGTACATTAGGTTGTATTACAAAAGGTAGACTTTATTGTTCTACTTCTAAAACAGACATTTTCTAAAAGAGATTACCTAATAATTAACATGTTAATAAAAATAAAACTTCTTTTATATTTAAAGAGGGGGATGAGTTAAGAAGTCTCCTAGCCTAAGGGAACACTTTCTAAAATTAATAATCATCTCCTTGGTTTTGTTGCCATTTAGCTGTAGGCAGCTCTCTGTGCACCTTTTTGCAGTCATTGTCAATGCCTTTACAATATGAACTCAAATCATTATTTGGAAAGATGGTAGTATCATCTGCAAACATCACAATGTCGATCGCTTCATTCTCTCATCCAGTCACAGATTGTATGAGGGTGAGATTCAATCAACTGATTACAAAGTTTGCAGAAAAAAACAAAACAAACTATAAATAAAAGTATAGTTTTGTATTATTTACATGTTTGAGTGGACTTTAAGGTTTGCAGCTTGTTAGGGTTTGTTTAAATTTGTTTTTATTAATTGTTGTACAACAAGGAACTAACTTTGCACTTTCACATGTGCTTTAATTGCCCCCCAAAATATAAATATTTTTGGATATTTTTTTAGGCAAAAAAGGCTTTCCCAAGGATATTATGATGTGTTCAAGAGGGGGCTGATATTCATGTAGATAAAATCCTTCCTTGGTTGAATAAAGTGCAACAAGTGTCCTCCTGAGCTGAATACACAACAATTATACAAATAGGAAGGGGTTTGATAAGAGGTGGAGGAGGGCAGAGAATAGGCTGGACAGTTTGCTCTGGGAAAATCCTTGGTAGGTCCGATCGAACCATCTATTCAGACATTTCATGAAAAGAGCTGGCTGTCCTTGCATGGAGTGCTGAATTAATCCACAGCTCGCAGGTGATTCTGAGTTTGGTCTGAGAAAAAAGTTCATATCGACTTGTATTTTTCTTGTATACAGAATTATTTTTCCCAACATGAGCAGTAGATTACATTATGTTTTTAAGTGCTGTAAGCTCTCTAACGAGGCATCACTATTGGTTAATCTCCTTCAAGGCTCCGCCTTCACATACAAGCTTTTTGGTCCGTGTGTCCCTGAACATCTCAGCTGGTTTTGTTTTCTGTTACTAGTTTTTTGGTGGATGTCTGTAGAGGAGATCGAACAGTGAAGTTCAACTCAGAGGTTGTCCTTCTTTATTTGTCAATCCTTTTCTTTTTCTTTCTTTAGTGTTTTTTTAAAAAAATCTCATTTGACTCAAGTAACCATGCTTTAAACTCCCACTCTACTCATACTGTTGCATGATTTTCCTAACTCTAACTCTGAACAATAATGCATTTAAAAGTGGTTAATGGTTTAAGTTATTAGCTGCTAGCCTATTATCAAAAATGTAAAAAAAGAGTAACTCACTTCAGCCTCTGCTGTTGCTTTCAGTGTTGGATTTTCATTGTTAATATACTGTTATTCTCTGCTTTAGTTTAAGTAAAAAGTTGAGAACCTTTTTGTTCTTCTTGTCTTTGAAATAAAATTGCCCGTATAAAAACAGAAAATTTTTAGCTTTGTTTCTCATTGTGTGTAGCTAGAATGCATTAAATGATAAACAAAACAGATGATGGGAGGTCAAGTGAAGGGTTAAGTGTCTTGCCTCTTTTTTGTGTCATTATTTTTTATTCAGCATGGACTTAACTTAATATCCACACAACATAAGGCTGGAGGTCACATCAGAGTCTTTGCATTTACATTGCATCTCTCCCTCTCTCTTTCTCTCTCCTTTTTTGTTAACTAGTTCCATAGAAAATCAAATGGGCCTGGAGAATTTAACAGAAATCGATCTTGTTAACTACAAAGAGCTGAAGAACCTGTAAGTAAAGCTTATTCACAAATAATGTTCAATAGTTG
The DNA here is from genome assembly GCA_029783625.1 of Naso annulatus. Lineage (NCBI taxonomy): Eukaryota > Metazoa > Chordata > Actinopteri > Acanthuriformes > Acanthuridae > Naso > Naso annulatus. Next base: position 5,244,602 of record JAPZDX010000024.1, on the reverse strand, counting down.
TTCTCTGATATCAGCCCAAACATTGTTATTCTGTTTTAGACCATTTGTAACTGCCGCTCTCAATGCTTCATCCCGTACAGTTGACTGTAACTGAATTTACTCACTGGCGTTATGCCAGTCAGGCTTTCTGTCTTCAAATGTCA